>LS997565.1:50800500-51215500 GCA_000469685.2 Haemonchus contortus
GGGAGGTTGAAAGCGCGGAAGCGGAAGCACTTTGGAGGCAAGAGGATGCTGAGCGACATCAGCGTCGTCGCTCTCTTGAGAGTGAGCGTGAACGATCTTTGCGGTTACAATCAAACGCTTCAGCCAACCGCCAACGACGTAGCAGACTTCCACAATCCACCGGAGCTGCACTGACCACTCGCATAACAGAAGTGAACTACTTAGGGGGGCTCAACCAGCGATGTGTGAACTGCGGAGCGTTGCACTTCCCGTGCGAGGTTAAGGCGAGCCACCCAGGCAAGTTTCACGAGTGCTGCGACTTAGGGCGATTCACCTTAAACTTTTTCGAGTCTTTCCCTGAGGAGTTGCGCAGGCTCTTTGTGCGTGAATCTAATTCAACTGAAGAACTCCGGAGAAACCAGAGGAATTTCTTCGAAAACATACGAAACTTTAACTCTGCCCTGGCGATGGCCTCAATGGGTGCGCAGGTCGAAACGCCACAAGGACGGGGGCCCTACTGTTATCGAATTCATGGGCAGATCTATCATCGGCTGGGACCTCTCCACCCCAGAGATGGAGAACCACGCCAATACGGGCAAATATATATTAGACACGGAGCTAGCTGCTCAGCAGCGTCTTGGAGATGTAAGAAACTCTGACTGTGAACCGGGGCTCATGCGCTTCCTTAGTGGTCTACTAGCAAATGTCAATGCTTACGCCCAATCCTATAAGATGATGTATGAAGTAGAGCAGATGGAAACCGCTATGGTCGCTCAAGAAAACCGTGCGCCTGCTAACATTCGCATGGTTTTTGAAGAAAGCCCTCTGAGGGGACTAGAACGACGGCTGTACGATCTTCCCACTGCAAATGAAGTGGCAGTGGTATACGTTGGCGAAGACAACGACGTACCCCCCGCAAGCAGAAGCCTTGCAGTTCACTTGCGCAGTGCAACAGAAGAGCAGTTCAGGAACATCAGCGATATCGACAAAATCTGTGATCCGCTGACTTATCCTCTTTTGTTTCCTACCGGCGAAGGCGGTTGGGAACCTGGCTTGAGAAACAGGGAAGGGACACGCATTACACAGAAGGAATACTACGCGTATTTGTTTTCCATACGCAATTCTTTCAACCCAATCCTACACGCCGGAAAGTTGTGTCAGCAGTTCGCAGTGGACGCGTATGTGAAAATTGAACAGAATCGTCTCAATTTTCAGAGAAGAAACCAGCTTATTCTTTCGTCGGGACACCTTTAGAGGTTTACAAGACTACTTAGCGGAAGCCGACGGCTTCTGGACCACCCGGAAATCGCGTCGTGTTGTCTTCATCACACCCAGGCAGCCCACGAGCGATGCAACAGGCGTACCAGGACGCTATGGCCATTGTGGCACGATACGGAAGGCCGACGTTCTTCTTAACAATGACGTGTAACCCAAATTGGAAAGAGCTACGGGAAAACCTCTATTATGGCCAGTCGTCATCGGATCGACCCGATTTAGTAGCGCGTGTATTCAACGCAAAGTTGCAGGAGCTTTGTACCGACTTATTTAAGAAGAATATCTTAGGAGAGGTTCAAGCATACGTTTATGTAGTTGAATTCCAAAAACGTGGGTTACCACATTGTCACATGCTTCTCATCATGAAAGAGAATTGGAGAGTGCGTACTGCAGAAGACGTGGATAAATCTGTTTGCGCGGAAATCCCCAACAGGGAAGCGGAACCGGAGCTTTACGCCGCTGTTACTGCGTACATGATCCACCGACAATGCGGCGCTATGGATCCCCGTTCCCCGTGTATGCAAAACGGTTCGTGTTTGAAACTATTCCCCAAAAAGATACGCGACAGGACGACTCTTGATGATGACGGCTATCCGAATTACCGGCGTCGGAATCTCTTTCCTACAGAGATACAGGGCATTCCTTACACTGACGAATGGGTAGTGCCGTTTAACCCATACATTCTTCTCAAATATGATTGCCATGTCAACTTGGAAATTTGCGGCATGATTTCGGCAGTCAAGTACCTCTATAAGTACATATACAAGGGACCGGACCATGCCCGTATAAGCATCGAAAACGAACCGACCACGGACGACAACGTTGATGAAATCAAGCAACACCTCAACACCCGCTATGTGTGCGCCCCTCAAAGCATGTACCGAATTTTTGGTTACAATATGCAAGGCAGGTCACACGCGGTGGTCAGGTTGGCCGTCCATCTGCCCGAGCTCCAAAGTGTGCATTTTGTGCAAGGGCAAGAGCAACAGTACCTAGCACACGCTCAACGGACCTTTACGACATTAACGGCTTTCTTCGAGCTGAACAGGCTATGTAATGCGATGCACGAACGTGGGCTCGCAAATGACTTTACAGTCGATCCTCGGAACATCTATTACTATCAAATACCGGAGCATTTCACGTTCGACCCTCGGCACGGATGGACACCGAGGAAGCGAGGAGGGAATCAAATTGGCAGAATGTATACCAGTTTCACCTAGAGATACGGAGCGATACTGCCTGAGGATACTTCTACTCAACACAAAAGGAAAAACGTCTTTTGAAGATTTACGAACTGTTGATGGGGTTACCTATGATTCATTCACCGATGCAGCAAAGGTTGCTGGATTTTTAGACGATGACAGGTACTACCGACAGAGTCTACAAGAAGTAGCTCGCTACCAGTCTGCAGCGGCGATGAGGGGTTTCTTCGTCTGCCTGCTCTGCTTCTGCGAGATAGTGCAGGCACAAGATTTGTGGGCCGAATTCTCTGATGTGATGTCCGATGACTACGTTCACCAGGGATTTGACAGGGAACATGCTGTTGCTTTAGCATATTTCGATATCCTTGATCGCATGGCCATTATGGGTGGAGATTTAAGGGCGGTCATTCCTCCTCCTACAGCGGAAAGGCCAGCAGCACCGGCACTGTCAGTCGATTACGCAAATTATGAGAGAAGCGGATTACAGCAATACGATACACTGAATACGAAGCAGAGGGAAGCGGCGGACGATATTCTTGCTGCTCTGGACAATGCTGAAAACCGATGCATTTTCGTAGACGGCCCTGGCGGCAGCGGCAAGACATATCTTTACAACACTGTGTACTGCATAGCTGTTGGAAGGAGAAAACGAGTGCTGTGTGTAGCGTGGACTGGCATTGCGGCTAACTTGCTTCCGGGAGGACGCACTGTGAACTCAGTTTTCAAGTTGAATATAAACGATGGCAATCGAACATCCTCAATGAAACGGCAACAAAAAGAAGCACAGCAGCTCAGGGAGACTGACATGATTATTTGGGATGAAATCTCCATGACCCCTAAAAGCGCTCTTGAAGCTGTCGATTGCCTTTTGAGAGATATAATGCAAACGGAGGCACCTTTCGGCGGTAAAGTGATAGTGATTGGTGGTGACTTTCGACAGATCTTGCCAGTTGTTGAACACGGTCAACGCGAGGATATTGTTGAAGCCTGCGTTTTGAAGTCCTCTCTTTGGCGATTGTTCTCCATTCATCGACTCGAAATAAACATGAGAGCACGCGAAGCTGGCAGCGACTGGCATGGTCATCTTCTCAGAATTGGTAGTGGAGAATCGAACGACGAAGAAGGTCGCACAGCTGTTCCAGAGGAGATGATATGCACGACGGATATAGTCACCGAAATTTTCGGTAATGTGCTAGACCTGTCGACAACTTCGAACCTCTGTGAAAACGCGGTTTTGGCGCCGAAGAACATACATGTCCAGCGCTTAAACGAGGAAGCTCTGCAACGTCTCATCGTCAACACAGCGCAAGATGAACGCGTTTACAAAAGCGTCGACGAAGCCATTTACCCAGAAGGACAATCGCGACAGCAGTACCAGTTGGAGTATTTGAATTCTCTCACACCTACGGGAATGCCACCGCACGAACTGCATCTGAAAAAAGGCGCAATAGTCATGCTGCTCAGAAACTTGGACGTCGCTAACGGATTGTGCAATGGAACACGCCTGAAGGTCGAAACACTTGGACGTTTTACATTAGGTTGCCGATTTATTTGTGGAGATAGGAACAACCAGCTGGCGATAATCCCGAGGATAGACAACTATTGGGATCAGAGGACCCCCTTCAGGCTTCGTCGTCGCCAATTCCCAGTGCGCATAGCTTTTGCAATGACGATCAATAAAGCTCAGGGACAGTCGTTCAACAAAGTGGGTGTGTACCTCCCAGAAGACGTCTTTTCCCATGGCCAACTCTATGTTGCACTCTCCCGTGCAAGAAGCCCTGATGGAATCAAAGTGAAGGCCTTCTCGAATAACCTCAAAAACATAGTATTCAGTGAAGTGTTGCAGTGATCATTTTCAAGAGATTATTTTTGAGAGAGTTGAGCCGACTTGAATCGAGTTAGCGTAGCGTGGGGTTTCCGAACAATGCCCTTCAGGAACACAATTATTTTAATGTCAGATGATGAAGAGCAAAGGAAGGTCGTGTGTGGGTGTATGTGTGGGTATGTGAGTGTATGTGTGTATGGTGTATATGCGTGTGTATGTGGGTATGTGTGTATGTGTGTATATGTGTATGGGTATATGTGTGTACAAGAGCAAATGCTCTAAATTGACTCCAGACCTCCTATAATAAATTCTACGATAACCCCGGCCACAAAGGTGCATACCCTGTGGAGACGTGTAAATCCCTACAACAACCTTTCAAAGTTCAGAGGGCTTTCCTCCCAAAGTCAGTGTTCATGGCCACACACAGCTCAAACTACACAGGGTTTCTTCGACAGCATGAGCTGCGGAGGTATTCGATTTGGATACATCGGAGTACTCTTCATGACCACACACAGCCCCATTTCACATCCCAAAAAAAATGATGGCCGTTACAGAAGTATCAAGTAAGAGGCTTATATGAGAAAGGTCTATAATGAAAATCAGAAGCTCATGCGGCTCCATCCCTTACGGCTAGAGCCCCCTGCGCGCGAAAGCGTGCGTAGCTGCCTGGTATTATACAAACGCCGTGTCACGCTCGCCGCACCCAGATCGCTTCCTGTGAAGAGGAAGGTTTGGATTTTTTCGGTGGAAAGATGCCGTGAATTCATTGCTGCTTGCCGTGGAGATTCAGATATTGGAAATACTGCCACCTATTAAAAGCCGCCAAATCACTCCTCTCTTTTGAGGTAGGGAGATGTGCTACTTCAGTGTAGTGGTGGGAGTCGCCGGGTTCCCTATAACGATTGCGGGAAAAATCTCAGCAATCACGAACCACTTTCTTCATCACCTTTTGGTGTTTGCGATGCAGCCTTAAAACTTCAGTACGCTTCATGCGATGAGAAAGGATAGTAGGGTGGGTGGGGAAAGGTGGTGAGTGCGATGATAAGGAGCGATTGAATTCAGTGCCCCAGCAGTGTGTCCCGATATCAGTTGAATCTATCTGATCACAACTAATCTTAGAATCGCTGATCTCGACCACTGATTTATATCCGTAAGAAGGGCCATAGCTGATAACTTCTGGTCATGTTGTTATCATCAGTGAACAATTTCATAGGATGAAAGATGAAGTTTCCAACCGTAATCGATCTCATCTGCGGGATGAGGCCCACGGCGCACTACATAAATGCGGATATGAATCATACGGTGACTTGCGATGGCTGGCTGAGGTACAAGTCAGTGCTTTCGAGTTCACAAAAGAATTTAGTACCAATTACATTCCGGCACATAAGGGATGGAAATCATGGTTGGCGTAGGCGGTTATCCGTCCGGGATTCAACCCACGACAATGACGTTAATGCGCCATTTGCCACTACACCACATTCATCCTCTCTGAAAAATGAATTCTGGGAAATCTGAAAGCTGAAAGAATTTAGGGGGGGGGGGGGTGGGGGTGTAGGGGGTTTGCACAATCGGTCAAGACCGCACTGTTACAATACTTACTGAAGTATGAAGGATGCCGTCAGGTCTGACCCCATCGATTTGAAGAAGTTCTTTGATACTGTCGAGACAGAAACGGTCATTAAAGCCTCGGATCAATAGAGTGCACCTATTGAATGTATTAGGATGCTTCGTGAGCTCTACGACAACTTCACAACTACGATCTCACCATTCTGCATATGAAGAAGTCATTGTCAACGTGAGAATAGGGATTTGGCAGGCAACACCATATCACTCAAACTTCAGTGCCGCTCTCAAAATATTATGCGTAACTCATAGCAGAAGGAAACGCTGGACGTGGGAGGCATTCAAAGGCACAATTCACAATAAAAATGGTTTCTGAATTCTTTTCCTGGGGGAACCCTTTGGCCCCCAAGGGTGACGGGAAGGACGCTGTCGAGTCTCAAAACTCAACAGTTAGGGCATAAAGGGAGCTCTGTAAGCGAATCACAGGGACTTTTTCGCCCCTTGACCGATGTCACGTCAGTCGAGTGTTGAGGCGATACAGATTGCGATATTCGTTTCAGAGCCCACACACAATCAGCTGATCGTCGGGTAATGAAGCGATGTTTTTCTCCTATTCTTGATTCTCTGTTATTCTTTTTGCTGTTGCGGTCCCTATTTTAACTTTCTACCAAAAGAGGCTGAAAAAGGTGGGCTAGTCTATTTTGCTGAAAGTAGTTTTTTTTAAATTATGCTTATGAGTGGATGGATTTTTCCTGCCATAGTCAGCTATTCGCAGTAGCATGCACACGCACGCAATGACACACATTGTACTCCTAGACCAAACGGTCCATTCTTATTCATAGTTCTGGTCTCATTCTCGTCAAGACCCGTTTTGTACGATTTTTTGTAGCCTTTTTTTCACTTTGGAAACACCGATTCACGCAGTTTCTTCGCATTCATCGCACGATTTTCCATATTATCCTCCAATTTTCGTCATAATCTGGATGACCCAAAATTATCGTGAACTTTGCCTTTAAGAAGGTCGAGGGAGCACTGAGGATGGCAAAAAACACCAGCTTCGCGATCACTTTTTCGATACTGCTGTCCTCCCTGCTTTGTCGTACGCCTCGGAGACTTACAAAAACAGGATGAACATGTTGTGAGTGTCATTCTACATGCTGTTGAAAAGATACTAGGAATTTTTGTATACGCGGAAGTACAGCTAAGAAGTTAGAGCATCGAGTTCCGTCGACGAACGAAGATCGGGGACCGTTGCCGTTGCTTACACCAAGAAGTTGGAGATTTGGAGGACACGACACGTCAGGCGATATTGTGGTGACCGTCGAAACAGACCGATTACATGACTGGCGTCTGTTCAAGCGGGTTGGTTATCAACGGGAGGGCAATTGATACAGATGATATGCTGTTCAACATATTCCGATAAGCAGAGATCACCGGGGAGAGCTGCTTCTGTTGTGCGCATATGTGTGTTTACCTCTATCCTTATGCTTCTACTGGCATTGAGTGAGGTGCAGTTGTTAATCTGTCTCTCCTATGTGGTTGTATGCTCTCTTGTTTATCATTCCTGATACTGCTTTGGCACAGGTTGGCTCCATCGCCTTAGTTCGGCATTCGGCATAGAAAAACGTCAACTACATCCACTTCGTTTCAGCAATTCTATATACAACCAGAGGGTGACACAGGCAAGGAAACAATTCATTGTTTTTGGAACGATTGAATTCCCTCTAGTGTAATTGAGTTCTAAAGATTATAAAAAATTGTTCCTGTTGATGTGGACTAGACTCCCTGTTCATCGTCTGATTGAGGGCACAGTTAACACCAACTTTGTAAGTTGAATAACGGAAGCTTGATACAGAGTAGTGCCCTAGTGGCGAAGAAGGCATGAAAATTCGCAGAAAAACGGAAATGTGAGCGCTTCAAGAATTAGTTGGGCTGATGGGTTGCACGCGATTATGGCGGAGAAAGGATTATCCAAACTTCAGCCGTGTTGAATTGCTCGAAAAGTTAGCTAAAGTACCTACATATGTGGGCAGAAATTACTTTCCACCTCTGTATCAAGGTCGCTTTTGGGTGAGAACGTCAACGGAGCCGTGCTTAGATCCCTTTCTAAATCGTTTTCGGCCCTACAGCTATCAAAGTGTGAGGGCAGAAATTAAACATAGTGAGAACCTCTACTATTGCTAACTACGCCCCCCCCCCCCCCCCCGCGGTATGTCGGAATGATCTGCCTTTTCTCCTTTTTAGGGACACGCGCCTTCACATTATCCATCTGTTCACTTTCATGTGCAAGTCCAGCTTTCAAAGCGATGACCCAACCAGAACCAGTAGTACGACTGTTTACTCTGGAGCTCTCTTGTGTTGATAATTGTGTTATGTGATATCATTGCTCACCTTACCGGCTATTTCATTTCATTCCTGCAAGATAGGGGTGTGGGGTCGCGAGAACTCAATCTCATCGCTCGTACTTTCGATAAAGCTATTGAAATACCTGTTGGAACGAATAATGCTTAATTAGAGGTCCCCAGAGTTGAATTAGCGGTACGCAGAAGCAAAGCAAGCCAGGTGAATCTTTCAAGTAGCATACACAGGCAATGCTAGGAAGTTTTCCGTGCATATCTTATGTTCATATAGTAAGAGTGTAGGTTTGATAGCACTCAAAGAAACACTATATGATAGAACTTGCTCTTGGAAGTTCCCATTAGTATGAACCTGTGACCCGAAAGGATAGCGCAGGGGGCGCTGCCGGGTCGTAGAGCGGTCTAGACGTACACATCCAGAGGTGTACGAGTTTTTTCGGCTCCGTGAAGGCTGTAGAGGTTGCATCATTGGCTGCTTTCATAGTGCGCCGGCGTGCCAGCCGAGATAGTGCTAAGGGGAGGAGGGTGGCAGACGGTCGGTGGACGCGGTCGCGTCGCGCCTAAATCCCTGCGAAGGGCTGAAAACAAAGAAAAACAAGATCAAAAATCATTTGCACAAGCCTCTGGTTGTTTGGTTTTTGATCTTGTTCTTCCTTGTTTCCAGCCCTTCGAAGGGACTTGGGCTCGACGCGACCGCGTCCTCCGACCGTCTGCCTCCCTCCTCCCCTTAGCACTATCTCGGCTGACACGCCGGCGCACTATGAAAGCAGCCATTCGCATCGGGACTCACATCTTGAAGCATACAGGCGGGTGTATGTCGTTTGGCGTAATCCCTACCATCGCGCCGCCCATTCTACAGGACATGCAAGCTGGACAACTCGTCCAGGCATCATGAAAAAGCCAAAAAGACGATGTAGACAGGCAGAATACAAGCAGGCCCGTAATTCGGTGTCTAGTAGTAGCGGCATCAACGATCAGGCTTCTGTCAGCTGGAGAGGCAGTTGGTTGCCCGATAACTTGAACGAGTTATCCAGCTTGCAAACCGCGTTGAATAGCGGCGCGATGTTAGCGATTGCGCCAAACGACCGCCTCCCCATACAGGCAGCTTAATGCAGCCAGCTGTAGGCAATGGCCACCCATTTAGACAGCTCGTTCGACTACCCCTTCATACAACTTTCGTCGTCACATTCTCGTGCAACCCCTAATTTCAAGTCTCTTTTGGCGCCTTATATTTCTCTAAAACCACCGATTTTCGTCTTCCCCATGCCACTTTTCCGCTGTTCTGAACAACCACTTTTATTATTCGTCTAAAACTGGACACTCGAAATTTATCGTGAATGCATGATCGCTTTCCCCTGCTTTTCTCCTTATCTCCGAAAATCTCCAGGATAAGAGGAGGCAGGTGAGGTATTGATACTACAACAAACTCCTTCAGGGCCTTTACGGCTTTTAGGGCCTTATATAAATCCCGGTGCTGTGCAGTTAAGATGAGATACCAAGCTCTCCTACGTCCCTTGATGAAGATTACAACTATTCAGTTTCCACGCTTGCCTTCGCATTGAATTATTAGGTTGATGCAAAAATCTTGAAACACTCCACTGTACTTTTTAAATTCTTTTTTCCAGCAAATGCTGTAGTACTGGAGTATAAAGTCCCTACGATTATCTGCGGCATTTATCCAATGAGCGGACGAATCATCCAGTCCTCTCTCACGGAATGAGGACGACTTTGAGTCGATGAAGCGAGCCACATCATTCTTGAAGCCACTGAAAGTGGTAAACTTGTTTTTGGCTAGGAACTGCTCGAGATGCCTAAAGTCATGGTAATAAAGAGCTAGGTCAGGGAAGCAGGCATGGAGCAGAGCACTACTCTAGCCAAATTCCTGTAAATTAGGTGATCTCTAGGTCGCCTTTTTCCGCCTTTACATGAGCGAGTTCGTGTAGCTTAATGCTGAGGATGGTAGCCGTTACTGTCTGCCCTCAAGCGGCTGAATCAGGATATAGCATTCTTCCAAGTTCAGAAGCTGCACAACAATCTCTTCGGATGCTGTTCTGGCTTTGCTGCACTGATGAATTCTCCATTGAGAGCCAGGCGGGAGCCGTACTGATGCTATCATATAAGATCCTGCTTTTATGTGCTGTCACCTAATACTACACACATTCCTTCGAATTAAGGCGAGTAGGAGCGAATGGCTGAGTGAGACAGCGTGTAACGGAAACCAACGGTCAGTTGGTGCGGAATCTGTCGAGCAGAATTTTCCGATAATACTGTTCGTGAAAGTGACAAACTATCTTGCCATGCTCGCTTTACAGCAGCTTCGTCAAAACCCTGGTCGCAAACTCCCACCTGTTCACCATTTCGCTGGGAAGTCGGTAATCATCGATAGTGGTCGTCTGGACGAGTATCTGTATCGAGCGTTGAATCTCTGGAATGAAAGATAGCAAATGAGCGTCATTCGAAGATAGACGTTGGATATTTGACAGTTACTCACGGTAAATTCGAAACCTTTCCAAAATGTGGTGAGGGCACGAGGGCGGTGAAGGTTCTTGCAGCGAAACAGTGATTGTGTACCCAGACTTTTGCATCAACCTAATAAAAAAGGATAAAGTTTTTGGCGTTAATCAGTTCCGTCTGAGGGATGCGCCCCCGCACTCGACTTACATTCAGTATCGTAGTGGTGTAATGAGTGCGTATGTGGCCTTTACAATGACTTGCGGTGGCCAGCCGATGTACAAGTCAGTGCTTTTATCCTCCCAGACAAGCCTGATACCAATTAACCGACCCCGGAGGGGTGGAAGGCTTGGTTGGCCTATTCGGGCAATTGAACTGAATGGCGATTTGAACCCTTGACCGTGCGTGTGACATAGTGCGCCACTTGCCACTACACCACCTCCGCCCATCATCCTAATAAAATAAGTTCCATCAACCTAATACTTATGAGATACTCTCAGTCTCCTCGCCTTTTACAATTCCTCCTT
Organism: Haemonchus contortus; assembly: GCA_000469685.2. NCBI lineage: Eukaryota > Metazoa > Nematoda > Chromadorea > Rhabditida > Trichostrongylidae > Haemonchus > Haemonchus contortus. The sequence goes on from LS997565.1 coordinate 50,811,680, forward strand.
TTTGTCCCTTGAATCAAACCACCAGCCTAGCCCACCAACAGTTAGGCTGAAGTTCAGTGGCCTGGTGAAATCTGCAGAACCGTTTTTTGTTATTCCTAAGTTCTTTTCAACATGTTGATGTCTAGTCATCGACCGAAAAAATCGTGGATAATGGTGTGTAGCCCTTATTGAATCCCAGATGAGCAGAATTTTTCCATTGCTTGAGTAAGAGGTTTTGATTTCTCATTTATTCCAAAAACTCCTAATTTCATATAAAAAAGGATCTCAATTAGTAATATAGTCTTTATCGTAGTCCACAACGTATGTCCGACAATCGGCAGTTCTTCGATTCCTTAGGCCGCGAACTGCGGCGGCCGCGATTCGAGAAAGCTCAAAAACTCAGTTTCGAGCTGCTCGCCATTCAATGTTTCGGAGCAAGAAACAAGTGGTAATCGGACGGAGCGAGCCTGTCGAATAAGAAGGATGAGCAGCACGTTGACCCAAGCTCCTCAATTTCCCGATGAGACAATTTCGAAACATGCGGTCGAGCGTTGTCGTAAAGAAGACATGCATTTACTCTACGCGGACGCTTCCTTCGAGTAACGTCGGCCAAACTCTGTAGCGGAGAAGCTTAATTTTCGGCGGTCACAAAGGAACCTTCAGAAAGTTATTCAAATTAAAGCATCCCTGAGAAACCCACCAACAACACAGCAATCCAGAATGTGGTCCACTTCTCTGCTGTCCTAAAGGTGTTTCGTCACGAGGCATCCATGTTGAGATACGATGTCTCCTCAATGCAGAACAGATATTTGTCCAGCCGTCGATAAATCATACTCTTACAAAACTCGTAATAGACGATAGCTCTCAGACAGCTTCGGTGCACAGTTGGAGATTGAAGCCATAATTGTGAAACCCTTACAAGGGCATGCTTATATACCCCGCTGTAGTACATGTTCGGGAGTGGGAGCAGTCTACCATAACCCTCTCAAAATCGGCCCTACGAAGGAATCTAGAAACGGATGAAACGTCGATCAATACTTTTGATTCGACCTAATACTTGAGGAACTCATGGAAAAATTCGGGACCAGTGTTGCAACAGTTGATTCCGGTTCACTCGGAAGTGGAGAGATTAAATTGAATTTTCGATGCCCCAGCTACGAAGAGATACGTCATTTCCTCAGAAATTTCTTACACTGCGCCCAAAGTCCTTTGCTGTGAAAACGACTTTTAATTGGAGCTTTCTTCGAGAGCGTCATGTGAAGCAAAAGTGCGACTTCAAGATAACAAGACAGACGTGGGCCGTGGGCGAGTCCTGGCAAGAAATCATCGACAATGCTGGACAGGTCGCGTTAGTGTCAACGCAAAAGCCGTCAGCGGAGTCTGCGCGGACACTAACGTGGTCTGTCCAGCATTGTCAATGCACGGTGTGCAACGCTGTCAATAGTGTGGAACGGACTTCGCTGTACACTGAAGGTGCCCATAGCAGCCCTCTGAGGGAGATAATTGTGACGGTTTCGTGTTGTGTCGTCAAAAGACATTACTGCTAAAATGTTTACTGAAATTGCTCTGTAGGGAACTATAGCATTCGAATTTCTATATTACTGTGGTCAAATGAGCCGCTGTATCGTAGTCGCCGATTTTTTTTTCGAAACATGATAGTCATTGTCTTAGGAAGCCAAAGTAAATTTTTTTAGAAGGTGTTACTGAGAAAGGGAGCGGTATGAATGTCTTTCGTTATTTCTTGCACACATTCATGCATGGTTATGTAGTGCAATACGTTCTGACTTTTAAGAAGAATCTCTGGTTTCTCCCCCTACAGGACTCACTTCTCATAAAATGGATGTAGGTATTCTTCAAAGCAGTCCTGGACAATCTGCGATCGAGAACACAATGGTCACGGAAATAAATGGAAATGTGCCTGACGTGGGAATACCAAGCGGTCCCGAGCCCGATCCACTATCTGCAATCGAGAACGTGACCAGCACATCTCTTCTTCCTCTAACTGAGTCTGACGAGGCAGCGGAGCAAGTTCAGGAAGGGTAATATTATACAATTTAGTCCATTGTTTTTTCTTCTTTATGAGAGATGTAAGTAACCATAGTTCGCACAAACACATAACATGATGACCCCGTTGGCCAATACCAGTTTTGCCGATATCGCTTGAACTTTAAGTCACATTTTTAAAGCTTGAGCAGGAGCAGGAGCACAGAGCAGGTTTGATTTTTCTTCCGAGACCGAGCATCTCGTTTGGAACTCTTTTTTTTGCTTGCTCATTTGAAAGCTGACTGTAGTTATGAATACCGGCTTTGCCACCCTTACACAGACATCCTTAGAGAAAAGCTCGCATTTGCCCAACCATTCATGATAACACCAATTTTGAAAGTCCACGAAGTCAGTTACTCTTTCAAGTCTGAAACGTTGGTTACTTAACGAGGGAATATATTCAGCTATAAGGCTGGAGAATCACGGAAGTATGCGATGCGCAAACAAAAACATGCGAAAGGGACTGACAGAACTCTCACGTAAGTTTTATTTGCAGCAGTAGCAACGTCCAGGGTCAAGCTCTAATTATATAAATTCGTCCAAAACTTCCTTAAAGGGGTCTCTGAGACTAAGGGGAAACCACAGAGAACGCTGGGGCAGCAGCGATACTGGAACGTTTCTAGGCCAGCAGATAAAGTGTTTTTGTCCAGGCTTGAGGAGAAGAGTAACTCGAGGTGGATATTGAGCTGACCCCTAGCAAAGAGTCAGGGTTAAGGAGGCACCCACTAACAGGACATTCTCTCGCTGAGGGAGTGGAGGCGGAGATGTGAAAGGTGCGCTGCCCATCCCACCCTCTAATGATATTTTCATCGAGGAAGGCTCCATCGCACTTTGTGCAGTGCTACCTATAGAATGTGAATTTGGTAGTTATCGCCAACGTAAGCGAACTTTCCATAACATGAGTCGTATTACGTCTACTGGAAGTGGGGTTGAGACTTGCGTGGCAGGGAGGCACACATGGGCACTCAAGTTCGCCGACAGACGTACTAAACTGAATACATACATGTAATAGAAGTGGTCCAGGGTCATCAGTTTTGACTTTACCTGGTTAAAGATATTTCAGAGATCCGATTACTCTCAACTAGCGTTTTCAGCATCCTGATTCTGATTGGGGGTGCGATTGTTTTTCTTACGTTGGCTCTGATATTGCTGCTGGTAGTGATTATCGTCAGAATCCGAAGGAGTGAGTCTTAACAGCATTGGTCCCTTTCCTAAATCACTCCAGAAATTTTTGAGGTTGAATTTAATTGTTTAGAGCGCGCGAAACAAAAGCCGAAAGAAGGACCCGTCGCGGTGTGTTCCTTTTCATTCATTTCAGAATGACATTGCAAAGTGGGCACTACTTCTAAGAAGATTATCCATACAGTTACTGGCCTACTCTTCCGAACCACGCGCAAGTGGTGCCTCCTCTGCTTCAAAAACCGGGCTTTTAAACATCATCGACAAAGGACTTCATACCATACTTGGACTTATTCATAAAAACAGCTCTACTGACGAAGAATTGGTGGTAATGCTGATATTGAAATTTCTACTTTCTCATGAAGAATAAGTCTAATCTCTGGAGCTTCCGTTGCACGGGAGTGATTCCTCTGAAGCCACAGCGGCACGAGAATTTTGGATTATCCATTTTGAACGAATGATAGAGGGTATAGTCCAGATTGGGCAAAAATGAAGAAGAAAACGCGAAGATCGGCGTATTCAGAGAAATATAAAGCTTTAAAAAAGTAGCAAAATTAGGGATTGCACGGGAGTACGACTACGAAAGTTATCGTGAAAAGTAGTGAAGTTGTGAAAGTTGAAAGGGTATTTGGACAAGCTCGAGGCTGGCTACGGTAAGCTGCCTACGTACAACGTGTGCGTTACTGGTGCGATTGGTTTAGACCCTACAGCCTCCAACGCCGTGAAAACTCGTCTCCCTTTGGGTGTGTACGTCGGCTCAGCCGGCTTTGCGGTCCTTATTAGGCCCTGTCTAGGTCACTTTTGTCCCAACAACGTCATTTGTGATATCCTCGGAGGTCACGGTGGCGGAACTTCGCCCCGAATTCCCATGGCCTGCGGCAGTGGTTCCGCGGCGACTCTCCGCATCCTTCCACTGGGATTCGGATCTTTCCCTTCACAACGTGCGGTCGCGTGCGGCGCGCACGACACGCCGTTCGGGGAGAAGATACCGGACGCGATCAATCTTCTGAATCTTCCCATTAATTTTATGATTATATCTCAATCGATATTCAATTTTCAAGACGAAACAACCACGTAAAATGGAAAGTGAAGATTTAAACAGAGTGAAATTCCAAACCGCGGGGCCGTTAGTGATGAATCAAAAGCTGAGAGGTCCAGTGGTATGTTTTGGTTTTGTACTACTGCTAGTACTACTACTTTTTACTAATGAGGTATCAAATATCCACAAAATAGCACCACCCAACTGCCAAAGCACCGTTATGGAGGGTTCGCGCCGTTAGTTCAGAATATGTACGTTAAGCATGAGCTTACGGTTACTGGGCTTCTGAAGCCATCCTCGAAGGATTCCCAAATAACAATGGATCAATCACCCATTCGAAGCAATGCTCGAGCTACCTATTTCAAGCAATGTTCGAGCTGTGATTTGACTGATTCGGCATGACGGTTCTGGTACCAATCAACTAACCCCGGAGGGATGAAAGGCTCGGTTGGCTTGAGTGGATATCAATCAAGCCGGGATTTGGACCCTGTAACAAAGTTTTTGTGTTATCGCGCCACTTGCCACTGCCTCACCTCCGCCCTCCTACCATCTAGGTTGGATTATTCGCCTTCTTTCATTTTATTCCTGACTCTTGCCAAGTATTACGAAGCATTCATTTTTGCTTTCGTCTTTTATAGGAATCTTCAATTTCAGAAACATGCTCTTGACGACGAACGTTCTACGGTACTGAAAGGTGTGGAATTTGATGTTGGTCAAAACGAAATAGTTGAAATCGGGTCAAACGTAGAAGTGGTCGAGGTTTGTATTCCAGTTCTTTGATCACTTCTTACAATGAAGGGAGATGCTTCGAATCCGTCCAATAAGGGCAGATGGCGCGATGGTTGGGGAATGGGTGTAAAAGGAAGAGAACGGATTGATATCTGATTCGGTGAGGATGTATGCATACCCAAATGAATCTACGAAATAGATAGGCATGGTCACCTAGGCGTTCCTGAGCTCTGCGAACAGTAGTCAAGCCACTTGTTACTATTCGTTATCACTTGTTTTGTCACAAACAATTGTCCTGATCTAGTCGAAAAAATTGCTTCCATTGTTGTTGTTATTGTTAATATTATAACTTGAAATGGCGAAAAATTCGCCATTAAGCCACCCAAATGTCTCTATTATACCAAGCCTTACCCTGATGCGCAATTAATCTCAGCAAAGGTCAACGGATACAGTCACAAGCCTCCTAGTGACTTACTGAAGGTCTTTAATTATTTTCTTTTTCCAACTTTCCTTTTCAGGGTGATGGTGCTAGTATAGATCAAGGAACAGCAGAGCTTGAAAGTATTATGAAGGTGATCTCTTTTCCAGTAGAAGTTTCCTCGATTCATATGCCTACACTACTGTACTGTCTACTGTAATATTCAGCCGAATGCGGCGGGAACACCTGCGCCGAGTCGGAACAAAACTACACGTAAACCTGTAACGATGGCTTCAACACAACCTCGTCCTGCACCAGCTCGAAAACCGCCGAATCCAAGCAAAATACGCCAGAACGAGGGGTGATGGCCAGATCTCCGCCACAGTGAAGTTTATTTTCTATGATCTTCGTCTTTCTATCGATATACGAAACAATCCCGATTGAATTTACCTACATCAAATTTCCTGTTAATTGTACTCTCTCGATAGTTGTACCATAACTAGGTGTCAAGCTTTTGAATTGTACTGATTTTCCTACTAAAGGTTGTGATTTGCAATAAATGATTTTTAGTTTGAACGAAATACTAATGAAGCAATAGAGGTGTTGCCTAAACCAACATTGCTGTTTGGATCTCGAAATTTTTCAGACCGCTCTTCTTCTTTTGGCACTCATTGGTCAGTGTCGTAAAAGAGCGGTGTTTCCTTCCAACCCCCCTCTCCTCCAACCTCAATGGGTGTATGATTGCTATATAGTCATTGTCGCCCGGCTTCGCCGGGCGCTCCTCATTCCTGTAAGAAATTTGCTATGCGTAAATAAGTCTTCGGATCCTCCTTTTTCTTTGGAGGCTCTACCCCCCCCCCCTCAGTATTATCTCCGAATGGGGAGCGATTTTTTCTGTATTATAATTAAAGTCGGATTGTTCGGCTATCGCCGGGCATCCTCCTTAAAAGTCGGTTCGCCCGCTTAACGCCGGGCTTCCCTCCTTCTTTGACAAAGTTGTAGTGATCGACTAACTCTCCACCCCTTCTTCGAAGCAAATAATAGTATTTTCCTGTACACGAAGTTTGACACAGGACTAACAGTGTATTGGTATTCAGTGAAAGACGGTACTTAAGTCTTTAATTGGGAGTCTCGATCTTTTGCTCTCGTTCTTGAAGATAAATACCCAGATAGAATAAAGATTGAACTATTAGGTAACCAAAGCCTTGGGCGTTACTTACAAATATTCCGTGTGATGACAACACCATTATCAGATGTTATCAATGGACCTTTTACTTCTCAGAGATAACATTAGTTAAGAGTTCCGAATAACTGGCGGTCGGCTTATTTTGTCGCAAATGATATCGAACGACGAGGATCCTTCATCAAGTCACAAACTTTGCTGTGTAGCGGTCGTAATCTAACAGCAAGAAACGAACAAAATTCTAATCTGCCTATCGTAATGCCGCTAATGGGTCCCTATAACTGCACTTACCCTCCTTTTGTCACCCTACTCTACCATCTCATCTTATCGAATGAAACATACTGAACAGCCAAAGCTGTATCGCAAATACCGAAGGCGTTAGGAATTCGATCGGCAGGTGGCACTTGCTCTCTTAGGCCCCTTATCTTCTTTTATCAGTTATTATCGCTTCCACTCACCGAGTACCTAGGGTCCCGTCATATCCTACACCATTATTAAAAAGCCGAGTTCCCACTGTCAATACGAAAAGCTGTAATCTTAACTGTCAATACGAAAAGCTGTAATCTTACCATATTTGAACTCTATAGGTCCACAGAAACAGAAGTTACGAATTTCCGCTCAATTGTTTACTCTGCACGAATCCCGCCCCCTGCAGGCTGAGTCTGGTCCTGCCACCTGCCATGGGTGTTCCCCTCCTTGTCCCCGTACTCCTACCGAATTTAAACTCTACAAGTCGGATCGCCTAGCTGACACCGGGCTTTCCTCCTTCTTATGTAATGCCCGGCTACGCCGGGCATCCTCCAACTCACGCAACAGGAACAAAGATAGTACAAACAATCTGGGATTTCCTTTCGATAAATATAAAATGAACTATTTCATTCTAATAATGGCCAACACTATTTATGACCAAGAATCTTTGTGACTGGAGTTCATACATTATAAAAAGCTTGACCCACTCGAAAGTGTCAGACTTAACGAGACGATCGAAATCGCTTCACATGCGCGGAGAGATAAAATTCCTTGCCTTACCTTACCAACGAAAATAGCAGAAGTATAATGGCATTAGGTCCATAATAAGCATGCGACGCGTATTTCTTTGAAATTTCCGTTTCACGTGAAAAGTTATAATTCTCATTATATACACCTTCCCAATCAGGCCCAAATTTAGCAAATAATGGTCAGAGGAGACGACTAATCACTGACTGACTTCGGTATCATAAGAAGAGAACATAACGAGGAGAACACGCCCCGCCCCCGTAGGCAGAGTCCGGTCCTGCTACCTGCCGTAAGTGTTTCCATGCCGCCCCCTGTACTCCTGCCAAATTTGAACGCTTTGGGCCCACTGGCACAGGAGTTATGAATTTCCGGACACACACACACACACACACACACACACACACACACACACACACACACACACACACACACACACACACACACACACACACACACACACACACACACACACACACACACACACACACACACACACACACACACACACACACCACACACACACACACACACACACTCACACACACACACACTCACACACACACTCACACACACTCACACACCCACACCCACACCCACACCCACACCCACACCCACACCCACACCCACACCCACACCCGGTGAAAATGTAGTTGGGGGGGGCCACCCATCCGAAGGTCAGTATATCAAGAAATGAACTCAGTCTAACGTGTTAGTCCTTGTTATATCAGCACTGTATTCGATGCGTAGAGGATGATGGGAACTGACCACCTCAGCTCTTTTATGCGGTTTCAGCTAAGGAAATTTAGTCTCCTAAATAAGCCTAGGTAGGGTAGGAGCTGGGATGATTACCTCTGCAAAAAAAAGAAAAAAAGAAAGAAATTCTGCTCACCGCGGTGCTCCTTCCCTACGGAATCCCTTGATATAACACGACACGTCCGTGATATAACACGGCATAACGCGTTTCATTGAGTTCATTTCTTGATATACCGACATCGTGATAGGTGGCCCCCCCAACTACATTTTCATCCCCACACCCACACCCACACTTACACCCACACCCACACCCACACCCACACCTACCCCCACACCCACACCCACACACACGCAAATAGCGAATTATATAAAGTAGGATTTTTATTCTGCATTCCAATCGAATAATCCAATCGCTGTTTGTAATTGATCCTCTTGCCAAGACTTGAGCACAGAATATTGATCGATATAGGGTCAATCAAATGATTTCAATTTACATTTACACTAATGTGTTGAAAGTATAGCAAAGGTTCTATGATCACACTAAAGGGAAGGATTCGAGCTCACAAATCACCTACCATAATGGAAACTTCGCTTGCTGAGAGAGTTGAAAAGTATCACTTTCTCTTGATCTCTATGCCAAGGTAGATAGTTTATTTGGTATTCGTGGCAGCGACCCACTGGAAACCATGTCCCACCCATGATCCACTCGTTGTGAGCAAACCAGCAAGTTCTCCTCATTGTAACACGAAACTTAGCCAATACTGGATAGCCGCATGGGCGGACGGCTGTATTTTCAGTGTTGCCATATTTCACACTGTTTCCTAATCCCGTTCTATGAATTTGAAAAGCTCGATATACTCCTGAAAGATACCTCAGACAGTTTCCTGGTCAGGAAAGTGAAGTGTATGAATGATGGTTCATAATTGGACTGAGGAAGTGAAAGAAAACTTTTGAGCGCAGCAAAAACCTAAACACGAAAACGATGAGAAAATGGTTCTCGACAACATTGATTGTGAGTTGCATTTAGAGTCTTGCGGAAATCCACATCACATTTATCATAGGCAGTTTTAGTGAGGATGGGATGGGCTATGACTTAGAGTTACGGTGGAATTTCCACAAAGATGCCAAACTAATCTTGAAAAGGAATGTGCTTTAAACGGTAATCTTCATTTCACCAACGGCAAGTAAAGTCAAGTGAAACATTTAGAATTCAAGATGAATTCACTTTGGCATCAAAGAGTGGTGTTTGGGTCTGGACACTAGGGGTTGTGCACCGTTTTCCGTTAAAATGAGGTTGGGGGGTGCCAGCGCCCTTTTGTGCTCTGCGCCTCTGATCTGAGACCCGGCGGTACATTGCATAGAGACCGCGCTAGGGCGCAGAGATGGTTTCCTCATCCTCTGAGGTTAAGGGAGGAGCCTGGGGTGGGAGAGATGATTATCTCGTGCAAAAGCTGGGATGGGGTAAGAATTAAATATCAATTGGTTCGCACCTTAGCTATAAACTATTAAGGGAAAAACTTTCACCGCGGAATATCGTAATTCTTTCACTCGAAGAATAGTTAGTTTATGGAATGAGTTACCGCCTTCCGTGGTTTACTCTAGCTCTCCCACTCATTTAGGAAAAAAGAAAAGGATATTTTAGTGTCTCGAGGTTGGTTTTAAGAACAAGAAACTAAGCTCTCAATAACTTATCAGGTAGAGAAGTGACTCGACTTAACCTTGCTGTTGTGTTAATAACTTTGTATGACTCAGAAAACTGTTCTTCTCATCTTTCTTTAATGAGTAGTTGATTTTCCGTTTTCTGCATAACACTATCCCCTTGACGTCTGCGACGCTGGTTTGAGTTTCGGCAGGTTGGCGGACATACTAAGATGGTATCCGGAGTTCTACATATGTCGTCCTGTACGAGCTTGCAGTGTTGGCGGCCACTGCCCTTCCAAGCCGAATTCCAACCCCTCTTCACGCAGGCCCCTCTGTTGTTCCCCATTAGTCGAAAATTACTGTCTATCGGTGAATTACTTGTGTTTCTTTTTGCCGTTTTGTTATTTTCTTTGCTTTCCGATAATAAATCATAATCATAATCACCCACCCCGCAGCTTTATCTCCAACTTTTAGAAGGGGAGGAGCTCCGGAATGGGTGAGATGATAAGATGCAAGAAGCTTTGAAGAGACGCAGGATACAAAAGAGCCTGGCACCCCCAACTACATTTTCACCCCGTTTTCCTCTATCGATTGATTCACTTGGCATATCTGACTCTATTGAATACTTCTCAAGAAGGTCCCCTACTAATGGGATTAGGTTACAAACGGACCCTTTGCATTAGTCAAGAAAGAGCGACGCCTCCTTATCGTGACATCTCTTCAGACACTCAGCAAAAGAGATGAAAATTCAGTATCAGCTAGACGAATCTCGTTCAAGTCTTCATTGAGAAGCGGTAGGTCAAGTAGGAATTTGCTCGCTCGACCTTTGATCATTACGACAATCAATTAATGATGATTTGTCGGCCAAGGGATTTGTTCTTCGTTGTTATTGTTACAATGTTTTTCTGTTTTATTCGTCACAAAACTTTTTTTAGTGTTTTTATGTTATCACCCAATGATAACTATTCACGAAATCGTTTCTCTTGAAAGTTGTATGAAAATTTTCTACGTAAGTTCCAAAAGCACAACTTTCCATTCACCTAGGAATTCTTTCTTCAGAGGAAATCCGAATAGCTGCCCAGAACATGGGCGAACATCGACGGGATCGCTACAAACAATAGCCTTCGAACCACCTTCGAAGTGATACAGTTGACTTGGATTCGGAAGCAACAAGGCTCGTAACAATGTAACATTCAAAACGTAGTTTATTATGATTTTGCTTGCTACACCGCAAAAAAAAAAACTGTGTAAAGGCAATATTGAGCGGGGGAGGATACTTTCTGGGTGATGTTCTGTTCGTTTTCTCGGAGCTGCGAATCGATCTCGATCTCTTTCGCTTCTACCGTGGACTGAGCTTCTATTTTGCAGTTAGTTTAGTAGGAGATGCAAGAATAGCATGAACACTCGTGAAGCTTGATGAAGTCTTGCCGACTGGTACTTCGTCACGTACATTGAAGCTGCGCTTTCTCTTTAAACGTTACGATCACTGCAGTTGCCCTTGCTTAATACCTATGCAAGCGGTCCTGACATCATTTCTACTATCATTGTATTGCTATGGTCCATTTCTCAAGCGTGCACACCTCGCCCCATACCCTGCACCGATCATGTGACTTTCACAGTGCCGTCCAGGACTTGGAAGACTGAAGAAGAGGGTGATACTTAAGATGGGAGCAGATGATCCAGGCATCATTAAATAGCGTTTGTTCTGGGGGACCGAAATGTGAGCATAACAGCCTGATTTGATAGAGAAATAAAATGTGGTCAATTCACGAGGACATGGCGCGCACTGACATTGAAAGTCAATTTGAGCGGCGAAATTTAGGGCGATTTTGACGGCTCTGGCGCCTATCATTGGGCTACAGAATTGATGTAAGAATACAGGATCAGCTGATCCTACTAATCTACTCTGCTTCATCTTGGGCCTCAACGATAGGCCCTAAAGTCGTTCAATTCGTCACGAATTTCGCGGCGCGCCTCCGGACGCTCGAATGTTCCGTTCCCTCTGAATCAGGTGTTTGAGATCGCCTATCGCTTCCGTTGCTATCATCTCACCCTTGGCGTATGTTCACTTGGGAGTGGAGACATCTCCAGGGTTTTGAACAACCATTTTGCAAAGTTGCTGCTTTTGGTTTTAATTTTCTTCTAAGATATGCTTTACTTCCAATTGTTAATTAAAGTTTTATTCACCTCAATCGATAATTTTTAGAATTTGATCTCCAACAATGCAAACCCAAGTCGACTTCGGATAGCTTTTCAACATCTTCTGTACCCCAGAGTAGTCAAGGTATGGTTCTTATTTCGTACGATCATGAAGGTGCTGTATGAAAATTTTGTAAGTGACAGAGAAAGGGAGCTGATATGGGTGGCATCCCAAGACGTTGACTAGTGCCGTAACACTGGATCGGGAATTTATCCGGTGTTCGATTTGACGATGAATGTTTGGCTTAAATAACGGCTTGGCCCTGAGGCGTGTGTTTCAGAGAAGGAGCGTTGGCTGGCGCTGCTTAATTGTACACCCACACCACTCCTGAGAGGCCTTTAACTGGAAAAAAACGAGTATGTTGTTCTTCCTCGACCGGATTGAGACCCTTTCAAGGGTTTGTACAGAGATTTGATGAAAAGTCTTCTTGGACTGTGGTGGCAGGTGACGCACGCATGATCACGGGTTCATTTCCTGGATCGGTGTCTCCCTAAACAACAAGCTTTCCATCTTTCCTGGTTTCGAGCAATTGGTACCAGACTCATCTCACAATCAGAGGATAAAGGTACGACTTGTACATTGGCTGGCCACCGCAAGTCATTGAACAGGCCCCATATGCATTCATTACGCCACTACGATTCTGAATGGAAGTCAGGCGCACCCCACAGACAGGATTGACAGACGCCCAAAGATTTTACCCTATTTTTTTTTCAATTTAGACTACTAATTACAGTCCATTGCATACAGGACTGCGTTCCTGCCGTTAGCTCACTCACTACTAGAGATTATTGGAAAAGTCCCCCATCGCGTTCCTCTTGCATTCCCATCTTTTGATTGATATTTATTGCCTTCATATCAACTCAATACAACACCCTCAGGTACAAAATATACCACTCCTATCCAGACCTTATACAAGAAATGATCAATCAAAACATCTTTTGTTTTCGTAAAACCGTGATATGAGCCTTCTACTGTAACTTTCCACTACAATATATGAATCAATACAACGAAATGGCACATCATATAACCAGGCTAGAGCTAATTACAAGATTTATGTCAGTTTGAAGCTAGAGATCGTGAAAGTGAGCTTGACCCATAGCTGGAGGCCTTATGTAGCTCTTCAGTGTTACATTTTATGGCGTTTAGAATGAAAAGAAAATCTGCCAAAAATTATTCAGTAGACAATAAAAAATAAAAGTCACGAGGTAAAGTCCAGAACATCACAGCTGGTAATAATAATTTATGCTTATGGTAAGTCCGTGTCTAGGAGCCCGTTCTAAAAGACTTTAAATTGTAAATGTTGCGAACAAGCAGGAACAGTAGTGTAGTTACGACCCTATCGATAACAAGAGTAAGTGACAGAGAAGTCGGCTGAAAACTGAAATAAATAATGGGTGCTGTTTTGATCCTAAGCAATGTGCTGTAGCCAATCTATGAGGTTGTGGAACTTGTTCTGAGTACTTTCTAGCTTGCCACAAACTTCTGTCAAGGGAGCGAATAAAGTGCTCGTGAAGATACCCACTCTGCTCGTGTTCATAAAAATACCCATTTCCTTCTATAATATATCGAAGCGGTTAGGCTCTCCCACCAAGAGTTTCAGTATTCAGAGAGAATCGGTACTGAATCAGTAGCTTCACATAGTAAGCCAAGAGGAACCGCCTCAAACGAATCATTGGGATCTCTCGACGATGGGTGAAACAAAATATTGCGCCGTAGGTCGCTTTGATTGCATTACTTTGGGGATCTATGGAGGTTTGAGCTTTGGTTAAGAAAAATTGGTGACTAGCAATGGTTGGGTTATGTTCTCAAAAGACAGAATTTGAAAGGGCCACCGATTCTTAGATAATGTTGAGGATTTGCTATTAGGGTACAGAGGGTGCAGGAGAGGGCTCTGCTACAGTTGAAGGTGGGATATCGAATCCTACTATAGGTCGGGTATTTAGAGGAATTCAGCTAGGCATTTCTGTCCTGTTGCACTGAATCGGTTTGCCTTCCATAGCCTCTTTCTTCTACTGAAATTCAGTAGTTGGCTGTTCATATGGCGTATCCATGCATTCGAGCCGATTCCCGAAGTTCTGAAAATAGATGTACATAAGAAGAGGGAACGTCTTTAATGCGACTTTGTTTTCTAACTTCATTTACACATGCACTTATTTATCCATTTATTTATGTCAACCAACGTAGTGAACCAACCAGGGCTTTAAACGATACTTACTAAGCTTGCCGATTGATGATAAAACGCTATCAAAAATCCACATTCATAGCAATTCCTAGCTTTCCTTCTTATTTATGGAGCAATAACTTGGTGTGTCGTTTTGTCACTTTGTCTGTCTGTCCGTCTGTAGTAAAAGGAAAAAGGTATGGAAAACCCAACTCCATCCTACATTCCCTTCTTACATATAAAGCAGTAACTAGATGGGTAGGCTAATGGAGTAGAGTAAGTACTATGGAGTGAAGTGAGTAATGTGGAGTGAATGGGTACTTCAAAGCTGCGATTTCTCTGTACTGACATCGTGCTATGTATGCCGATACCAAAATTGGGGGTGATAATGTAGTTGGGAGACCTCCGCTTTTTTCAATATTGAGCGCTATAGCGCAGTTAAGGCGGTTAGCCCGTAACTGTGGTCAGGAACGTTACTTAACCGAGAATATACAGTTTTTTGACCCAAGCTTCAGGAAGGAAGTAGCACCGGTTTGGATGAGTTAACTGACTACTCAACTCATACCCCGTCTTAGCTTTCTGCACGAGGTAATTGTCTCATCCCCCGGCGCTCCACCCTTTCTGTGGCTTAGGTAAACAATATTTTTCCGCCCAAAACTGTTTCTATGCAAAGGTATGGTCGACTTCCCCTTCTTCGAATCCAGCCATCAGTGTTGTATAGATCGATGCTCCCCTAATTACATTTTTCAACTACTGTGTAGAAGTGGGGAATGCGGCCCGGCTCGAGCCGGGCGACCCGACTGGTAAGAAGGAAATGTAGGATGGAGCTGGGTTTTTTATATCACCCTCTTCATCGTAATCATGAACTTTTACTATAGGACAGACAGACAAACACACAAACCGACAAACCGATACACCAAGTTAGTGTATTACCAGGCGGCTACGCACGCTCTCGCGCGCTAGGGGCTCTAGCCATGAGAGACGAAGCCGCATGAGCTGATTTTCATTATAGACCTTTATCGGATTTATGAGTTTCCGCTCAAACCTCGCCTCCTGTGGGCGGAGTCTAGTCCTGCCACCCGCCATAAGTTTTGCCACCATGGCGCCTGTACCCCTACCAAGTTTGAACTTTCTAGGTCCATGAAGACATGAGTTATGAGTTTTCGCCCAAACCCCGCCCATTGTGGGCGGAGTCCGGTCTCGCCACCCACCATAGGTATTCCCATCCTGTCGCCTGTACTCCTACCACGTTTGGACTCTCTAGGTCTATGGGGACAGGAGTTATGAGTTTTCGCACAAACCCCGCCCCTTGTTGGGGGGGGGGGTTCTACCACCCACCATAGGTTTCCCCATCGCGGTTTCTGTACTCCTACCAAGTTTGAACTTTCTAGGTCCATTGGGACAGAATTACGAATTTTCACCCAAACCCCGCCCCTTATGGGTGGAGTCCGGTGTTGCCACCCACCATAGGTGTTCCCATCCTGTCGCCTGTACTCCTACCAAGTTTGAACTTTCTAGGTCCACGAGGACATGAGTTATAAATTTTCGCCCAAACCCCGCCCCTTGTGGGCGGAGTCCGGTGTTGCCACCCACCATAGGTGTTCCCATCCTGTCTCCTGTACTCCTACCAAGTTTGAACATTCTCGGCTCATGGGGACGGGAGTTATGAATTTTCGCGCTAACCCCGCCCCTTGTGGGCGGAGTCTGGTACTGTCACCTACCACGAGTTTCGCTTCCATGACGCCTGTACTCCTACCAAATTTGAACTCTCTACGTCCATGGGAACCGGAATTATGGATTTTCGTATATAAATGTAAGAAGGGATGTGAGCTCCGAGGCACGCTCCGCCCATTGTGGGCGGGCCTCTGCTGACGTCATTTCTGCTGGAGACACCTCCGACAATGCTCCTCCCACATCAACTTTTTCCTGCTCTGTTGGCTTTCTCCAAACCGAGTTATAAATGTTTTCATAAGGCATTGCATTTTTGGAGAACGCCCCGCCCCGCCCATCGGGGGTGGGTCTCCCCAGTTCGATCTAACTTACCAATGTGCACCTCAAGCCACCTTTAAACCCCAATTTTGAGGCCGTCTTGTGGCTGAATTTGAAATCATGGTCCTCGGTATGGCTCATTTCGAGGCACGCCACGCCCACTGTGGGCGGGGCTCCCCAAGCTGATGTGTGTTTTATACTTCTCGAGACCTGGCCCATCTATCCCACACTTGACCCGGTCTCTCCAGGCAGATCTAAAGGAGCTAAGGAATTTCGTGACAGACATACAGACAGACAGACAGACAGACGGACAGACAGACAGACAGACTAAGCGCTTTATAGTAAGTAGGATGAATAAGAAAGATTACTTCTGCGTTACTTCGTTGTATAATTAATAACTTACTCATGATTGCGTGATGAATCTTCTTTCGTGCACCAATTGTCGACACTCCGATATCCTTCAAGTTTTGCTCATCCAAAAGAAGGAATGCATGCATGTCTATCTAAACCAGGCACATTTAAAAGCTAGCTTTGAACAAAGTTATGAACTCTCTGGTTTATCAACCAATATATTTGCGAGACAATCCAGACGATTGCCTCCATGCTGCCTGAGCTGTCGGAAAAATGTCGGATTCGGCATCGAAAATGTCATCTTGATCCTAGTGATCTGCTGATGATTATTTATAGTCGGAGAATGGTTGGTAGCAAAATCCTCTCAGAGATTTTTCATTTTCCGGTTATATCCACTACAGCTGGAGAAAACCCCGCGTGACCTCCGAAAATACTGGCGTAAGTTACGCCACCATAACATGTATCCTGACTGTCGAAAGCCTTCATTCCTTAACGACCCTTAGACAGTCGCTGTCTTGAGTCAGGCTTTGCTGAGGTCACATTACTACGACACCGTCATCATCCTCATTCTCAAAAGATGCAAAGATGCTTCGCGTTGAGCGATGGGCGAAATGCGTCGCTGTCAGTGTCGACGGACATCCAGTAATACAGTGACTCACGCTAGGAATGAACTCCAACTCGAACTTTTAGGGCTCTCCAACACCAGCTCTTTTTCGTGCAACAGCTGATTATAGCATCTACCTCAAATGATCGTCCTTCGTACCGTAGAATAATGACTTGTTCCTCTTTCATTTCCATGTCTCAGATCATTGTGGCGATCCCAGTGGGTATGGGTACACTGGTGCGTTCGGAGACGCGCACGCCAAACTGTGCGGCGAACTTCGCGACGATTCGAACGACTTTGGCGCCTATCATTGGGGAACAGATTCAAAGTCAAGTAAATCAGTAGCATCAGCTGACCCTACTAATTTACTGTACCTCAAGTTTGTGCCCCAAATAATAAGTGCCAGCATCGTTCAAATTGCCACGAATTTCGCATCTCCAAACGCAGCCGGCACATTTTGAAGAACCGAATTTAAGTACTTCGTAGACCACTAGGAAATGCCGCTGTAGAGTACGCGCCTCTTTATTGGCGCATGTAATTGGCTATTGAGCGCCGCAGCGCCATGAACGCTAGTTCTGGCTATTTGTTGCGAACTAGTAATGGATTTGGTAAAGACAATGGATATAACAGATTTGAGTTTTATATACTACGTTTGTAAATGGGTAGCTCCATAGGTTAAGAGCAAAGCTACAGATAAAATTTAAATGTGCGGAGGACCCATCACATTCACCCAGTACTCGAAATTGAAGATGTAAGTGAAAAATTGACCGTACCTCCTGCTCCCTTAGTTGCGTCATATATTCACTGCAGCCTAACTGCGCTAATACCATGACTGGATCCACGAATATACGGATGTCCCAGGAAAATTCCGATACAATCGGTGACGTGTCGAAAATTGAAGTCGACGCAGAAAACGCTGAAACAGCTGTATTAGTAAAAAAGTCAGCCATGAACGCAGCTTGTCAGGGATAATCGGCATAATAAGGCAACACTCATCTTCTGTTTGTGTGCACCCTTTTACCGAGACAGCGTTCATGGTCTTTGATTGGGCGTTCCCAGAGCACAGCGATAACCACGGAGCGTTGCTGGCCAAGCCGCCAGCGCTAGCGCGCAGAAGAACTTAGACAACATAATCAGACAAACCCTACGTGTGGGCGGTTGCGTCGCGGTTTAGCACTATAGCACGTTATTTTGTGGTGCCTAGGCACTGCGGGAAAGCCTTGATGTCAGGAGAGTTCCTCTTTCATAACTCTGCTTATTGGTGACAGCGTAGCGCGTTCAAACTCGTTATTTTAATTTAATTACCAGTTGTAAGAAGTAATTTTCTATGATCAATGGGCTGTTAAACTATAGTTTTGTAATATATGTTTCTTTTCCTGCATGTTTTCATGCTCCTCCCAAGACCCCTGTGGGTAGTTATCCTCCCCTAATGACTACTTCCTGGTTCATGTTCCTTCTGAGACAACTGCTGAGTAACTACCTTCGCTGATAGAGGGTTGAGTCTCTGTGCAGTTGAGTACATTTCGCACCTCGGTGCAAGGAGATTCTAATCAAGTGTGAGGACTACATTTTCACCGTGCTGTCTGCATATCTTTATCGAGTGAGTAAAAAGGTTAAAAATCGAAGAGAATGGCAACAATGAGAAGGTAAAGCTTCAGCATCTTAGCAGAGAAAAAGTACGAATTGGAGAAGTTTTAATAATGCTGGTTAGAACTTTGTTTTTGTGCGCAGGTGAAATGTGAAATGCGAAACAAAGTGGAAATTCTATAGAGAACGGCGACTTTACTCTTTTTTTCATTTTGCACCAAATCAACACTCTTAGCCAATTATAATGGGGTTTTCTGCTGATAAACAGCTTAGAAATTAATTTTTTCTATTGGAGCTTTGGTTTTTTACTGCTGTTATTCTCTTCATTCAATAACGTTGACATGCCGCATATCGATGTGCGGGCAGCGCAAAGATCATGGAGATTCCACGCCTAGTTAAGATCGCCGCGCGCCCTCATGCCTTGCCTTTGTTTCACTCCTCGGCTAATCAACTTTTCTGTAGCGATTACACACAACGTATGGATGTTCTTCAAAGCTTTCTTTGGCTTGAACATCGACATCCGTAGCCTCTTTCGATTTGATAAATCAATTGTATAGAAGTTGGCATGCCCCTAAATCAGGGTTCAGCATTCTATCAAAGAAGGTAATTATTCAGCGGTTGTCTCAGAAGAAACACAAACCAAGAAGAACAAGGAAGCATGCAGGAAAAGAGACATACATTACTGAACTATAGTTTAACAGCCTATTGATCGTAGAAAATTACTTATTACAACTGGTAATGAACTTAAAATAACGTGTTCGAACGCGCCACGTAACCCCCAATAAGCAGAGTTATGAAAGAGGAACTCTCCTGACATCAAGGCCTTCCCGCAGTGCCTAGACACCCCAAAATAACGTGCTATAGTGCTAAAACGCGACGCAGCCGCTCACATGTAGGGTTTGTCTGATTATGTTGTTTAAGTTCTTGTGTAGCGCGCTCATGCTAATATTGTCTTGGTCGACGTGGAGAACGTCCGTACTGCACTTCCTTCGGAAGTAGGTCACCCCGTCCATTTTGCGCGCGGCGCAGCCCTTTCGTTATTGAGATGGCATTACAGTGCCACTAAGTGTCGGTGGAGCAAATGATTAGCACTAGTCCGTGCTATCTTCTCTTTGAGCTGACTGCCGCGGACCAAGTGGGTATCGTATGGCCCATTGGCAGCTGCGCCATCCATCAAGAATCGCGAACTGACGCGTGCGACTACTGCGGCGTGACTTAGTTTCGACCGACGCGTGGAACGGAGCGCACGCGGTCGGCTACGGTGTTGCCAACGGTATGTGTACGACTGTGCGTCCGAGGATGCGCGCGGCGAAGTTCGTAACGATTTGAACGGCTTTGGCGCCTATCATTTAGGCCCAAATTTGAAATAGGGTGGGTGGATCATCTGACCTAACTAAAGTACTCTACTTCGAGTTTGTGCCCCGAAAATTGGCGCTGCAGTCGTACAAAGCGTCACGAACATCGCCGCGCAATTTGCCGCGCGCACCCTCGGACGCACGTTCGTACCGTCCCCCGTTGCCAGCGGGTGGCCAGCAACGCTCTCCGCTCAGCGAACATCGCTATTCTGTGGAAACATTATTGATGCCAAAGTGTTTTTTTCAAAGATCCGATAAATTACTGCATAGTATCATTTTATTGCTATTAGGCTACAAAATGGTACTATTTTAATGGCTATGATTTTTTTCACTGTTAAATTTGTTATCATTATTCTTGGTGGTCTTAGGTATATAAAAGGTAGAGTCTCAGACACCATTTTTTGCGTGAACAGTGCCTTGGATATTGATGGATTAGGAATTACTTTTAATCACCTTGTGTTCTGAGGTTCGTTGTGACTGGTATAGATTATTTACCGCATTGACGACCGCGTGGCCGTATACGGGCCTTAGTATTATTGTCCATATATAACATTCATTTTCGATTTTTTGACCCTTTCAAGTATCGAGCAGGTTTATGAAATCAACTATGGAATCTTGACGCGCAGTGGTCCGCGAAACGGCCCTCTTCTGACTTTAGTAATAAGAGAAAACAAAGTTACTTCTGTGGGCATTGGTAAAGGAGCAAAACCAAAGGTGACCAAATTTATGTAAAAGGATGTAAAGGGACTCTGCTGAGGTATCCGATGATTCGAGACATGCGATTCTCATCTTGTCTGCTTCCTCGTGTCTAGACAGAGTCGTATTTGATAATGATTTGGCAAGAACTCTCACCTCCCTTCGAACAATCAGAAACAACAACAACATCAGCCATAACGTAGTTCTGAGTAGTATGTATGACTTATAACCTTTACATGCCACATTTAAAAAAACTTTTTTGTCCGCTGGAAATGCTTACGAATAAATTGGCTCGCTGCTGGGACCGTGTGGCCCGCCAGCGGGCCACAGCAGCAGCCCGCGAAAAGCGCGCTCGGTCCCACACGCCAGACACGCTAAGCGGTCACCAATGGATTAAGAAAGGTCTAACAGCCCCATTCAAACTCCAGGTGAACATTGTCCAGATGAGAGAGCACAGACGAAAAGCTTTCTGCTTGGAGGTTTCTTCAAAAAAACGAGTGCTTCTCATTCAAAGTAGAAAAAATTTTTCGGAGAAAAATATATGAGTGTTGATGTTTTATGCATGAAAATTAGCTTCCAGGGCCCACAACACTTGCTTTTCGCACTAATGGCATTTACCCTTTGCTAGGAAATCATGCTTTTGTTCTATTGTCTATACTTGGAACTGACAAGAATAGCATATTACCCTCCTTCCCTGTTACTAACCTGATCCATTTTTTGTTGGGAAAATGCGATTGGCTGAATTCATGGAATTACTACTGAATGATCCAGAGAATTCTGATAGCTCGTCTTCTTCACGTACCGCACATAGACCACGTGGAACCTAAACAAAAATGATTGGTTTGAAATCTTGGAACGACTTCTCATCAGTTCATATCAGTTCATGTCTAAGTTCAGGCTTGTGACACGGAATCCGTAACAGAGAGTCTAGTAATTATCCACATGAGGGAATCATTTTTGCGTTTTTTCTTTCGTTGCGCGTGTCCGTCGAAACTAGATCACGCCGCAGCCGTCGCATGCGGCGGGTCAGCCCGCGATACTTGACGGAAGTCGCATTTGTCAGGGGGGCATACGAATTGCGCTCAGTCCATGGCAGTTAGCTCAAAGTGACGATAACACGTGCTAGTGCAAATCATTCGCTCCACTGACACATGCTGGTACTGTAATGTCATCTCGTGATCTCAATGGGATGCGCCGCGCGCGAACTGGGCGCGGTGACCTACTTTTGACGGGCGGACGTCACCTAAGGGAAAGGGGATAATAGGGACATGCAGGTTCATGTTTTAACTGTTTGGGTTGGTATTAACACTCCCTTGCGAACAATACACACTTATCCCTCATTTCCCATTCCTCTATATCAATTCAAATGTTCCTACTTTCTATGGTCCCTCGTGTACCCGTTCACATGTCCATTCCTGAAGAGCGTTCAGGAAGAGAGTACAGACAACGAGCGCACTTCGCTGGCAGAAACGACTGCTTCTTCGTCTGAATCTCTCAGCGAGAGTAAATTTGGTTGACAACAGCTCTGTTACGGTTCTTTCATAAAGGGGAGAGGAGGTGGGCTATGGTAAAAAAGAAACAGCGAGGTTGCACTAACGGTACTGACGGAGCTGTTTATTTTCTATATCCTCTAACGTCGGTGTTTCCCAAATGCTTCACCGAGTAAACATCTAACGTATGATCATTGCAATGCTGTTAGCTGTTTTCTACGCTCATTCAATCAATTCAATCAGAAGGAGATGGTGAACCACTGATCGAAGAGGTGGCTCTCAGAAGTTTTTCAGTGCAAGGCCATTGAGAGGGAGATAAATGGGTAATTAGTAGTAGTATTAGAATGGGCACTGTAGTGAAAATTGAAATATTATGTTGAAAATGACGTAAATGGCATCACCAGACCGTCGTCTTGGCGTCTTTTCCCAAGATGGGCCTTCCTTCAGGTACTGGCTCTTCCTCAGATATATCCATTATTCCTTTCAGTAATTCAGCCGGTAACGAATAACTGAATCCGTACCCAGCCCATAAATCTGTAGGATACCTTGGAGCTTTTGAGAGAGCGCTGTCATCGAATATAGCTGAAACGATAAGCCATTTCGAAGGATAATTCAAAGTGTTATCTAAATTTACTGATAATGATCTTTGTTCAAAACATACAATAGAAAATGGTATCTGTATCATTCCAATGGAAAAATCTCCACTGGGTCTAAGTTGTTAATAACTTTGAAACCATTTCTCCAGAATTGTTTGAAGGACGGCCTGACCCCACAGATCCTGATTCTAACAGTTCCCACAGCTCGCAATGATTGAGCACCTAATCGATGTTGAAGTAAACGAAATGATCAGCAGAAATTCGGAACTTTAGAACCTTTTCCAAGTTGATCATTTTTAAGGTTATGACGAAGGGGGTTTTTGAGCGAAGTTCAAGCCGCTGTAGAACAAAGTGTGTTGGTTGCACGCATATGAACCGATTGCATTTACACTAACGTGCTCCATTGGGAAAGAGATCTTTCTCCGCAAGGCCGCTAATACTTTCTGCTGAGTAACAATGAAGGGCAATGGGCTCTGAGACCTGTTTTCGAGTGCTGCGCCTTATCTACGATGCTATTGGACCAGGCAGGCGTGGCATTACCCTTTGCGGGAACCATTAAATCTTATCAAAAAAAAAACTTCGCAGTTATTTCCAACGGAAGCTGTGCGTTTGATCAATGAAGAAAAGATGCACATGCAAAAGACTGAACGAAAGTCAGCCCATTGTTTGCACAGCATTGTCGGAATTGTAATACCGTTGGATTTTCTTGCTCACCTTGAGTCGCTTTCAAAAGCATTCGATCGCGATCGGCTCGTAATGCCACAGCTTTGTTCCAGAGATCACTGCAGTCAGTATAATTACTATACACATATCAATGATGCACTGATTTACAATACCTACCCCTTCTTATTGTACTCCTTGGCACCTTTCAAAATGGACGAAGCAATAGGAGAATCGATTGGATCCGGACTTTTCGGCACCTCTGGGAGTGGATCGAATAGCGAGCACAGGGGAGCGTCCACGTTGCTTTCTGATGATGGATCAGAAAAAAAGCTCTCTAAAAAGAAGAAACAATCCACTCAAAAAGCCAAAAACGTGTTTTGTTTTCAATGCATTTCCTTTTCGTTATCATAATCAAAAGACACTCAATTTGCTTTGATCCCGGCAGACATTTCAGATGGAACTATTTGGACATTTAGGACCGAAAAGCAGCTACGTACTCGAATGAGTAAACAGACAAGGAGGTATGAGGAACCATCGACAGTGGTATTTCAAAAGACGCGGCTATCGTAAAATCTACAAGAGGGAATTCACTTATTACAGTCATAGACTTCTATTGTTAGGCTTAGAATTTATGAACGGGTAGGGCTTCAATATCTTCCCAAATAGCGAGTAAATACTATAATGCCCTTTGCTCACATGTTGTTCTCTGACGAGTGCGACTAGCTTCGCTTTCCTATCCCTATTATTTGGGTGTGGATCCTTGTACCCGAACGGGTATGCCGTACGCCCTTTCGCACGCATTGGAGGGGAAGGTTCGTATACCGGGTATGAGTACATTCGTGCGATTCGGACCGCGCGCGGCAAATTGTGCGGCGAAATTCGTGCCGATTCAAACGACTCTGGCGCCTATTATTGGGGCACGAATTTGAAGTAGAATAGTTGGGCATGATCAGCTCGTCCTACTAATCTGCTTTACTTCAAGTTTGTGTCCTGATAATAAGCGTCAGAGTCGTTCGAATCGCCAAGTATTCCGCCACGCAATTTGCTGCGCGCAGTCCGAATGTTCCGTCCCCCTCGATAACCCGATGTTGAAATGCAGCGAGCGCCGCAGAAGCACTCCCGCTACTGTGGGAATTCGATTTCAAGCACCGCCACCACCAATATATACTTCGGCACAGCACGATTTCTGAATGGAACTCTCCTAAGCTGTATCCCCTTTTCAGATAGGCGAATGACGTAGTTATCCGTGGGGCGTACTTGGCCATAAGGACCATTGTGAATTAGTTGACGCTTCTTATTGTTCCTTGATGAGTTTATTACGACAACATCATTAGCCAGATTTGCTCGTGTAATGCATTGCTGATCTCTGCACTGAGTCTGCCTGATATGAAAGGCAGCCATAAATAGAGGAGTCGTGAGGGTATGGTACAACTTTTGTGTGGATGCCTACTGGCGTCATTTGGGAAGCACCGATTTCAAGAGAATCAAGGCGGTGATTTTGACTCTGGACATGAAACATCAGCTTACGAGAATGGGATTGGTGCTAGGGAGATATTGAAGGCATTAAACATCAGCACGAAATCCAAAGCGGAACAATAGGAAGTGTTCTTGGCGGTGACAGGGGAACTCCTGTCGTCTATTCCTTCTTGTGGATTTTGAGGGAGTCGGTATATCTCATCACTCGGGTGGCCCAGCTGGGTTGGGCTCTAGTCCTTTTCGTGTGGAAATAGACCTGCCCCTCTACCCTTTTCTTATTCGAATCGCTCTGGATCAAGAGAGCTTTTCAAGAGCCAAGTGATGACTATGAGACTTTGTTCACCCTCTCCAGCCTTCGAAATCACTGAGCGTGAATGTGGCACGTTTTCTTCATACTGTTTTTAACGGGTTGCCTTTGTTCCCGGTAGTTTATAAGCCTGCCTTTGATTCTTCACCTCCTCTCACTATATTACGGAACATTCTCATCTCGAAGTAATCACTTGGAAGTTAGAAGTAAACATCACATACATAGTCAGTCCACTGGTGATTTAGCAGCCATTTGAGAGAAAACAAACTTTTGATATCATCCTTTTTCTTTAGGGAAGTTCACGGATCAGACGGAACTGTGTACCAAAGGATTCTGTTGTTCGGCTTTCGTAGCTCCAAGGAAGTTTAGACAGTTATTGTTGTTGTTATCTGAACCAGCACCTAGATTATAATCCTCGTCTGCACGGCTGAAGAAAAGTGACCGACAAGTAATTCGGTCCATCTCTCCATGACAACGGTTGTAATCACTCCACTAAAACTGCACAGTCTGTTGCAAAGGCTTGGCTGGAGCATTGTACCTATCCCCTCCTGCTCCTTCTATTCTATCCCTTAGGACTGCTTCTTGCTCAAGTTCCTCAAGCATTTACTTGACCAAAAGTTTGGTGCCCTCAAAATTGCTGGAAGCAAATTTCTGTTCTCGGTGTCATTCGTTTCGAGAGAACTGCGCTAGCCTGCTGTTCATTATTTATTTGCCATAGATGCCGATGATGGAAATACTTTTGATTGAGTGAGTGTTTGAAGGAAACGGGAGAAGAAATTCAAAATATGTATCCGGGTGACTGAGAAGTTTGCTTCAATCTGATGCGGCATCACGGCAGTTGCAATCTCTTACATGCGATAAGTGTATCTCGCACATTGACGTAGTTTTTTGAGAATCCCACTTCCTGGCTTGCAAGTTTATAATCCTGCACATTCTGCAGTTATATACGTCTTCATCCTCCTTCGAATTTCGTTGTAGTTCTAGTGGCAGAGAAGGGTTGCAGAAAGACGAAGTGCTTGCGAAAATGGGAGTGGTAAACGTGGTAGAGCTACAGAAGAGATCATGTTCGGTTCTGAATGCATTTTGGCATGATATGTCAATGTATTAGGTATTCTTGTGAAGCCCCGGTCGAGAGGTTACAAATTTTGTTCGGCTAAGTTTACGGCCTCGTCGCTTCCCTCCGTGAATGAAAGCCAGAAGTGATTAGAATTCGTCACCATCAACGACATTTTGGACGGAATTCAGCTTAGTTTGAGTATAGCCTATAGAAACCTAGAACGGTTTCTCGAATCACACCACGTAATCCATAAATATCAGAGAGAGATGAAAGTGAATTATTAAAATTTTTGGTTTCCTGCCTCAGACGAAGGCGACAAGGTCGAAAGGATAGCCGAATAAAACGTATAACATTTTGAGCGAAACCTCACAAGAAAGCCTAATATCTATACATTCAAACAGAGCTGTGCTGCGATATCAGGGGGTAGAATGCTTCGCAAAGCCCTCCAATATCTCTATTGCCCCTCTACATATTCCTGATCCATTACGTAGTTACCCTAGCCATTACGTTCCGTGCTTTGCCAGAATCAAATCGATGGTATTCTAGATTCATCTTCTATGCAGCGTGGCACATTTTCTCGGATATTTCTTTTATTTTGGCTGTTTTCAGACCATCACTAACAGAGAGAAGGGTTTGCGAAATTATCTCTTTCTTAGAAAAATTTTTCACACGCACACACAAACCTTGCTGCATTTTAAGAGCAGTGTACTCGTTGTCAAAATAGGTGTTTACCGCAATTCCCAGAATGGACTCCCTGGCGCGTAGGATATTCAACATATTCTCCTCGGTTGATCTGATAGAAATTGCCTGAAAGTGAATGCATCACAGTCTAGAATACGCATGGCATTGACCCTTTGTGAATTGTTTGATTATCCATTCTATGCACTATGATAACAGTAAGTTGAGAAGACTGGCGATAGTTATGGCACTCACCAAAATATCTTGTGTATTATTTTTCTTCTTCGAATGAATCAACAAGTCGTACTCTCTTTGCAGGCGTTCGAAATCGAGTGAAAATTCACTAGCTGGCACGTCGAATGAAAGAATCACTTGGGAAAGTCCCTACAAATGAATATTTATGGAATCAGATGCCTTCTCCCCAGAAAGCCTTCTCTGCCTTGTCGATTTCTCGTTCATAGGATTCACACGATCTATCGATCAATCGGCGTTGGGATGCCTCCCTCTCCTTGCCTCTTCCAACTCGACAATGATTACATCACAATTTCTTTTTTTGTTTAACTCACTTCTTCATCGTTTTTCGTTGTTTTTCTAGCTTGCCTCGAAATTGACTCCTCCTTCCGTCTTCCTCCTATTCATATAATCGTCACGTCTTCCCAGATCCCCGGCTAAGTTCGACATTAAACCCATCAACCCCCAATTCCCAATTTGGGTTGTTGCATAAGTTATGGCCTTTCGTCAGTTAACGTCAGGGAGCCCAAAACAACACTGGTTACATGAAGTAGGGGCGCCATAAGCTTACCCTTTTGCACGCGTCATATGCCAACCAGTCGGATCGCCTAACGCTAGGCTCCCCTTCTCTGGTGTCTCGAGAAGTTGTGTTTACGAATTTCTCTTTAGTTGCAAATTTTCGCGCAAACGCCGCCCCCTGTGAGCGAAGAATAGTCCTACAACGTATCAGCAGTGTTCTTATCCTGCTGCATGTACACCCAGCAAATATAAATGCTCCCGATCCAAATTGCCAATTTTCCCTCACACCCACTTTCGGCGGAGTCTAGTCCCGCCACCTATCATCAGTACTCACACGACGCCGCCTGTACTCCTACAAAACTTGAACGCTCCAGCTCCGTGGAACGGGAGCTATGAATTTCCACTTAAACATTCATTTCGCGCAAACCCCGTCATATAAGGCGGAATCCCGCTCGCCACCCACCGTAGGTGTTTCTACCTGGCGCCTGTACTCATACCGAATCTGAAGGTTCAATCTTTGCCTCTTCGGTTCTATCAAAGTCCCCTCCAGTCCCACTCCACTTCTGTCTTTTGGTTTCATCATCACCACTTTGTCCTACTCTCTGATCCTCCTTGAGCTGAATATGCATTTTCAAAAATTGCAATGTATATAATTGGTCTTTGTCCCGTAAGGTTTTGGGTCAGGCTTTCTTCGAATTATGGCCTCTTTTAGAATTTTGTCGTGGAATTCATTGAAGTCACTTATTATGATCCGGGAAACAATATCACTTCACTGCCGCGTGGGGAATCTTAGTCAGTTGAGAAATTCTGTATTTTTTTCACGGACTCAGTACTGGTTCTTACTGGCCGCGCAACGAGATTTTTGATTTGGAATTTGTGTTGTGAGCGAATAAGCGCAGCCTCGTAGACACCCCACGCAGGCGTGCCCCGATCACGGTGCAGTGTCGCGCCATTATTTGTAACGTTCCTGGTTGTAGCTGCTGCAATCGTGCAGATAAAGCCTGTGCATGAACATGCAATTTGCAACTGTGAGGAAGATGCTCAACACCTGTAGCATATCGTTCACCCATTCCCTTCATGGTGAAAATGTAGCTCTAGAACCTGCTCCACTATTTTTCGCCTTTAATACGATAGCTGCTGAAGGCAGAGAAGGATAAGACGCATGCTTTGTGGGCCTGCATTTGTGGTAGGAAATGAGTTTAAGCCAGGGTTATAGAGTTTTCAAAGTTTAACAAGTTTCAAAGGTAAATGAAAGGGTTTGCAAGAATGTGGTCAGCATAAACTGAGGATAGAGGTTTTCGGAGTCAATCGTTCCCATTAATGGGATACGCCCTGTATCGACTTCCGCTCAGAATCGTTCAGAATGCGTATGTATGTGGCTTGTAAATGACCCACTGTGGCCAGCCGATGTAAAAGTCATTAAATCTATCTTCCCTGATAAGTCTGTTACCAATTAATCGATCCTGGAAGGATGAGAGGTTAGTTGGCCTAGAAGAGCATTGATCCGGATTTCGATCCTCAGATCTAGAGAGTGTGTAACAGGGTGCCTTTTGTCCTCACACCATCTCTGCTCCGTGTTCAGCATGTTTGAAGCTTAAGTCCTTGGACGAATTGAAATATTGTTACTCACCATAATAAATTTTCGGATTAACAAGACCCCACTGGCTGGGCCATAGACGAGCACAGGTTGAGGTGTTTCCGATATCTGCAGCTGCACTCCATAACGTTGTGCGAGTTGTTGTAATCTGAATAATATCGGTATTCGCTACACTCGGTGCTTTTGTGTACACTGTCTGTAATCAGTGTTCGGGAGGGAGGCTTTGTTTTCCTCACGAGTTTCATAACTGATATTATACTTACGCGGTTGAAACAGCTGACATTTCACGGCATTATGGACGGGAATCTGGTGTCATCTGTTACGTAAATGGATTTACTGTAGGCGCTGCTATCAGGTTTCATGACAGCAGTTCAGTTTTGTTTGGGCAACTCGTGAAGAAATTCAAGACAATTTTGTAGGGTGCTTCGCTCCAGACTGTGACAGGTGTACAATAGGGAGCCGGAAATTTGGAAATTCGGGTAGAAGGCATTGCATAAGAACTGGCATAGCTTTGAGGCCAGCCGATACTGTCCACTTTTATTCATCACTCTGGTGGAAACCACTCATCCAATCTGTGACCGATCACATGGTAATGCAATGAACTTACCTCTGAGATTCTTTCCCATTTCGTAGTACCTGTACGAGGTCCTCTTTTACATTAAACGTTGTTCGAACAATCACAGGGAACTCTTCCTGAACTGTACCAATTTTATATGCGTTTTTTCTTTGCTTGGAAGACGTGCTGGATTCATGAAATATCCTTACCGGAATATCGAACTGAGTCATGATTAGGCTGATTGCTCGCAAAATATTGTCCTCATCACCGGCATTCGATTTCATCACGCAAGAATAAAGGGTTGGAGCAATAGCACTCAATGTAACGACTACCTGAAGAAAAGAGTTCTTTAGCAACAGCAATGAAGGATACTCTATGACTTTCTTCGTCTAAAACGACAGCCTCGTTTTTGGTATGCTTCAAAGAGTTCTGCGATCTTGAATTTCCTAGGTACCCCGTAGGGGGTGTGTACCGATTCGTGCGATTCTGGGTTCGCGCGGCAAAGTGCGCGGCGAAATTCATGTTGATTCGAACGACTCGAGCGCCTTTTATTGGGGTACAAACTTGGAGTAAAAC
This sequence comes from Haemonchus contortus, assembly GCA_000469685.2. Classification (NCBI taxonomy): domain Eukaryota; kingdom Metazoa; phylum Nematoda; class Chromadorea; order Rhabditida; family Trichostrongylidae; genus Haemonchus; species Haemonchus contortus. Next base: position 50,842,329 of record LS997565.1, read on the forward strand.
AAGTTAGTAGGCCAGCTGATACTACTAGTCCACTTGACTTTTAAATTGGGCCCCAATAATACGCGCTAAAGGCATCAGAACAGCTATGAATTTCGCCGCGCAATTTGCCGCGGCATCCAGAATCGCACGAATCGTGCGTCCCCCCCCCCCCCCGTAGGTTTTCGCTCTCTACTTTCACTCCAAAACTCCCTCCCCTCCCCCCTCCCCAGTGGAATATTCAAGCTTTCACCGTGCTTGCAGCGTAGGATAGACAATTCCGGAAGTTACTTTATGATTTTCAAAAGTGACATATGATTTGGGTATTGATCTTTGCACCTCATCTGATAATGGCATAGCATTAATATGGAAAAGAAAGAATTGTCAAACGGCTCTGATAAATCCTTTGTTTACATGTGTATATTGAACGATTGCTTTCAAATTACTGTTTCGATCCACACTCACGTTAGGTGGGAACTGTCGAATTTCTGGCTCTTTCCGATGTATCCAGGGTAAATCAAAGGTTAGAACCAGCGGTGAAACTGCCTGTAAAAGATTCTCGACATACTGTCATGATAATCATTCGCAAAATCATAATCTGAGGGTTTATTGCTGATGCTAAGCTTGTTTTGAGCTCATTTCAGATAGCCTCAATTCGAACAGCTATTTAGACTCACCCGTAAGACCTTTCGAGCTTTTTCGACATTTAAGGGTAGACCTGATATCGAAACTTGATCGCTCTTGTTTGTGGAGTCCCTGTGAGAAATTTAGCAGAGTATTCTTTGAAAGCGAAAAAGAGAAAGAGAAAGTGATACAAATAATACTTGTTTCAATGAGTAATCATATGAATACTGTACCAAAAGTATGTGGCACCGAGTAGGAATCAGGTTTTGGGAAATTATCGTCGGAAAAGTATCATTTCGATAGTGATTCAGAGACTATGATTTCCGAGAAACCTCATTCTTTGTTATCATTTTTTCTCTCTAGCTTTCATTCCGTCTTTTCAAGTTTCGATAGTCGCAAGGTCTTGTGTTCTGTTAGCCTTTGCCAGTTCTTTCGATCTACAACATCTGATGTCGTTACCTTGGTTTCAAAGGGTCCTTGTTGAACACGTCTTTCCTTTTCTCTGAGAAAACCGACCTAACAGTAACTGAACAGGAGCTGGTCTCATGACTCTCCTGACGTCTTCGTTCCTAGACCATGTCCAATCGCAGATCCATCTCAACATCCCCATCTCTGCGAGTGAAGTTGCCTTCATGATCCCTGCCTACTGGCCAGTACTCGCTGCTATAAAGCATCGCGAACTTCACTATTGCTCTCTAATTGAGCTTCCTTCGAACCATCGTTCATCAGAAGATGCCCCCGGACTCCCCTCCCCACTTCATCCATGTCGATTTTATTTGGACCTTTACAGCCCTATCTATGGTTCCGTAAGCCGCTAGGTCAGTTTCCAGGTGTCGGAAGTCTTATACTCCTTCAACGATTCCCCCATAGCCGTCCGCAATTAGTCTGCGCGATTCTCTGAGCTGTACCTTCAGATCACCTTCATCGATGAAAAAACAGCTTCGAGTTCAAATGGAGAGACATTCAGAACTTCGTCAGCAGAACAGCTTAGGCATGCTGAACACAGCGTTTTTTTCTCGAGATCAGTACGAGAACTGTCAGGTGAACGCCAGGATGACTGCCAGTGCGATGGTCAGACTTCCTCATGAAAGCCCTGAATAAGGGAATGCTATGCATCTCGAGCGAAGACGAGCCATTGTACTACTCTGCTAGACGAAGTGGGCTGCAGTGGCGTCTCTGGAGCAAATCGATGGTCAGCGGGACGACAGGTGATACTGCACTCAGATGTTTGTGCAAAAAATCCTTTTACAAAAGAAAATGTAAGTGTCCTATCATTTGTTGAGGCACCAAGTAGTCCTGCCCTTTTGCATCAGAGAATTCCACCAGTTGAGTTACCACGGTTTAACCGGGAGGTATTTTCTACAACAAGAAGTTCAAGGGTCCACATACTTTTGGCATGCATTCGCGAAAACAACCACTAAGTATTTTCTCTGAGGCATTGAATGTTCCTTCCCAGATAGCAACAGGGTATTATGGTGAAACAGGGTAGATAGTGAAGCGAGGCGTGATTTCTTTTTCCTCCTGCCGTTGGTTAGTTCATGGTTAATTGCAAACTTCAGCTGGCTTATGTACTTATCAGAGTAAAATCCATGAGCACGATACGCGAAATGAAGTAGGTCTAGTAAAAGCAGTTCACTCCTTCACCCTACAACGCGTAGCACGCATAGTATGGGCGAATTGGGGTCGGTAACACCTCGGATAGGCCTAACCAGTTTAGGCTCGGGTCTTTATTACGCTCAAGCTGAGCACCTTTCAGTACGAGACGCCTTATGGTGTCTTTTACCGGATGAGGAGCCATCCACGAAGCGTACATGTGTTCACAATATGTGCATACCCGAATCAGCGTGCCATTGTCTTATGTCGTTGGGCTTCTAGGTCTTTTTTGACAGCTCTAGAGGCTCAGGGAAATCGGTAAAGTCCCCTTCTAAAATATCTTATAGCACTAAGCTGTTTCTACAGTAATTATTGTAATAGAAAAATATTCGAGTATAGCAATTATTGCAATTCAAGTTCCAGTCCATCAGTACTCACGTGTACTTGTTGGAATCAGGGAAGTGAATGTGGCAACCGGTGGATCGCATTATTTGCTGGATACCGCGACCTGCTTTCCCGATAATGTGCGAGTGAATGGAGTGATGAATGTCCATTTTAAGCGTTACTCGTTCTTTCTAAAGTAGTCAAAAAAAAACTTTCGATCAAACCCGAAAAGAACTAAATTGTTGCTCAAGGAGGAATCGCAGCTATGAGAATAAATAGTTTGAGAAGCTTGCTTCTTCCCTAGTTGAATTTCTTGAATTTCTTAGAGGCAAAGAAATCTCTGAATGATAGCTTTCTTTCTTCTCATTACACAATCAGTAAGGCATTGGTAAGATGGCTCCTAAAAATTACCGCGCCCGACCAGTTCAGCTGCTCTTGTCAGTCCTCTCGAACAGGAAAGGGGTTCAAGATTCCAGAAACCATTATAGGACACTCTACTGACTTACCACCCCCTCTCCCCCTCCCTCCATTCGGAAGCGCAGTAGAACTGTATGCATTACTGACTATTTTTGGTGCTTTCTAACCCTGTTCTCATTTCACTACAAATGTTCCTCCACTTATTATACTTATTGTTTTCATCAGAAATCCATTAAGAATGAGGAAATACTCACTTTGACTTGTAGTGCCGAACTGATGTACTTTTTTGCTTGTTCGATCTCATTCAGAGTTCCAATTACTTTCACAAATGGATCTGAAGAGTGAAACAGAATTTTCCCAAGGTCTTGTTCGTCAAAGAGACCTGCACAGAATAAGACAGTAGAAAATACATACCTTTTTTGGTTTTTGCACCAATTTTCAGTTGCGACGGCCAACATACTTCGGCACCGGAATAAGATTTCACCTGCATATAAAAGATTCCTCCACACTACATAGATGCTTCAGGAAACAAGTTATTTTACTATTCAGACCTTATTGAAGAATTCTTCTGCATTCATAACTATGAAGTCCGTCTGATTTGTTGGAGCGCCTGAATGGTTTCATTATGCCTCAGTTTTCTTCCACTTTTTTTTGGTTGAATCAGAAGGGTGGCTCTCCCATTCTTGGTGGGCTTAATCTTACGGTGATTGGTCATATTACAGTCACGTCAGTCGGCCCATACCTTTTGCTTGAAGTCTAGTGAGCTAGCTTCTCAAAGAAAGGAACTGAGAAGCGACGAAATGGCTTTTATGCAGCGAGATAGGGGAATGAATCACAACTAATTTCTTTACTAAACTTTTGTTATTTGCTGTACCCACCCGTGATCATGGCTTCGAGTCGTCTTCGATCCACTTGAATTTTCATTTCGTATCTGCCGTCCTGCAGCAGGACGACATCGTCGGGTATCATTCACTTAAAGCAATTCCTACACTCTCTCTAACTTCTCTTTTTTTCCAAACGAGAATATGAAAATACGAAAAAAGAAACCGAGATTGAATGTATGAACTAGAGCGAGTTACATAGCAAAATGCACGGCTTTTCGCTTTTCTCTTTTCTTTTTTTTTCTAAAAAAGGAGTGCGTCTCGCTTTTCCATGCCTAAAAAAGCCTTAGATTGCGTTCAGCGTGAAGTTATGTGGTATCTCTTGCAAGAGCACGGAATCCCTGGGAAACTTGTTGAGTGGGTGCCTACACTACGCTCAAATCCAACAAGAAGAGTACAAACAACTGCACGGACCTCTTCACAATTTCACATCTCCTCGGGGTCCACCAAGCCTCTTCGCTTTCTCTACTGCTATTTGTTGCCGTCATGGATCTCATTATCCCAGACCTTCAGAAGTGAGCGTCATGGTCACTCCTTTATGCCGACAATGTAATGCTCCCGTGTGAAGACTGGAGTGGACTCGAGCGACGGTGGCAAGCTTAGTTTGACCGCCTGCCACTGATCGGACTCAGGAAAGACCGAGTACATGATTGCGGAGTCGAATGAGCCAGCACTAGTCAAAAGTGACAACACTGACTCCCGCGAACACCTATCTTCACATATCTAGAAACAGTGAATGTGGATGCGGCTTGGTCTGAATGACTCGATATCTGACGCTCTCTGCGACAAGAAAGTACCAGACCCCATCAAACGAAACGTTATATGATAATTCGCGACTTACGGTTGGAGTGCTGGTCTGCGACAAAAAAAGTTGAATTGCACTTCGAAGTAATGGGAACAAAATGCTGCGTTGAATGGCTGGAGCCATGCCTTGGACCACATTAGTAACAATGCAACAATATGGGAGCGTTTTGAACCAACCTCTGCTGCTCGTAGAATGTCGCCTTACGTGGTACGGCAATGTCTGTCTCTGCTCTAGACGCCCCTCATACTATTTTCCGGGCTGGGCCAGAAAATGACCTAAGGGACAAAGCAGCGTTTAATTGATAACTTGCTTGAGAAGTTCAGGTTATTTAGTTGTTCAACCCAGGCAAGCAGTCACTCGGGAGAAATGGTCTCAGTATCCCAGGGCACGACACACCCTCCGGAAGCGGGGCTGCTCAGAAACTTCAGACGGTTTCGCCGTCGGAGGAGAATGTCCGTTGCGCGTGTCCGTCGAAAGTAGGTCACCCCGCCCACTTCGCGGGCGACGCATCACACTGAGGTTTCGAGATGACATTACAGTACCACCAAGTGTCATTGGAGCAAATGATTGGCATTTGTGTGTGTTATCTTCTTCTTGAACTGACTACCGTGGACCAAACGCAAAGCGTATGCCCTAGTGACAACTGCGACGTCTGTCAAATATCGCGGGATGACTCGCCGCGTACGACGGCTGCGGCGTGACCTAGTTTCGACGGACACGCGCAATGAAGCGCACCCGCCGTCGGAAGTTTGAGCCCTATCCACGCCCAAACTTTTACGTTGACATCATTACGGGCATCAATCTCTAAACCGCTCCTCATCGCGAAAACGCCATTTGGGGTTTCGCAAAATTGAGCGCTTAACATTAGGAGTGTTTTCTGAACCAATGCCGAGTGGCTTACAAATGAAGGCACAGTTTGCCATAATTTTGATTAAGCGTGTTGGAAATAAAGGCGCTAGTGACGGTGAAGAATATTGCATTGCTAGCCAAGCAAGCGAAAATACTTGGAGGGATAAAAGGCTTCTAAAAGTAGTGAAAATACAGCATTATACGAGATCACCATGAGGGCAATCGTATGAATGAAGTGTTCGGACGAGATTTCATCAGTGTGTCAAAAATTGTCTACCACTGCCGCTGAAGGCCACGACAGGTTTTTCAAAGTCCTAACACGTAGTGAATGGCCAAAGCTGTTTCGGGTGGATGCGGGCAAAGGCAGTCCTTAGGGCCCTTGTTGCTCAATCTAAGCCGTTTTTGTCCCGACAGCGCCCACTATGGTGTTTTTGGAGGTCGCAGATTCAACCTACTAGGAGAAAATGTAGTCGGAGAGGGAGGGAGGGAGCTACGCAGAGTCTGGTACAGAGTCTGGTAGCTCCTTCTCGAGCGGCGTGTCGCGCTCGCCGCACTCGCTCGCGCGTTAGGAATGTAAAGATTCGAATACCCAGTTGGAGGAAACGGCAGTCAACGCTGAAACTCCCGCTGGCTCTGGGAGTGGGAATTGTGGAGAAACTCCGCCACCTGAGTCACGCATCCTTAGTATAACAAGAACGTGTTAGTTCGTGTTATACTACCACTTTATCAGAGACAAAGAGATGGATGAGCTCCGGCCTCTATGCATTCCTTTGCGGTTTTCAGCCAGCCAGGTGTAGTGTTTTAACTAAGCCTCAAGAGGTTGATAGCACCGGAGTGGCTGTGAAGATCCTCGGGCAAGTTGCTGAAATTCCGCTCACCGCGCAGCTCCATCTCTCCTAAGGCTTGCTCAAATTTTGATGTCTGTAGTGTAACACGGAGTAACTCGTAGCAACAGTGATTCCTTGATATACCAACATTGTGCCCTCCCTCCCCAGGGGGATGCGCGATTCGTGCGATTCTGTGTGCGCGCGGCAAATTGCGCGCGGAATTCGCAATGATTCAAACAACTCTGGCGTCTAGCATTGAGGCACAAACTTGGAGTAGAGTACTTCAGTAGGTTCGGATAGTCCTACTAAACTACTCTACTTGAAATTCGAGTCCCAATGATAAACGCTGCAGTCGTCCAATGCCGCGCGCACCCAGAATCACATGAATTGTCACACACCCCCCTCGCCCCCTCCTCGGGTTGAGACAACTATCAAACTCTCACAAAAGTCTTCATCTATGCGCTAATTTGGTTAATTTGGATAGTCTTCGACCAAGGGGGGAGTGGGTTGTTACAGATGATTGAGAAGTTGATTACAGAATAACTGAATTTGAGACCATTCTCACTGCTATACACAGGTGCCCTACAGAAATCATTTCCAGGTTCGATATAGTCAAAAACACCATCCTTTTCTCGAAGTTGGGTGATGCACTGCATCTCTGTGTAAGAACCGATAGTAATGGTTTGGTGGAGTTGACCACAAAAACAAAAAATAGTATTAAGAAAACGAGAGCAATCGGAGTATGAGTAATGTAAGGGATAGGGAGGTCTGTGCCAAGAGAGACAAGTACGGGATCGAGTCTTGCCGAGGCCCAAATTTTGCCCATAACTCGTGATCCTTTTGAAGATTTTCAAATAGCTTCGGGGTATCAGACATTTCCTGGTGCCAACCATTTGGGCTTTCAATCTTTGGAATATCCTATGAATCACAAAGCTTTACTCAAGAGTAGAGTTGAGTAGAGTTAGGTGTATCATCCGAGTTGTTTGAGTTGAGTAATTAAATCAGATAAATAACCGAAATGAAAGAATGATTCGATGACGAATAACGTTTAGCGAATTCGTAACAGACTCCTTGCGCGATAAGTGACGCTCGATCAATCATAAATTTTGCGTGAACGAAAAACTTTCATCCATACCCATAGATGTGACCTCTTAAAATTTTCCAACGATCATTGAAAATCATATCACCCACCCTCTTAAGGTGAAGCCCCTGAATTACTATTTACATTGACTTGATTGGGCAATGTAAAGTAGTTCTTGAACAGATGAGCTGAAGACTACTGTAGCATGAGAGCATTCTGATGAAGACATGAATAGGCTCTTTTTTGAATCGACATGAGCAGCGATCGGTAACCATGAACATAAGCTGCTGTGAACTGAACGAAAAACAGCTTGTCGATATTGATATTGCTGAACGATAACGGTGACGACGGCCAACTTCAACGACGATGACGGAACCGGTCGGGAGCGACCGTTAGGGTCGCAGAGGGGAGCGCTGATAACTACGTATGACAGTCTTGATTATCGAAAGTCTTTCCAACAGAGTCATCTATTACGTCGAAAACCAGAAAAACTCTCCCCCCAGAGGACAACCTTAGTACAAGCCATATTATTTGTAGCGCCTATACCTAGCCAATTGAATGCCTTTCAGTCAGAATCCTCGAACATTACTATTCAGGCAAAAGGAAAATTACTGAAGACGTCGGCTACGGTACGCGTCTGGACAAATGCAACTGGACTCGTGCACTCTCCCCATCATTACTACTGGGTACTGGGTGGGTACTTCATTATCGATTACCTTGAAAGTGTTCTTCAGTTAAAACGACTGGTACGTAGATGCACTGTGTCATTTTGTATAGTACATATTTATAATTGCATGCACTCATGTCAAGTAGCATCTCTAAATTTTAAGCAGGACTATTATGTGCACCACAACAATATCCGTATGGGGTCGAACGGAAGGCACGACATCGTGAATCTTGGTTTGCGCTAGTGAGTATTCAGAATTCTCGTCGGTGATCATTGAAACAAGGGTGTATGGCTGCTTTCAGAGTCCACGATTTGGCGAGTGACCGATAGCACGACTGGTCGCGCGATCGGTCGCTCGCCGAATCTTGGACTATGAAAGCAGCCTATGTCGTTTGTCGTTCCCTCCCATCGCGCCGCCCGTTTTACGCGTTTTGTGAGCTGGAAAACTCGTGCAAGCATCACGAAAAAGCCAAATAGACTATGTAGGGGGGACGGTCAAGTCGTGCGTCCGAGGGTGCGCGCGGCAAACTGCGCGGCGAAATTCATACCTAATCTGACGACTTTAGCGCCTATTATTTGGGCTCAATTTTGAAGTACAGTGGAATAGTAGGATCAGGTGACCTTACTAATCTAACCTACTTCAGATTTGGGCCCCAATAGTAGGCGCCGGAGTCGTCCAAATTCGCCACGAACTTCACCACGCAATTTGCCGCGCGCACCCCCGGACGCACGACTTGACACACACCCACTATGTAGACAGGCAGAGTACAAGCAAGTCCGCAATTCGTCGTCTATCAGTAGAGGCGTCATCTACCGGGCTTCTATCAGCTGGAGAGGCAGTTAGTTGCCCGATTATTTGGACAACTTGTACAGCTGGGATGACCGCGTCGAGTGGGCGGCGCGATAGGATGGAACGCGCCAAACGACCGCGTCCCCTGGAACAAGGAACCAGCGATGAGAATTCTGGAACAGCTAGTAAAGCAAGGTCCCATGATATTTCTGCTCTTCTCGTTCCCTCTCCATGACCCGCTTGTTTGTTCATGTCGTACTTTAGCACATGAGTCGATGAAGCCGATGTGAATTCTTCCAAGATATTTTTCGATAATTTTCGAACATTATTGTCGATTACCATTTATCATTATGGTTAGTAACTAACCCAATTATTTTGTTCTATCCTTTGGGCACCTGACCCTTTAGAAATATGTATTTTGCCGACTCCAACTTACACCACCTGAAGATGTCTCTGTGAGAGAGCGCAAGCGAACAGAAAATAAGCGGAGCCTTTCACCGCGGGAGGGGGACGTGCACTACGTGCGTCCGAGGGCGCGCGCGGCTAATTGCGCATTGAAGTTCGTGACGATTTGTACGATTGCGGCGCCAATTTTCGGGGCACAAACTCGAAGTAGTGCGGTTTAGTAAGGTCAGATGATCCTCCTTATCCCGTCCATTTCAAATTTGGGCCCCAATGATAGGGGCTAAAGTCGTTCAAATCATTGCGAACTTCGCCGCGCAATTTCCCGCGCGCATGCTCGGATGCACGTAATGCCACATACCGACCGCGGGTTGTCTACGATAGAATAGAGAGTGGTGCAGCTAAATCGAAATGGTCGCTTCGCGGTGAAAGCGATGTCGCGTACGAAGGAATGTAACAGAATGAAGCAGTAGCGGCGCAGCAATTAAGGGACACAGGAATAAAATGAGTAACAGTAGAATCGCGACAAAAATTCTAATGGCATATCGATCTAGCTGCATGAAGTACGCTAAAACAGCAGCATAGAAGGAACTAGTCCGCAACTGCCGCGTGCGGCGGATCGATCAAACAAAACTGATCCAACTGCCCGACTGCCGCCGTTTTAGTATAGTCGAGCGGCACTACATGCCTTTGAAAATCTTTACTCACGTAGGATGATAGCAGTGTAACCGCATGAAGAAAATGGATTCTTTCTTCGATGTGATTTATAGCGTCTTAGGAACTCCTTTCATCCAGGTCCGAAGATGAAGTGAGAAGTTTTGCTGCGAATTTATTGCATGCCAAAGAATGAGTCGCGTTTTCTGGCGAGAAATCGGAGTGTCACTATTCAGGCGACTTGAGCTCAATCGACTTATCATGAGCTGTCGTCCTTTCGATTATCGATTTGCCCAAGCGGCTCCACTATCGTTTTCAAACGTCCCTGTCGCGAATCTCTTGGACGCTCTTCGCCCAAAGGATACAAAGCAGACCATGCCCTTTTCAGAGCTTTCGTGAAGAGGTCGTGAAGTAGAGTGAAGTGACCATGGGGCTGGCGGCCATGCTGTTCGTGTTCACCGGCTATTCGTTTTATGCCCCTACGAATCCATTCAGTAACCGCCGCGGTCCAACAGTCATCACTAATTCGTATGATGTGTTCAACTATGGTCCTGGATTCCTTGGCCATCGTTCTTTCCACAACGCGTTAACGACGCTGAGTACGTGCTCCTTCTTCTCCGTAGAGGCCCATTCTCCGAAGCGTACGTCAAAGCAGGAAGGAACGGACTGCTTGTTCCTTGCCTTCTTCACAACTCCCTCGGTGTTCGCTCCCACGTCACGTGTTCCGTTCAGCTTGGCTCCGGTGTTATGTTGCTAATCATGATGACTTCTCGACTCGAGTACGCGTAAAGAGCATTCGGAACAACTCGTACCGTTGAGCATAAAAGACGCAGTAGGAAAACGTGCGGTTGCCATGAACACCGCTTTCGTTAGGTTCAGTCGCAAGTCCATCTTTCAATAAATGTCAAATGAAGTTCCGTAGAGGAAACACCACTTCCATAGAGCACTTGTTTTGGTCTGCTTGATAGCTACCAGTTTTTCTGCAAGGTTACCATGCCGACAGATATCCTTTCCGCGAAAAATGAAATTCTCATGCGAGTTTTCCTCTTCTGGTAATTACTCCTCCTTCATAAAAGATTTTGTGTAAAATGCAGGCTCGACAGCTAAAAATCAGTTTGCTGGAAACGCTCTAAACTCGTCCTTCAAGATTAGTGACCTGGCAAATAACACCGCAAGATTTTTCGAATTGTGCCTTACATTTACACGCTGCAAATTCTTTGTTCAACTTGTAATTCGCATTAACCGCTCTTGAAGTGAAAAACCTGCCTTTCGATTTGTCACAGGTGTTGGAACCGAGCCCTTTTTCCTTCTCTGGTCTTGTATTGGTTTTTCGAATTGTAAAAAATTCATCCCCATTCGTACGTATGTGATCTCTCTAATAACCTTCCAGACCCAGCAGTTTTGCTTTCGATAACATTGATCTTATAGGGAAGCAGTGGATCGCTTAATCACAACGGTTGCTCTCATAGTCCGCGATTTGGCCCGCTGGCGAGCGAGCGAGCGCGGTCTCCCCCGTCCGGCGGTATCGACCAAGATCAGTTGTAAGCAAGGGGCAAACGCCGATCCGGCTGACGCGCTAGCTAGATCGCTCGCCAGCCGGCCGGCGGACCATGAAAGCAGCCAAAGGTGTGTGGCTTTATGCTCGATCCGCTTACACCGCGCAATGATTTCTAGCTGTTTGTCTCTTCCCGCGCCATGCCTTAGATCTTGTATCAGGTAATTTCAGTCCTCTCTCCGTGGAACCTCGCCATTTTAATGCCAGTTATGGTTGTATTTTGATTATTCTGCTCACGAGATTATTACGTGGAAACTTCATTAGTGGCCTGATGTTTCGACGCGATCGTCTTTTTTGAAGGTCCAGTCCACCACCGCAAGAGCAGAAAAACGCCACTCCGAGTTGTTATGGTTAATAACGGTCAGTAAGTTGTATTAGTTAGTTGTCCCGCGACGCTGCAGTTAGTGCAGAAGTTACTCCCGTCCCCACAATTGCGACAGTGAACCTGCTAAAACTGCACCTTAAAAAATCAGAATAACCACAACGAGCTTCATTTGAGACCAAGGGCGCATGCGGATTCCTCAGCGAAAATGACGTATTTTCTTATTAGAGGAATCGGCGCAGCTAGAAAGGGAATGAATTAAAAGAATTTGAATAGTCCCAAAGTGTTTTGTGTCTCAGTGTTTCGTTATTGTATCATTTGTTGTTCCCCATCAATGCGTTCCCTCGAAGCAGGTAAAATGATTAGGTGTCATGAGTACCGTACTTCGAAGAGGAAATCCCACTTTAGGAAACTTCTCCGACACCTACGAGTTTTAGTATGCTCGGAGTCCCTTGATTAGATGGATGTATAAGGAGGGAACCTGAACATTTCATTTCTCTTGTGCATGTCGGATGACGCAATTTTTGTTTGGCAGAGAGTGGAGCCATAGCTTATCATTTTGCGTTGAGTCGGAGAGATGGGATTTTAAGAAAAGTGGTAACTGAACAGATCTTATTAAAGGCTTAGTTCACGATAATTTTGAGGTACTTTTTTGAGTCGAATAGCGAAAGTACTGGTTGACATTAGGGCAACGGCGGTGAAGGAAGCAAGAAAATTTGCCGATTTTGCGGAAAAATATGGCTTCTCAACGTAGTCAAAAAGAAGTTGTACAAGATTGCCATGACTCAAATGACAGGGAAGGGATATTTGGACGAGATTTCAATTGTTGCAATTGCGCCAAGAGCTGACTACATTGAGCCAAAACTGTCCAGAATTGCTTTTCATTGTCACTATGGGTCATGACAAGTTGCTTAACTTTCCTACAAGGGTTTCCTTGCGAGTAGTGCAGCTTCTACAACGCTGTTGAAGCGGAGAACGTCCGTTGCGCGCGTCCGTCGAAAGTAGGCGCGGCGCACACAACTAAGGTCTCGAGACGACATTTACAGTACCACCAAGTGTCGGTGGAGCGAATGATTTGCATTTCTCCGTGTTATCTTCTCTTTGGCTGACTGTCATGGACCGAGCGCAATTCGTATGCCCTGCTGACAACTGCGACATTTGTAAAAGGTCGAGTGCTGACCCGCCGCATGTGGCGTCTACGTCTTTCGACGCAACGAAGCGTACCCCGTTGAAGCTCGTCCGCGCATATACACGGGAAAATACTTGGGCCTCTATAACACCCTTTCTAGACCGTTTCCCGTCCTTACCCCTATCTAGACCGTTTTTCGTGCTGACCGAGCCACATATGGTAACAAAAGGGGCCTCGAAATCATCCTGCAAGGGAGTCTCAAAAACCATTCCTACTACGAACTGTGCCTTTACGTACTCACCACCAGTTAATTAGCTGCTTAGAAGTTGAGTGGATCGGATAATTTATGCTGTGCGAAAAACCATAAAAATCACAATATCTAGCTCCAGTGTGGTTGTATTCCAGACTCAGACAACAGACATGGCGCAGACGTCAATGGTGGCTCGCGGCTACGAGCGATCAGCATGAGAGCGCGAGGGTGAGTTGCTACAGAGCAAAAGGTTCACCATGATGCTGAAGGTGCTTTCTGAGAAAGTAAGGGAGGGCAACGGGAGCAATACCATGTGTGAAAGTAATTATGTTAGCAGTTGATCGAAAATCATATGAAGCAGAAGAGTCGCCGGTTGTAAAGAGATGAAATCGCGGGGTTCCAGGACTCCTACAATTTTCCACCAAGAGCAAACGAAACCCTCTACGGGCACTCGGTTCATACAGTAACCCTACCGCGGTTCCTGACTTGAACGAGTTGTATCGTCACAGCACTGCCCTCCGTCACTCCACTTGCTTTCCCAAGTTCTTGCCCTTGCCCAAAATACTTTACCCCGCGTCGTATACGTAATTGGTCGAGTATTTGTGTTTTCAGAGGGGACGGAACATTCGCGCATCCGGAGATGCGCGCGGCGGAATTGCTGCCGATTTGAACGACTTTATCGCCTATAATAGGGGCCAAAGATTGATGGAGAGTTGATCAAGATGAAGTAGAGTTGAGCACTAGGATCGGCTGACCCCTTCTAAACTACTCTGCTTCAACTTTGTCTTAAGTCGCTCAAATCGGCACCATTTCCGCCGCGCAGTTTGCCGCGCGCACCTCCGCACGTACGAGTTACCCACACCCGTTTTCAGATAGGGTTGTGCCTTTGAATGGAATATGTCACCCGTGAAACTTTATTTTATTTTGTTGTAAGTTCCGTTACTGTTAGAACCGTGATCAAATCTCGTTCCTGTCTCCACTACGACGAGAACCTTGGCGAAAAAGAGCAAACTCCTATAGATCTCTGAGCTTGCAACTCCCAATCCCAGATGGGGAAAGATTCACCAGTCCATTTTTGAAGCAACAGTTGTGACAAGTTTCTTTGGCTCACGAATTCAGTCTCGCTGTGCTTCTTCCGGCTCGTTTAATCCCTTCGCAATAGTTGGACGAGCGTAAAGCCCCCTTGCGGCGCCTTCGACCAAGTTCACGTCAATGTTGTCGACTGACGCGGAGAGAGTGTTGGCTTTCTTTCTCGTACACGTCAGCGGATCCTAAGCTGACGCGACTCTTCAGTTCAGTCACATCGTAAGGCGGTAGGTTCTGCTTCTTTCAAGTGTGGTCGACTTTGTTGTGATTATGTCAATTGATGTAGTTGAATTGTTACGCCTCCCGTAGAGCTTGTAGTTTTCTACTTTATTTTTGTTTATCTCAATGACCGTGAAGCTCTTAGCAGAGTGGTTTAGAGTCGTGGATGCGAAGATGCTGATCGGTCTGCTTTTCATTCTGATGGTTGCGCTTGGTGATGCACAACAAACTTGTGAAGGTAATGAGCTTTTATTCAATGTTCGATTGGTAGTAACGCTTCATTCCTCCAGAATTCCTTTGATGCAGTCCATGTTGCTTACCTTCATGTATCATAGAAGTAATGAAAAGTATTTCTTATTAGAATCAGAGCATGGGATTGAGAGGGCTTGAGTTTGCTGCTTTGAAATCCGTAAATTGCCGATCATCTTAAAGTAAGCAATCATTATGTGGTTTTGAAATATTGGCTAGGAAAATTTTGTGGCTTATATTTCATATAACATCTGTAGAAAGCAGATCATATTTATGAATGTTCTTGAATGTGCTTTTACAGAGCTAATTCTGCTCTTTGGTCTCAGCGATACATTCTAGGTATTGAATGAATTTCCAAAATTACGATATTTTTATTCAAGACCGGTGGCTTGAAATTCATTGTGCAATAAATTTCACCAATGTTTGAAGTGTGTCAGTAATTACCTACCCTTGACTCACATTGTAATCTTTTTTGCAACCCAAGACTGCTGATGCAGACAAAAGGGATGGAAAGATGTGATAACCTGCTTTCTACTTTACTACCTCCGAGTTCCGTTCTGTATGGCTGTTGTTCTGGAATCTAGTAGAACATGGTTCAGGCTTAATGCTTTCACACGCTAAACTTCTTTAGGGTGGGATATGCGCATTACAGCGACAGCGATCGAGCGTTTGGGGTTGATCACCTTCTTGAGGTGACACTCAGTTGTCACTGAAAGGTTCCCACGTGTGGTGTGAAGAGAACAATCTTCTTTTTGTCATGCTCTATAGCAGATTTCTGTTAATAATGGTTATCAATTCTTTTTCAGTGTGCACAAAGGTTCTAAAGGATGCGATGGCCAAGGTTCCTGAGGCAGATAAATCAAAGCCTGATTCTATTGCTAAGATAATTCGTGAACACTGTGAAAGTGCGAAGCTCAAAGATCACAAATTCGTTAGTGGCCATGTTTAATTCGTGCATTTCCTATAATGGATTTTTTGTTGCTAATTCGCAGTTTTTAAGTGCTTCTATATCGGAGCTTTACCAGAATCTGCAACCTCCATGATGGCGGATGTGACGAAACCTTTATCCTGGTCGATGCCTCCAGAGAAAGTTTGTGAGAAGTTGAAAGCCAAAGATGCTCAAATTTGCGAGCTTAAATATGGTACGTTTTTTTATTAGTCGAACTGTTTTGTACTACAATTTGTCCCGAGTACTGCACTTTTTACGGTGAAACCCACTCTTGAATAAAAGAATTAGAATCAAGACATAACAGGGACATCAGAAGCAGGTTCAATGGGACCTTAGCTGTTTTGATCTCAGGGCTATTGATTTACCTCTTTGAACGTGCTTGACTTGCTTGAGTGACAAGCATCCACTACACTTTTTCAATCCGTTCTTTTTGATGTGCGCTTAAATCAGAATGCCCCACATATGCAAAGCTTCGCGAGCCTTTCCCTAGCTAAGGAGAAACAGAATGAATAGATCGGCTGGGAAGCTCATTGAAAACAGAAACCCGCAATTGTTTATATTACGGTGAAAATCTTAGGTGTGAAACAAGGGGATTCTAAAGTTTTACCCAAAGGTGAAGCAGATACAAATCCCAAAACTTCTCCTCTTAAAGGCACTATTCACAAAAAAAGTTAGGGTACCCTTTTTTGACGGGAATCGATAGAACTACTCTAAAATAAAGCGATAAAAACGAAAAAAGCGCAAAAAACGATGAACAAAAAGAATTACAAAGGGTCAAAAAAAGAGCTGGGAAGGGGGGTTGGACGAATTTCACATTGAAAAAACTGCGGTTAGGGAGGGGTATGGGTACATTCACCCAGAACTGGATGGATGCGGCAAATCGCGCGGCGGAATTCGCGGCGCTACAAACGACTTTAGCGTCTATCATTGGGGCCCGAATTGGAAGTAGAGTCGATTAGTACGATCATCCGACCATACTAATGTACTCTACTTCAGGTTTGCCCCCCAATGACAGGTGCCAAAGTCGTCCTGAACGTCACGAATCTCCGTCGCGCCATTTGCCGCGTCCATCCAGTTCTGGGTGAATGTTCCGTCCCCCGTTAGGGAGTGTTCGAGCGAGAATGCATGAATGCGACGCAATGTCTGCAATACAGACAACACATCGAAATTAACGGGGTTTCTGAAATAAAAAAACATTTGCATGCAATAATCTACACAAAATATGTTAAAATCTTCAATAAACTTACGAGAATAGTTAAAGAATGCTACCGTAAAAAATTAATATCAAAAAAAAAAAACGGTACGCGAATAATAGAAATAACAGCCGAAAACTAGCTCCTGTACGAGGCGGTCGACCAGCTGATCATTCCTGGCAATTCGCCAATCTGCGTATCGATTTTTCACCAACTTCGCTCCAGTGCGAATGTGGTGAAAGACAACTTGAACTCGTAGTCAGCCTAGTGAGGGGCGGAGGCATCCCGTCCCCCACTGTCCCTGCCCTTATCGTGCCCTATCCAGCTGTTTTCTGACCTAATTCCTGCGCAAATGTTATCAGAGGGGGCTTCGAACTAAACCATGTGCAAATCTCCGAAACCATTTTTTCGTGAACAGTGCCTTTAAGTAGTTTTTGTCAAACATTCCGTGGGTCACGAATTTTCTGTATTTGAGACTGTTTGGTATGACTGATGAGAGGACTGTCCTGCGGATCTGGTCGATTGGTCGAGAAGTTTTCTCCCTCGTTAAAGAAGGGTTTGCTGTTCACAATAGTTCAAAACCGTGCTCATCGCACTCTCCCTCATTGTTGTAAACGCTCCCATGGTGATTGGCTCAGTAGCTCCCTCTTTTCTTCCACCTGCCTCCGTACATGTTCGTCTATCCCTTGCTAATGCTAACATTTCGCTTTGTCCGCGTTGACTGTAATTCAGCGGCTTTCCTTCGGCCGTCTGTGCTCTAACGCCTTGCGACAGAGAGCTAGAGCACGAAGTTCCGCGGAGCTGAGGCTTTTTCACTTCCGTCGGCCAGTGCGGACAAAAGCCAGCGATTTGATAGTTCTCGTTCGGCCATGACTTAGATAAACGTATAGGACACATACTGTATGCAGCATTTTGTTTGAAGTGGGAGAATCTGAATCTCATTCCTTATTTCTTACTCGTTACCGTTGCGTTCAAAATATCTTCTGTTTGTGAAGGATTGCCAGTATTGAATGCTGTTTACATTCCTCACCGCCTTTATTCAAAAGTGAAAATAGATGTTCGTAAAAACCCGTGACCTTATCGCTGCACTGTGTAAACCATACTTTTTTCAGACAAACCCCTCGATTGGAAGAACATCGATTTGAAGAAGATGCGTGTTAAAGAACTTAAAAACATCCTGAACGAGTGGGGAGAGGTTGGTTTGGCTTTTGAATGAAAAATGCGTTGAGACCATTTCACTAGTGTCCAGTGGTCGTACCAATATTCAGAAGGTAGGAGGCACAAAAATGAGGAGAAGTTGTCAGGTTCGGTATAAAACGCCCAGTGTTCTTAGGAAAGGTAGTAAGATATCATTGTTGGTCTTGGTCTAATCTTCACTATCATCATTTATTGGGGTTCCGACAGCTCTGACGATTGAGATTCCCTTCACACTGTGTCGAATTTTAAGTTTGCCCTTTATTTAGTCGTATTTATGCGTCTACACTAACTTAATAACTTATCGCTTTTGAAAAAAACGCACTCAAGTCATCCGGAAGTGAGGAAGCTTTGAAAAAGGTTGCCTTGGTTAACTATGCTGCTTACCACTTCCTATCTCTTCAAGAATTCCTCCTGACTCTTCGAAACAAGTTCTCCGCTTTACTGTGATCTAAGTAGTAGAAGGTACAGGCCTATGACCTCTCACCTTATTCAGATAGTTGGATTCAAGTTATCCGCTGTCAAGGGGACCGCTTCTCTAGTTTATAGTCTTTGATTGAGTCCTCGTATTTGGGATCTCTTTATAATACCAATCTGTCATTTTATCACTTTTTATAATCTGCATAAGCTCGAGTGTGACCAGCTTGGCCCTTCCAAAATTTTAGTCTCGACTTCTTATCCATACTCTATCACCTGCATTATTGGCAATTTAATATCGTCCTTGTCAAATGTGAACAATCGGGTGGTTCTTTTCCCTGAAAGTGGAATTTGGAAGTGGACACGCAAATGAATGCCTAATTACTCGTTTAGTGTATTATTAGTATGTTTTGGACGTTGTACAATTTTGAATCATATAATCGTTCTCTTCAGGTTTGTAAAGGCTGCACTGAAAAATCTGAGTACGTTAAGAAGATTGAAGAGCTGAAACCAAAATATGTGAAAGAGGAGCTGTGATTGTCTCATTATCTCACAAATTATCCCAATATCTAGATGTGATTTGTTTTGTTTTTGCCTTTTTCTTCTCATGAAACATAGGACGAAGGTTTGGACTACACCTAATCCGTCCGAGAAGTTAGGTAATGGGTACCTTGTTATTGATGTCGCCGTCAAATTAATTATCGATCTAATAACTGCTAATCCAAGTCAGTTTGTTCTCAGCCCCTCTATTAGTATTCATAGAGTCCACTTCACTTCTTATTTTTTCGGTTCTCATTGGTGAGTCATTTTATCCCAAACCGGCCAAGGGGAAGAATCAGAGTCCCTCTTATTGTTGTCTCTGTTTTTTTTTTCTGAACGTCGGTTTCACTACATGTTTTTTTTTGTTCCTAATAAGATTAGTGGGTCCGGTATTATTTAAATGGCCCTTGGTATGCTAGCTGATTAGCCGTCGATGGACCGATCATTGACTTCTCGGCGACGTATTAACGGCAGGGGTTATTTATTTTTTCAAGCAGTTATGTGTATTCCGATATTACTGTGAAATATGTTGTTGTTAATAGCGTTTACGACTTTTGGTTGATCTTTATAGATGGATAAACGTTACATCTCGTATGTTTTTCTAAAATGTTTTCCGGTTCAAAGCCATATATCTGCATATTCGAATCAGGTTTGGACCTTTTATAGTCTCATTCTTTTACTACTGTCATGATGGGTCCTAGCATATAATTGTAATGGCTGCTTTAAGGCTTCAACGACGCACGCGACGGGGGGCTGCACGTGCGCTCGTCGGTTGCTTCATTGAAGTATGAAAGCAGCCAATCGTTCCTTTTACTTATATTTATCCACACATTACATTTACCTTTTGCATCTGCGGAATGAGTAGCACAAGGGTCTTTCCCAGAAACTCTTGTATCTTTCACTGCGCGTTCTAAGGTTCCATTGTTCGCGATCAATCAGTAGTCCCAAGATTTGTGGCTCACAGTACTTCTCATTTCGTATTTGCTGGGATACTATAGGAACTGCACTATCCTGGCTTTGTGAAACATTTTTTTTGAAAATAAGCCTTCCTGGGTTTGTGTTGCTGCGGTTGACCACATTGTCAGGGTGGGATCCTAAGCTAACGAGCTCGGCTGAATGCGTTTTTACGGCTATCGCATAATTTCTTGAGGTTCAAGGGGCCCAAACAAATTGTGATCTTACCGTTAGCGTATTTTTTATTTCTCGCGCCAAAGTGAAAGCGAGAGAAATCAGGTTGATTTTGTGGTAGAGTATACCCTGTTTGAAGGTCGCTGAGATTCATTGCACATCACTAAGTTTACGTGATCACCCTTGTGTGTCAGCCCATTCTTAGCTTGATGCGGCCGTACTAATACGTATGGATCTTTTTTATTGGCCAACAGGACTTCGTTTTCTAACGCTGCAACTCAAAAGAGCGTAATAAGTCGACAAATAAAATTAACCTTGTTGGACTTCAGCTATATCGAGTAGAAGCTAGCGTATAAATGGCCGGAGCTTTGCCACGACGAATTATCAAGGAAACACAAAGGCTGATGGCCGATCCAGTGCCTGGCATCTCTGCAAGCCCGGATGACAACAATGCACGGTATGGCTTGAACGTCTTAATTATTACATGAGGATTGTTGAAATTTCTTTCAGGTATTTCCATGTAATGATTGCCGGTCCTCAGGATTCTCCTTTCGCCGGAGGTGTTTTCAAACTGGAGTTGTTCTTACCAGAAGAATATCCTATGGCAGCACCGAAGGTACTTCTTTACTTCACTGTAAGATAGCCTCGAATAATTCTTTATAGGAGAAGGTGTTCTCGAGGCTGAGAGAAGCGATTATAAAAGGGTTTGAAAAGGAGCAATGTTATTTACCCACACTGGGAGTGATAACATCTTTTAATAGTGTATTGCAGAAAGGTGATGCGCTAACCGCACGAAAATTTTATCATAAGTTCTTTTTCTTCAGAATTTTCTGAAGCTTGTCATACTTCAGGTCCGATTTATGACCAAAATTTACCATCCCAACATCGATAAGCTTGGAAGAATCTGTTTGGATATTTTGAAAGGTACGTTTCTTTCAGTGAGTGTGGATGCATATTCGGCCAACTTAAATGTTGAATTGTGGCATCAGCACTGTTACTTTTATTTATATTTTGGAAGAATATTCGATTCGAACTATCCTGATAAGTTCCAATGATTCTGCATGGTAGATAAAAGTGAGACAATGCTTAGCTGAGGAGAGAGAAAAGTCTCCTATCTGTGTCAGAAAGTTTTCAGTGAAAGTCCCTAGTTCGGACTTTCCAAATTCTCCCCATATGCGTAGTGTCTTGAACTGCTTTGTCAAACCAGAACGTGGAGCCAAGTAAAAACGCTATAGTAGGGCGATGCTTCGATGAAGCGTCGTTGTCGATTTGAAAGTAGTTCAAAGATGTTTATTTGTGGCTTGCCCGAACAGAGCGTGAATCCCTCCGCTGCTTTTGCCGAGTGTGTACACAATCAGAGACCCGCTCTAGAAAATAAATTTAGAAGCCATAGAGCAGGTTGCTCAACAGTACAGTACGTTGGGTGGGATATGGGATCAAATGCCTATCAAAAAGATGGCTTATGAGAGAACAGCTTGGTTAATGTTCACTTCTTGTCAGTTTTGATAGCGGCCATCTTTTAGCCGTGTTAATTTTAATACTCATTGCTTTCTGTGTTCCAGACAAATGGTCGCCTGCTCTGCAAATTCGCACTGTATTGTTGTCAATTCAAGCGCTCTTGTCAGCGCCAAATCCCGAGGTTCGTTAGAACATCTGCACTCACTTTGGTGGCAGACGCTTGAATAATTCGATACTACTCAGGATCCATTAGCCACCGACGTTGCTGAGCAATGGAAAACCAATGAAACCGAGGCGATTCGCACTGCTAAGGAGTGGACCTTGCAATATGCACGCGAGTAATATGCGTTTTTGTATGGATCAATTGAAGTGCGTAACATTTCGTGTATCCATTGTTTGCTCGCCCATTGCATCGTTTTATCCATATTCTATCCTGAAATTCTCCATATTCCTGCTGTAATTTACCGACGGTCTTACTTTTAAAATGTACGCGTTTCATTTGTTCCCCTTATTCGTGTCGCTGTGGCACAATTGCTGGGCATATCTTCTGTGTTCATTTTCGAATTCGTCTCTTCAAAATAGCTCGTGCTGAGTTTACTCGTTTGATCCGAGATGTTTTTTAACCTTTCGAAAGCAGCAAAGCATTCGAACGTCGGTACACTTTCTTACAGGGTGATGTGACAAGATCATCACTGTGGCTTTTCCTCTCCTTACCAATGCTTTTACCAGTGAGAAATTGAATGGTAACAAGCCCAAGCGCTGTGTTACTATTCAGTGTTTGGAGGAAATTTATTTAGGCTAAGACGTGTTTTAAATCGAGTGAAAAGTTGCTTTTGAAGTCATTTTGAATTCTAAATCGGTGTTTGCCCTACCTACTGCACCACTACTTCCCAATGACCATTTTTAAGTGATTACGCGTGAACGGCTGTATGAAACACCTTTCCCATCACAAGCATAATAATCGATGATTTGTTTTGTATCAACAGTTGTCCATGTTTTGAATGGGAGACTTCGACCTCGGACTGACGTGGAATCGATCGGGTGCCGCCAGTCATTGCTGCTGTTGTAACATTTGACGCTTATCAGATTGTTTACGTGGCGAAGATATGTTTAGCTATAATTAGTTCGGTGGAACATTGATCGAGAAGTGGTTTTTGGTGCATAAACAACGTTCAGCGGTACACCGTCACAGATTTTGCTGACTCGGCGTGAGTATTTGTTCACGCGTCCTGATTTCAGTTGCATGCAGTTACATGATGCCGGGCATCAGGCATTTCTCGTCTCCCAGATCATCCAATCTTTTCGATTTTTTTCAAAATCACGCCCACTTGGCCTGATTTTGAAGGTGTCTCCTATTTTTATCTATAATAGAGCACATAGTTATCAGTGAGGGCGATTTTGCAGCCGGTTCATACGGAATCAGGCGTTTTCCAGGATCGTAATGAGTTTCTCCGGTTTTGCTTTGTATGGTTCCGATTTCAGTAAACTTCTAGAACAATAAAGCTTGTTTTATACGTACTGCTTACTGATCTTTGAAACTGCTGTTCATGCGGATTTCGATATCTTATTGTTAGCAATGTAATACATTATGTGTATAACATCTTTCTTATGAAAATTCAGAATTGATTTGCGATCGAACTTTTTACAAGACCGAATACACAATGACTCTCCAGTGGACTATTATTGCCGCAGTCCTGTATATCGAGATTGCTGTCACATTCATCCTTCTCCTACCATGGATCCGGCCTTCCATGTGAGTAGAATTTATTTTATTGATTGTGCTAATGGCTATCAGTAAAGTTTAGTTCCTATTTTATTTGGTCGGGAATTAATTCACTTTATATTAGACAAGAACTTGAATGTGATGGTTAATGGGGTTCACATTGCTGTTGTGATACTACCTGCGCAGATTATTCGCAAATCTTGGATCAATTTTTTAATCACCACTACTGCAACTATCAACTATCAAGCTTTCGCCTGGCCCTGTGACTCATGGAAATGTCATGGTATTGAAAAGTTAGCATTAAGAGTGAATGGCGCCTGAGTCACAATTTAATCGATAGAATAGTGAATTCGGCCATCTACTTGTTCTGTTCATTTCAAACGTTTGCTTCATAATTTTACCAAAATTGTAATTCCGCAGTGTTTTGGACCTGGTGTCCTGATTTGCATGGCGTTGACCGAAAAGAGCTATAACTTACATGGTAACGGTAATGACGTGTGTACGATATGTTGAGACGTTATTGATTTAAGATTTTACTGCATTTCATTAAATTACGGACATTCAAGCATATTGAGAGAGAATATCATGAGAATTTTGGTCCCTTTTGGTCAACGCTAAGCATAACGCGATTGTAAACAACAAACAAACAACATGTCGGGTGACCGATAGATAACTCACATTTTTCTGATACAAAAACAAAGTACCTAAATAGTCCCGAATTTGGTTTAATTCATTACTTCTTCCCCAAATGATTTTTCGAACATAAGTATGAAAAAATGGTAAATGGTAGTTGTACGGAGTGATGGTCATAGAGTACGAGGCATGGTCTCCATATAACACTTTCTTTTCACGCGTTGTGCGCTCACCATTTGACGATCAATTGCACCGTACCAGGCATTGAATGATAATGATTAATTAGAGATATCGACTATAGGGCTACGGATTGTCCAAGTTTTCTTTTTTTTTCTTTTTTTTTTTTTTTTGGGGGGGGGGGGGGGAGTGATTCATTCAAGAATGCTTTCATATTTACTCCCGCGATCCCATGAGCGTTCGGAGGACATCTTGTTAATGCTTACTAGGGAATTAAACCCATATTCTTGATTGTTTTTCCTGCAGCGGAATTTTCGGGACCTACATCTGCACTGATTCTCGCTTAACAGACCTCCCATGTATGGTTCGTCGATGCTATTGAATGTTCCGCTTCGCTACATTCACTTGGTAGAGCTTAGTATGCCAACCACGATCTTTTGTCGCAACTGTTTTGGTGCTATACAGTATATGGACACAAAACTTGTCACTTAATCTCGAGACGGGTTTGCATGTTGATCGAAAAGACTGACTCAAAAACCCTTTGTTAAAGCAATCTAAGCGCAGCCTCTCTATTCTTACGGCAGTTTTCCCACGCATTGTAAACACATGGCAATACCCACTTGATGACCCATTAGAATGCGAGCCTTACAGAGCCGAGGAAACATATAATTTTCATTTCTGGACCTGTTTAGCAGGTTTTTACTCAGAGAATGGAGGTGACAAGAATAAGAGCGTTTACCGAATCACTGTTTTGGATTACTGTGAGCGTATTCGAAGCTGTCGAGGTTGAATTAACATTAAATATACTTTCTAATTCGTGTTCCGGGACACAAGGTATTCTGGATATTCCAGTCATGCTAGACGTGATACATCCTACTGCATAGCGCAGGACAGTCGTTTTTTGTCCAACTTGTCAACCCTTAGGTGTTGCATACTCTTCTTCAATTAAGCAGTTCAAATCATTTTGCGCAATTAAATATGCTTCAGTGATCAAAAATGTTCATTGTAGATTCGAAAGAGTTATGCTTATCACATAAAAGGAGTGCAGTTCTTATTCTGATATCAATGGGGAGTGAGTTGTGTTGGTAATACCTACAGTATTGAGATGATTGAGAGGTTTTGAGAAAAAATGAATGAAAATCGGTTTGCTGCCCAAATTAGCTGTTCTTTCTCAGAGTTGTTATGTTAGGTAGACCTTGTGACAGTGAATGTAATAGTACCCTGCCTTATTCCTTGGATGTAAATGGGTATTCTATCAAGCGATCGTTTCCACCGATTGAGAGCATGACCTTTTCTGGCATGTCTATCAGGCATCATAAGGCGTCCTTTGGCCTGCTTGCTTTGTTGACCCGCTGCAAACGGCGCCTCACGTCACTCGCAGCCATAATTACAATTTCTGTTTATGTTGACTTCTCGCGGAGAAGAGAAAAACAGAGTCGAAGTCACTTGTTCTCTGCTGAAATCAAATAAGCAGTAGCCATGGCACTCTAGCCTCTACCCGAAGCTACATCAAACATCAAGTGATATCACCACTTTGTTATCAGTTCGATATTGATAGTATGTCAAAAAAGAGAACGAAAAAGTAGTTTCATTCTGTTCTTTAAACTTCAACATCGGTAAACAAGGGTATCGAGGTTTGTAGACGTTGATTGAAATGTTCAATGATTTGGCTTCACTCTATAGCGCAAGGGGTTATGGATTGGTTGAAGGGTTTTTGAAAAAAGCGGTATTACTCAGTAATACCTCTATTGTCCGCTTGTCGCACCATGCTACTTGCAACTGCAGCTGGCATTGAGATGACTTCTTAATTCGTTTCGACGGTTACGTTTACTGGGATTACATACGCAAAAAAAAAATCAGAAATCTTGGTACAAAGCTCCGTGCGATAACATTTTCGGCTTTGTTTTTGTTTAACTGCGTGCTGTTTTACTTAATAGTTATAATTGGTAGACTATATCTCATGTTTTAGATGGAGCAAGTTGTTCAAAAGTCGTATTCTTACATCATTGAGTGCTCATGCACAAATATATTCCTACGCTGGAGCGTTCGTTCTTTTCATCCTGTTCGCTGGTTAGTCTGTTTACATTTTGCTTTACTTTTTTTCTGTTTTGTGAACCAGTGGCGGTTCTATCGCAAGGGAAGGATATGGTTCAATACAATTTTCCAATCGAATATAATGGTTGCAAGAGTGGAGGGTTGATGAGAGTGTGCCATTTGCTCATATCTGGTATGATAAGAATGTTCTTTCGGGCGTTGGTCAATTCACGCAGTACATAATTCATTGCTTGATTTTTTTGAACTGGATTTCCGCGGTTTTCGGGAGTTTAGGATGCAACCAAACTAGATGACCAGACTTTGATCTACTGAAGCGGGTGAATGAAAGATTATTCGTAAAAGAGTGAAAAAGAAAATTGTGCGTTGACTAGCTGTTTCGGTACGTGCCACAACCAAAAATGTGTTGGCGGTTCAGTGGATTTTATATACTCCGGTTAATTCGGAGTAGAATGAAACAAGTAAATAGTGAGCGCGGACGTTACCACTAGTAAGGAACAGAAGAATAGCGAATAAGTCTTTATCTAAGTACAAAACCTACGTCTCGCCCCTGACGTTGTTCGAGGTAGAAGTGGGGACCACGCTTTTTGGTGGTCCCGCTTGACCCCGTATCATTTAGAGGCGTGGTCTAAGTTAGGGAGAGTCATCTCAGACAGTGAGACGACGAGATAGTTGTGGGGATCGTCGCCGTAGACGACGATACCACATGATGAAGTTGACGTAGGCTTTAATTACATAATTCGTCGGCATCAAATCCAATTCGGTCTTAAGGCTAATTTACTCCATTTAAGTACTTATACGTGTATATCTCGTACTGAAAAACAACCGACAATAAGTTATGATGTTCCGTGAAAAAGAGTGAATTTGAGCCTCGAGTGGGACGAGATGGTATTGGCAGTATCACTCATAGCAAGTAGTAATTTCGAAAAGAAGATAATTTTCACAATATATAATGTCTTTCTATCCATTCTGAGCTTGAGTAATATACTGTTGTCGCTGCAGTAACAGTGGTAGGTCCTCAAGTTGGGTGATCAGCTCGTGCAAGTTGTGTGCGCGTACATTCCTTTTTTCACGGTCAATTTTGTACCGCCGTTTCCAGTTAGCTCATTGGGCATCTTTCACGAATCGTTCCTCTGAGCTCTTTCATCCCAACAACCCATTTTTTCTTGCGTCGCTTCTTGTATTAATGAGTTCCTACTTCGTCGCCACCGCCTACTATCACGTCGCGCTTACCACTATAGCAGTTCGTTGTTCACGATCCCTTACTGTATTTTTCAAAATCGTTCGCTCTGCTAGGTTCGAAATCAACAAAGCGTTAATATAGCGAAAGTGCTCAGTTACTTTGTCAAGCCATTTTTTTATTAGGGTTTTGTTTCACTTTCACGTCACTGGAGACATTAATATTCATCGAAAAAGGGTTGTTCATATACCAGTAAATGATAAGGAATTATTTGAGATGCGGTTCGTGAGGTTAATAAGTATTCGCATGTCGAAATTGCAATGGACAACTCTCCACGTCATGCTGCGGATGCCGATGCAATCGTTCACATGAGACTTTTTCGCGCACAACGAAACTTCTACATCTCTGGTTTCGCCCTTCTTCTTTTCCTGTGCGATGATTACTTTTGATTTTATTTTTTTTATTAAATACGGTTAAAATTTATCAGAACTGTTCTGTATCGAGGTGAGTTCATCGTGAGACTTCTTTTTTAGCGTAATCAAACGTATAATGGGTCTGCTCAGTCGAAGTGCCCAGCTAGAGGCTGCAAGTGAAGCTGCAATGCGCCAAGCCGAAAGTGCTTCCAAGGCAGCTAAGACCCTCATGAATGCAGTGAGTTTTGTTTGCGATTAATTTACTCTCACGATATGTTATTTTGAGTGGTCATTTGTGAAAACAAAAATTCATGACCCTCGTGCAATCGGTAACTATTTTGATTACATCAGATAAGGGCTTGAAAATCAAAACGTACGAGTTGTTAGCTGAGTTTCAGAGGGCTTCTGAAATGCCGTCAACTATGTAGATCTTCAGTTATAGTTTAAATTATTATAAAAATATCATTTCTTGGACCGCTCTTTAGGCCTTCTTCGTTTTGTAAGAAAAATGCTGAGTAGGTTTAAGTAATTTGGATCCTAACGACGTAATTCTTTGGGAACTCCGTGAAAAAACTGTTTTATCCCGAAAGCCCGAAATAGAGAAAAAAAAGTGGTGACCGCTTACCATTTGTCTTTGTGTTTGCTTTTCGACAATATCACGGGGCTTCTGATATTGACAGCTCATTCAGCTTGGTTATAGTTAAAGTGCTTGGCGTACTTTGCGTAGTCATAAGAGCATTTTTACACAAAACTGTAAAAAAACTGGCACGTTCGAAAGTGCTGTCCTTCATTGGTCCATCGTTTGGTTATTAAAACAGTCAAAAGCAACAAACAAACACAACAAAAAAACAACCTCGACCTCACTGGAGTATGTGATTCGCTGGAAATGTGGGCCTTCCTAAGCTTCAATAAACGTGTTTGTGCAGCTCGCGACTTCAAGCTACCATTATGGGCGAAGATATTGTTGCAGCGTTTGTGTATTAAGAAAGCGAAAAAGTGTAATGTCTTGGCAGTGTTTACAAGTTCGGCGCATGGTCAGTTCATGGAAGTTGTTTTGTGACTCACCAGCTAGATTAAAAATTGCAGGGAGGTGACGGCGAAATAGCCGACCTCAATCGTAAGATAGAAGAACTGGGCACCGAGCTAAAGAAGACGCAGGTTGATCGTGACACCATTCGTAAGCAGGCAGAGAATCTACAAGAGGAATACGATCGTGTTTCATCTCTACTTGTGAAATATGAGGTGAGCTCAAAATATAGAATCTTTCTTAAATTTTAATAGCTTTCGCATTCTGCATTAACTCATACTGGCTAGCTGTGAAAGATTAGGTTCTAATAAGCACATGAGATGCCTCATGTAATAAATATATATATGTTGGCCGAGGCTTCAGAGTGGTGTCAAAATAGCTCGTTAGTAGGGGCACACTTTTCATATTAGGCCTTTTCTTGATGTGCTCTGGAACGTGAGTTCTGGTGAAATTCATAGGTGGCTGTATTATAATTGAACGCAGTGTATTGGGGTGTCAAAAAGTTTTGAGAAAATTTAGTCGATTTTTCCTACCTAAGTAATTACAACAGTGAAGTTAGATCAGTAATCAGAATAATAGCCCTCCGCTAAAATGTCTCCATCGACCGGTCAGGGCACAGTGATGTCATTTCTCCAGAAAGAGGAGGATGGGCTTCTGAAAGTAAGGTAGTCATATGGGTTGAGGTAAAATGAACACGTGAGGAAGTCAAGTTATACCAAGCCTTTCCAGCTGCTTTATCGACGGACTCGTGGTGGGCGAGAGTTTTCCATCGCAATCGAAAATTCCCTTGTAATCGGTGTTAAGGGGGTGGGGAGAAGGAACACCATCTCTTTCATTTGATAACAGAATACTGTGCCGCAGTACACTCCGGCAGGACCTCATGGTAAACCGCTCGGATGAGCAGAGAAAGAATGAGCTCACGTTCTTGGCGTGACAAGAGAGGGTGCACTACTACCTAACAGGCACCATAGCCCATTAAAGCGTTCAGTATCGTAACGGTGGAGCAAAAGCCTTCGGTAGTATTATCGCTCGCACTTTCTTCGATAATGATTATTTATTTCCAACAACCACGTCAAGTATCGATCGGTAGTGGTATTGATCTATCAACAATGTCCTTTCTGTTATCGAAGCTGTAGTACTGCTTTAGCGTGTTCGGTAGCAACACCCTTTCACAGTTGAGAGGTAAAATTTTCCCAAAATTTTCCGCACACCCAAATATTATAGAGAAACGGCTGCTTGCGTAACTTTTTGGTTTTATAGGCGGTAAGTAGTTTATAAAAAAGATCGTCTTTTATACATGAGAGCCTGAATTGTATCAAATACTACAATGATTCGATCATGAAAGAAATCGGATTTCTTCAGGGAGGTGATCACGCCAGCAAGAAGGACGACTGAAGATTCCCTATTGATCGTCTGCAAACTCCTATCACGAATGACTTACCGTGTTCTCTTGTGTTACATACGCAGCGGCTTTTACGTGTTATTATAGCGTGCAGATCTTGAATTCTTGTAATTTGTAAACTGTAAACTCTGTCATGTGTTTATATAAAGGGTTATAAGCTAGCGATTTCGTAAACTTTATTTCACGATTGCGTGCTCATGTCTTCCTAGGCAATGGAAGTTGTGCTCATCACATCAACTTGTCAATGGACCAGCCAGGTTTGCACAAAGTTCGAGGGCGGTGTTCACGCCGAGGAAGGTACTGATTAGAAAGAACGTTTTGAACAAAAGGCTTTTGCAAAACGAGAAATAGCATTTGTGATGGTTGAGGGGAAGACCGCCTTCTTCCTCTCTGCAGTGTGAAACCGTCTCGTCCAGGGTCTGCTCTTCTCCTAGCACATACTGTCTTCGCTTCCTTCTAACTGCGGCACCTTCTGTCGTCATGTAGTTTTGACCAGGTCCTATTTAATCAAGTCCCGCCAATTCTCCAGGGCTTCTCGTGGTCGGTTCCAATGGGCATCGAATTCCAGGTCTCCCTTACCGAGTGATTCTGTGGCCTTCCCAGTACGTTCCTTTACCATCTCATACGCTACTTTCTGGACTGGGTATGTTAGCTTAGCCGCCAGTATTCGTTTCTGATCCGGCTATGTCGCATACAACCGCAGACTCATTTGAGCGTTCTCTTTTCAGCGTAGTGAAGTCGTCTCTCGTGATTTTGCGTGCTGACCAGCACTCGCCGTGGAGCATCGTGAGCTTCATCGCTGTCGGGTAAATCTTCTCTTTCAGCGCCTTGGAGCACAGTCGGTGGCATAGGAACCTAATGGACTCCCTCCACTTCATCCATGCCGCGTATATTCGGGCGTAGGGAGACAGTAAAGTATATAACTACGTCAATGTACTAACCAGTAGGTGTTGGCGTCACCCAAGAGTATGCTGGGCTGCCTACTGCCAAAATGCGAGAACGTGCAAAAGCGAAATGGCCTGGGCGTTGGGCATGGGGACCTGTTAGTTACCGCAGAGCAAGTCGCTCGCCTTAGTATTTGCCGCACAGATGCTTTGCTGAATGCATGCGGCTTCTTCGCGTCCTGACCTAAAAGCATAAACGCTATGGCTAAATCCGTCAAGAGAAATTTTACTGATGCCGAGTACAAATCGGTCTTGAAAAGCAGCCGATATCTTTTTTTTCTTATTAGCTGATGCACTTCAACGTGGTCAGTGAAACATACCCTACCACAGAAGCATTCAGTTACGGAATGAATGAAGAAACCGCTGGAAGCACACCTGTCATTTGAAGGTGAGGTTTGGGATCCCGCTGAACGTTTTGCACACGACCCAGCGCCTTTGTGGTCTTTATTAATCGTAAAATCAGCATTTATATCCCACAAAGCCGTCCTTGAACTGGCTCATGTATTTGCGACCCCATTTTGAGCTTTGGTTACTAACTGCTTACCTCATGGGAGACCGCTTTGTTCTATTCGGAAGTATTCGCGGCTTCTTTTTGTCCCAATAGGCCTAACTCCAAGAAGGAATGTCAGCTGCACAGATGGATTTTCTTACTGCTATGTAGTATTCCACTACCAGAAGTACTGTTGGCAAGTGTATCAGGCTAGTCAGCGGATTTATGATAGTTGATGTTCATCCATTGAAGGCCTGCTGCTTATCTGTCGTCTCGAAAATTGAGGATGGATTGCTGCAGCATCATTACGGTTTCTTCGATTGCTTCCTATATAAAAGATGTGAATGTGTTGTCCATGAGGCTCTGTTCACCCAACAAAAGCACGCGAGGTCCAAGTCGTTGAGACTAGAAGTGCTGAGCAACTCAATAGAACTTTTTAATGTTACACAACTGCTAGCTACGTGAACTGTGGTGAATAAGGACAGTTCAAAGAATTAATTCGAAAAAGCTTAATGATTGTCAGTACAGGGGCGGACATTCACGAAGAGAACTTGGTTCTTACACTGACCTTACGGTGGAATAAAATGCGATGGACGCAGAATTTCAAAGGAAACAAATTTTCAGAGTTATAGTGAATAATGACCACTCGTTCGTGTATGCACCCTCAGTTGGATCACTGTATTAATTGAGTTCCCATGGTGAATTTTTGTTACCATTTGGTACAGCAGGATCCAACAGGATCTGTAGAATTAGGACAAAATGCGTACATTAGGTGGGCCAAGCATTTGTGCGGCAGTTGCGGTGCGGATATCTCCCAACATTCGTCTTGCAAGCGCGCCCTTCGTCACATGGGGATGGTTCGTGTTATGTCCTAAAAGTGCATACACTTATTCCGATGAAGATACCCGGAACCGCCACCTTACGCTTCTCTACCCGAACTGAAGGCCATTTCCCATTATACAGAACAGGGAAATTTTTCTGGAATGAAATCAAAGTCTATTAATATCCTAGAGATGTTGTACTACACCCAGAATCCTCGGTCCACCATGGCTGCCAGATGATTAGTCGCTACTAACTCAAGTATACATAACTAGTTCTTCAGGTTTTCAAAGTATCGGTGATCTGGTTTTCTGCCACGACTGCAGAGTGGGAATGGATGATCCGCACCTTGGGTAAAGATACAGTGCAGTTTGGTGTGTGAGTGTCTTTTTATTTGAAGTTTTCGAATCGAAGGAGGTTCGCAGATTTCGTTCCGGCGATGTGCGCGACCGAACGAGGTGGAACTAGGCCCTTCTTAAAGATCAGTGTTTAAGGTACCTTTTGTAGTGGCGATTCAGCGGTTTTTATATACTCCGGTGATTACGGAGTGAGTATACACAAATGGAATAAGAAGTGCGGTTGAATGCACAGAAAGATAGTAAATAAGGCTTCATCTCTAAATGGCACAAAACCTACGACTTGCCCTTGACGTTGTCAGAGGTACACGTAGGGACCCCGCTTGACCCCGTATTATTCAGGGGCGTGGGCTAAGTTATGGAGTCGTTTCAGACGGTGAGACGGGATAGTTATGGGGATCTTCGCCGTAGACGACGATTAGTTATGGGGATCGTCGCCGTAGACGACGATACCATTGCGGTACCCACGTGGCTGAGAGATGCCAACGTCGATAAATGGTGTAGAACAGCTAGTACCAAGATTTATTGAAAAAAAAAAACATACAAAAGAAAGAGAAATATACACTTTGTCAGCTAGCGTTTGGAACTATGTGACTGTTGAGTATAAAATGTCAGGCGGGTTCTCACACTAAACAGGATCATCGATTGAAAATCAATTGCTAACATTTAACTATGAAGATTTAAGCAAACGTACAACATGAATTAATATTCCATGAGAACAACAGTCGAGATAACCGTGAAAATTCGTAACGAAGGTCGACTTGAATCCAGATTAGTTGAGAAATTTTTTGTTATAGGTGCTAGTAGGCAAAGACTTCGAGTTCCACCGGTTGTTAGGATTAGAAGATGATTGAAAACGACTATAGTATGGATTTCCTCCCTTTACTTCGTGACGATAAATGAATGAACTAGAAGACCACAATGACAATATTATAATTCCATTCCTTGTGTTTCATCTTCAGAAAAATCCGACATGCTGGATATATCTGAATCGTCTCCGGTTTTGTCCATTCGATAATCTGGCTTGCATGAGGACTCGTTGAAGAAGCGGCGTAGGGCATCTTCGGATGCAAAGCGTTCGACGTAGTCTGTAAAATAAGTCAATTGATTTGAAGTTGGGGATGAGCATTTCAAAAAATTGAAATGATCAACATACTTATTCGAATATGGATCGCCGCCGACACTTGACGTTCACCCAAGCTCAAGCTACGAGGCATGCATCGGAGAATGGGTACCAAAATCGGACCTTGGGGCCCTAACTCGCGTTAAGGTCAATGTGAGCAATTCAACTATTACTTCATGCTCTCTGAATAAATCTATTTGAAACCATAGGCTTGCCTAGCATCTCTACGGTTGCTACTTTACAATGCATTTTGCTGCTCTTTATCGGAATATTGACCAATTGACGTTTGTCAAGGTCGACAAACAATGGCTATATTCTGGTTTCCAGCTCATTTAGCCATTTGCACAATCGAGCCTCGGTACAGCAAAGCTTATCAGTTGCTTCCCTACTCCACAGAACCACGAAAACGGTAGAACCTCCTCTCCTTCTGGGCAACTCGAAAAGTCCACATCGATTTCAGAAAAGGAAAAAGGTCCCGAATCACCTGAACGCTGCATTTCCTCCCACATTAAGTAATCAATACCTTTGCATTTCTTCTTGAACTCCTCCGGTTTGTGTAGATAAAGTGCCGCAGCATCACCATTCAGAGGATCAGTTGGATTGGGATAGGTGAGCAGTTGCGGAAGGAATGACTCGAAAATATTTGCTAAATCATACAGCGCTGTCCATGCCTGAAATGAAGGAATCCGTGGGCCATCGAAGCACGAGTATTTACACTGCAAAAATTTGAAAACCCCTAGGATGATCAATGTTGCGGGCAATTTCGTCTTATGTTTAAGCTAATGTACCTGATTGATAACATCGAGGCAGACTGAACCACTTGCTTCGTCAATATTTGGATGAAATATCTTATTCATGAATCCTATTGAAGGCGATTTGAACGGATACTTTTCCGGAAGCTCGACGCGTACTCGCCATACGCCGCCTTCGTATGCAGCTGAATGTTTACAGTAGATTGAAGAAGTCACAGTTTATGCTTCCGATGAAAACGCTCTTTACTATGCCCCAGAAATGTTCCTAGCAGCTAACATCTGATATCGAAGAACTCATTCAACAATTAAGAAGACAACTTTTCACTCACTCCCGGAGGGTCCATAGAATTTGACGTTGACCTCATTAAGACCACCAGTGATGTTCACTTCGTGCTTACTTTCGATGCTGGAAATAACTGACTCCATCAGTCTCACTTGACCAATGACTATCGAATTTCGCACAGCTCCGCTCAGTTCTGTTGCGACAACGCCTAGCCTAATCAGTCCGATAAAGTACAAAGTATTATAAACATCGAGATCGATTAGTTTTTTTCCCTCGCCAAGCACTTATCGTCGGAGAACTGTAGAGCAAATTATCAAAAGAGTGGGAGCACCACTACTCAGAAGGGCGGTTCAACGAAATTAAACTTGCTTAAGTGAAATTTCTGTAGATCAATCAATACTATGTGTATTATCTATTAATATGGGACATTTTTGCCCGATTGTTATCTACAAATCACTCGATATTTCTTTATACCACATCTGATTACTACTTCTTAGACGGAAATTGTTCAGTGCTGTTTGGGTCTGTAGCGACAAAGATAGCTCACGTACAACAGCAAACATCTGTAGTTCCTGGGGTACCCTTAAGTTACGATTTTTGCAATGGCTCCTTGAGATTTGATGTTAAATGTGAGAAAAACCGTTCATTTTGGAACTGAGTTTCATCCCTCACTCAGAAATTGTCATAGCGATCAAAAGATGGAGATGAAAAGATGAATGAGCTGCCATAAATGTCTTTTCTTGGCGGATTTGAACTTACAGCTTGATAACATCAGTGTCCATACGACGTTTCCCTGAGCTGGGTGATGACATTCCTATTCAATATTCACACCTCACAGAAACGGCAGTGGCAAGAGAAAGGCGGGAGGTATCGTCCTGAAAGGGAAACGTCAAACGCTCCTGTATTTTTAGAATAATGTTAAGGACACCCTGCTAGTTTTGCGGGATAAATGATGCAAATCCTTTTTTCATGTTATCGAGTATCACTAGACGTGTATCACCGAATCTTCACATGCTTTAAATCCTCAACCTCCTCCTTGGTAACTGGAAGTTGTGCGGAATAACCTTCCTATCCGAGACGTAGACATACAATGCAGCAAAATAGTAAAGATCAACAACAACAAAAAAGTGCTGGAGGGCCAATTTTGAGTACATTCGCCTATATTTCTGGTAGGTAGCTTCTGTAAGAGAAAGGTCGCAACAATCGAAGAGCTACTGGAAGGGAATGAGCTGAACCTCGGTATGGGATCGACAGCTGACGGAGTGCAAAGTGCGCACATCATGTGATGGGGCGCGTTGTCGATGCTGCAGAACTGCCGCCGCACTCCACTCGACAACGGCGCTCCGTCGCAAATGCATCGGCCACTATTTTTTGTTTTTAGCCTGATTTTTCCTTTCTTCTACATCGTCGAATATGTTTACCAAAAGCTGCCGTTACTTACAAAATACTTTTCCATGTTTCCTTACTTTCGTTTTGGAAAGGGTTTTGATTTTGAACACTTGGGCAGCTGATCCAGGACTTTGCTTTTTGTTCTTTCTTCCTAGTGAAAGTGAATACTGCAGGTTTTTGCAACTGCGACTCTTGCTGTTATCGAGTCCTCTTCGAGTCGCTCTATTCAAATTGGTAAGTTGTGTAGGGATCCCTCTCGCCTACTCCTTCAGATGGCTACTCCGCTCAAATTCCCATCGCTCGATCTTCAAGTTTACGGCTTTTCCCAATGATTTGTTGAAATTATCCACCATGCAGGTCATCTTATGACATTGTCATTTCAAAAAAAAAAAAAAGAGTACAATAGCGCTAATAGTTGTGTTAAGGTAGCATTTAGGCGATTTAGTGGAAAGAATTCGTTACTTGTAGGGTAACCAATCCTTTGGGTTAGCTCACTCAATCCTTGCTAGTCTATGATTTGTCTGGACACCATCGCAGAGTTTCGCCGTGGGGCAATTCTCCCTCACCCACTCCATTTATAGACTGCTGTCCATCTTTCGCAACAATTATTCATGATTTCGACTAGGTCATTAAAATGTAAACAGAAACTCAAGAGTAAACATTTCAGATTCAGAGAGCGCCGTTGCGTAAGCCTGCGTTATGTTGAGTGTGTGCTGCCTCTCAATGATCAGGATTCACACTTGTCCGCTCATTTTGATGAAACTATCAAGGATGGCTTCAGCTGGTTAATGGTATCGAAAGGCCTATTATTATTCATCTTATTCTCAGAACTATCTCAGACCTTGAAAACCCGCTGCCGAGCAAGAAAATCCGCTTAAGATCAGAAGCGAATAAAACCCGCTAAAGGCACGGTTCACGATAATTTTGAGGTAACCATTTTTATTCGAAAAGCGAAAGTATAGATTGGGAATACTTCATTGGTAGTGAAGAAAGCGAGAGAATTCGACGATATCGAGAAAAATATGGCTCCTCAAAATAGGGAAAATAGAGGTTGGACGAGATTCCCATGACGGAAATAACATGGAAGGGGTATTCGGACGAGATTTCGTTTATTGCATTTGTACAAAGAGCTGACTATATCAAGCTATAACTGTCCAAAACTGCCGGTGACTGTGGCTATGGGTCATAACAAGTTGTGTGGACAGTTATAGCTTGATATAGTCAGCTCTTTGTACAATTGCAATAGACGAAATCTCGTCCGAATACCCCTTCCATGTTATTTCCTACATGAGTTCCCTCATGATCGGTGCAGCCTCTACGATGCCGGTGAAACTCGTCCGAGGATACACACGGGCCAACTTTTAAGACTTTATAACTCCCTAACTAAGCCGTTTCCGACCTAATAGAGCCAGAAATGACGCGTGGGCCTAAAGTTTATCCTGTGGGGTAATCTCAGAAGCCATTTTTATCGTGAACTGTGCCTTTAATGCTATACGTACTATACTAATTAGACCTCGAATATGTGCTTTTATTCACAACTCGCAGTGCCTATGAACGGTAGGAGGTTGTTGGAGGACCTGTTTGTTAGTATCGGCTGAAATCATTAGTCAAAATCCATTGATAACTCCTCTCACTCCATTACAAGTATAGCCTTACCGATTTGTGCGGGAGAGAACTTAATTATGGTACTTGTTCAAAGATGCTCCATTTCGATATTCATCGTTATCAACTGATTGGGGATTATTCTGTCGAAAATCAGGTGGACAACACATGTTATACAATATTGTGATGACCTCTTGAGCTGGATCCCTTGGGACGTCAAACGAAGGCTAGGACGATCGCCAGCGCAATGTTCAGGCTTCTTCACGAAAGCTCTGAACGAAAGAAATGCCATGCCTTGGACCCTCGAGCAAGGACTCACTGAACAACTTGGGTTAGAATGAAAACGTTATTGGGGCCTGCTCAAAGAAATTGATTATCAAAGGGACGACATTGTGAAAGAGTCGATACCATTGTGATGTTGTATGAGGATTATAAGTGACCCGTACCTTTTGAGCTAACTCATGATTGTTACTGCCACAGTTTTTGATGTGTTTGTCGCATCTTCGCTACTTCTTCCCACTAGCGCTGATCCCGCTGCCGCAGGGTCCACTGTTCTCGTCATCCGTCTTCACTGCTGTATCTACGGCATATTCTGCCCTACCTTAGCTTCGCCGAGATCCGTCTTGATCACGTTCCGCCAACTTCTGTGGGGCTTCTCGTCTTCGACGAAGTCCTTCTTGTTCATTTTTCGTATAACTTCCTTTGCCATAATAATGAAGAGACAGACATACATTATGGAAAGACAGAAATATCTCAAACCAACATACCGAGAAAGAAGTGGACACACCTAGTTAGGCTTGGGCTTGAGCTTAGGCTTAGTATATAGGTTGTTTATATAAGAAGGATAACATTTATGATAGTATTCGATAACGCTTCAGTGCGGAAGGCCAATGTCGAGGAATAAATATCCATGCGAACACTATCGTGCAGTCCGATGTCAGATGTCACAGATATACGGTAGACTTAGAATGGACATCACTACTGAAGGTAAGTATGGTTTGAAAAAAGCTATACACCTTTCTTTATAAATTAATGCTGGGAGATGCATGTAGTATGGCGATGATTCGCTGTCAGTACTTAAGGCTTAAGCCCAGCGGTGTAAATTTATGTAAGATTTTCTCCTTGAATTTCCTCCAAAGCGTTCATGCGATTCTACTGACTCATACAATGTCTGGGAAACGCTTCATCTTTCTGTGGTTTCTTCCTGAAAGCTTATCATGAAAAGAACCAAGCGAATTAGACCGGATCGACCTTCGTTTCTCAAAGTGGCCCACATACGATCTACTCATAGAACTTATTCTATGTTTTCGACATGCACGCTGACTCATTTGAGCTCTTCTATTATGATTCAGATTTATTGAGCGATTGCGTAAGGTTACCCAGGCAGTTGTTTGAAGGTATCTAATGACTAGACATCAGACTGCAGTTTTCTTCAAGTGAACATGGACCACATATTTTCTATCACATTTGCACTTGTTGTTTCCGAATGGACATTAAGCCAAGACGTGGTGTATGATTTCTGTAAGGGCCAGTGCTGCGATTTCTTCGAGAAAAAGGATTCTCTCTTATTTCGCTTAGTTTATTACCGAGATACTTTCCTTCAGTCCATTAAAGTAGTATTTGTTAGAGGATTCTGCCTACGCACAGGATTTCGAGAATGTACTGTACTTCTTCTGAAACTACTACTTGATCGTCCTGTATAAGCAAACTCATCGCTCTTTGAGATTAGAATCAATGCTTTTCTGGGAGTGTGTTCAAGGAATAAGTCCTTATACTTGGGGGGGGGGGGGAGTTTTTTTTCGGTCGCCACTCTAGAATATTGCAACAGCAATAAAGGACTGGAAGGATATCACGACTATTAATCCCACGTTTTGTTTTACGGTCAGTGAGTTTCTTTATGATAGCGTTCAGAGTTTCTCTAACGATTATCCGATAACGGTTATGATGCGATTAATTACGGCGAGAGAATCTGTTTTCAAACCTCAATCTTGCGCGCCTCGAGAGTTCTCGACTCCAAGCCCTCGAAAGTGCGATGGCATCATTTTCTGTAGGATACTTATGGACTCCGCTTTTGCCGTTTTCATGAATCCCACGAGGCCATCGATTGACAGCAAGATATTTTAAATTGGGCCATATACTCATCTTTTTAAAGGACCATTCGGGAAGGTGGAGGGTTAGATACGTTTGCTTATCCCTTGCAGTTCTGAAGAACTTTGTTTCACTCTCTTCTGCCCTCGGCTTTTCTACTGTATTTCATGCCTTCCAAGTGAAACATTCACACCACCCAAGTCAGATTCTGGCTAGAAGTGTACTCAACGCCGAATTTTGCTTCTGTACAGTGATAATATGGATGTAGGCACGTTCGAACCTTCCATCCATCGCTCTGGGAGGTTAATTGTATGAGACTCATCTCAGAGAATAAAAGAACTTGCCATCTCAAGTCATCATCTACGTTGCTCATGCATTTAGAGTTCCTCTACGATTTTGGATTGAAGTCGAATGCGTGGTGCATATAAAAAACAGGACTGATTGACGGCAAAGTTTTTGCCGTTTATATCCAGTACCAGTCGCATTGCCCAGCTGCCGCCGGGCATGCTCCTTCTTAGGTAATGCCCGGCTACGCCGGGCATCCTCCCTCTTATGTAGTAGGATTCTTATGTAGTAGGAACAAAGATTGATACAAATCAACTGGGATTTCCTTTCGATGATATAAAATGAACTACCTCATTATAATAATGGCTAACACTTTTTTGACTATGAATCTTTGTGAATGGAGTTCATATATTACAAAAAGTTTGACCCATCCGAAAATGTCAGACCTACTGAAAAGGTCGACATAAACAGAGATAAATTTATTCACCTCACCTTATCAACGAAAATAGCAGAAGTATAATGGCATTAGGTCCACAATAATCATGCGACCCGTATTTCTTTGAAAATTCCGTTTCACGTGAAAAGTTATAATTCAGAATGAACCGTGCTCCCAGTCGGTTCAGTGAGAATTGCGCCTTACCGGAAGAATCCTTAGGGGTGGGTAAAAAAGCATGTTTAAAAAAACATACCGGGCCGGAATTTTGGTTCAAATTCGGGCTAGATTTACCGATGCAGCCTCTTCAAAGTTTAAATCCTGCGGGGAGCGTCAATTCCTCACCTCACGACACCACATAGGTTAGCTAGAGCCAGGGATGCCATCAATTCTGTAAGAATCTGAATCTGGCTTGATGGTCGTTAGGAATATTCCCTTGAAGTGAACCTCTTGGAAAATTTCAGAGCAACTGGAGAACTGATAACACTTTCAACCATCTTACCCGAATGCTCCATTAGGGAGCACCTTCAGTCAACGCAATCAGTTCTGTAAGAACCATTCTTTTCAATGGGCGTTTATCTGGGGGTGTTCCGGAAAACATATGTTTGATATACACACCGTTCCGAAATTTTCGTTCGAATACAACAGCCAGATTTACCGATGCAGCCTCTTCAAAGTTTCAATTCTGCGGAGAGCGTCAGTTCCTCACCTCACCACACCACATAGATTAGCGAGAGCCAGGGATGCCTTCAAGTCTGTAAGAATCTGATTTCCTCGTTCGAGTTATGCGTTGGTGGTCGTTAGGGACATTCACGTAAAGCATACCTCGTGGAAATTTCGGAACAACTGAAGAACTGATTATCTTTCGGCCACTCTACCCAAATGCTCTTTCTAGGAGCACCTTCAGTCAACGCAATCAGTTCTGTAAGAACCATTCTTTTCAATGGGCGTTTATCTGGGGGTGTTCCGGAAAACATATGTTTGATATACACACCGTTCCGAAATTTTCGTTCGAATACAACAGCCAGATTTACCGATGCAGCCTCTTCAAAGTTTCAATTCTGCGGAGAGCGTCAGTTCCTCACCTCACCACACCACATAGATTAGCGAGAGCCAGGGATGCCTTCAAGTCTGTAAGAATCTGATTTCCTCGTTCGAGTTATGCGTTGGTGGTCGTTAGGGACATTCACGTAAAGCATACCTCGTGGAAATTTCGGAACAACTGAAGAACTGATTATCTTTCGGCCACTCTACCCAAATGCTCTTTCTAGGAGCACCTTCAGTCAACGCAATCAGTTCTGTAAGAACCATTCTTTTCAATGGGCGTTTACCTGGGGGTGTTCCGCAAAACATATGTTTGATATACACACCGTTCCAAAATTTTCGTTCGAAACAACAGCCAGATTTAAAGATGCAGCCTCTTCAAAGTTTCAATTCTGCGGAGAGCGTCAGTTCCTCATCTCACCACACCACATAGATTAGCGAGAGCCAGGGATGCCTTCAAGTCTGTAAGAATCTGATTTCCTCGTTCGAGTTATGCGTTGGTGGTCGTTAGGGACATTCACGTAAAGCATACCTCGTGGAAATTTCGGAACAACTGAAGAACTGATTATCTTTCGGCCACTCTACCCAAATGCTCTTTCTAGGAGCACCTTCAGTCAACGCAATCAGTTCTGTAAGAACCATTCTTTTCAATGGGCGTTTACCTGGGGGTGTTCCGCAAAACATATGTTTGATATACACACCGTTCCAAAATTTTCGTTCGAAACAACAGCCAGATTTACCGATGCAGCCTCTTCAAAGTTTCAATTCTGCGGAGAGCGTCAGTTCCTCACCTCACCACACCACATAGATTAGCGAGAGCCAGGGATGCCTTCAAGTCTGTAAGAATCTGATTTCCTCGTTCGAGTTATGCGTTGGTGGTCGTTAGGGACATTCACGTAAAGCATACCTCGTGGAAATTTCGGAACAACTGAAGAACTGATTATCTTTCGGCCACTCTACCCAAATGCTCTTTCTAGGAGCACCTTCAGTCA
Source organism: Haemonchus contortus (assembly GCA_000469685.2). Classification (NCBI taxonomy): domain Eukaryota; kingdom Metazoa; phylum Nematoda; class Chromadorea; order Rhabditida; family Trichostrongylidae; genus Haemonchus; species Haemonchus contortus. The sequence continues at coordinate 50,885,175 of LS997565.1, forward strand.
ACGCAATCAGTTCTGTAAGAACCATTCTTTTCAATGGGCGTTTACCTGGGGGTGTTCCGGAAAACATATGTTTGATATACACACCGTTCCGAAATTTTCGTTCGAATACAACAGCCAGATTTACCGATGCAGCCTCTTCAAAGTTTCAATTCTGCGGAGAGCGTCAGTTCCTCACCTCACCACACCACATAGATTAGCGAGAGCCAGGGATGCCTTCAAGTCTGTAAGAATCTGATTTCCTCGTTCGAGTTATGCGTTGGTGGTCGTTAGGGACATTCACGTAAAGCATACCTCGTGGAAATTTCGGAACAACTGAAGAACTGATTATCTTTCGGCCACTCTACCCAAATGCTCTTTCTAGGAGCACCTTCAGTCAACGCAATCAGTTCTGTAAGAACCATTCTTTTCAATGGGCGTTTACCTGGGGGTGTTCCGGAAAACATATGTTTGATATACACACCGTTCCGAAATTTTCGTTCGAATACAACAGCCAGATTTACCGATGCAGCCTCTTCAAAGTTTCAATTCTGCGGAGAGCGTCAGTTCCTCACCTCACCACACCACATAGATTAGCGAGAGCCAGGGATGCCTTCAAGTCTGTAAGAATCTGATTTCCTCGTTCGAGTTATGCGTTGGTGGTCGTTAGGGACATTCACGTAAAGCATACCTCGTGGAAATTTCGGAACAACTGAAGAACTGATTATTACAAAATGCAATTTCACCTTCTAGGAAAATGTCCCATCGAGACCTCATTTATTTGCTGAGGGCATGACTGTCAATTGAACTCTCCGATACAGTTTATTTCATTCTTTTGCACTTTTAACGGCAATCAGCACTTTATATGTTATCCACAAAAAAAAATGCTTACTCGTTAGTCACAACATCTATCTCGTGCCGTACTCTTTCTCCCAAGAGCAGCAAATTTTGGTGTTCTGTCCGTCAAAGAGATAGATACTTTTGCAGTAAAAGGAACCAATATAAGTAGCGATTTGACAAAACCACAAAGTGCATACGGCATATGTACACACGAAATTCTGTATTCAGGAAATATGTACAGTTACACGAATTTTTGATTATTAGAAATTCTGCAAACGCACATCCTCACATCAAAATTGCCGTTCAAATTCAACTCGCAGATGGGACATATGCAAAACTGTTTTGTGGTACGGAAGTTTGGAGCTGACAAAAACCTAGGGGACTTTTTCCGTGAAGGTGAAAAAGAAGGGTTTGCAATCCTAGAGCTATTGTTCACCCGAAGCAGAAACTGACCTTCCTTCTCTTTGACTTGGCAGTGAATTCATGCTTGGAAAAGCTTCACTGTCCATCGCGCGAATATTTGGTTAAATGAAGAAAGAAAATAGTGTTCGAACGGAACTATCTTCTCATCTATCATTTATCCTTAACCTACATCTCTATCCTATATACCTATTTCCTTCCTATCTACACCTTTCCAATGAGGCCAAAGTTCAGCAAGTGTTGGTCGGAGAGAAGATTAATCACTGATTGATTTCAGTAATATGTAGAGAAAACATGACTTGGTTCATTTCTTGCTAATAGATTACCCACAAATAAACAGAAACGAAAATTCAGTGCGGGCACTCGGCTCTTACAGTAACCCCTGACTTACCCACCACACACCGCGGTGTCCTTGCCCAAGGCCCCTTTTCAACGCGTTGTATTTGTTTGCTTATTAACATAGGTTGGATTACGTAAGAGCCGAGTGCCGTACTGAATTTTCGCTTCTGACCACAAATATACATGAATGTTTGTGACTCGTCAAGAAATCGCGCATTCTCTAGATTTAGATATCACTTTCAGCAGAACAAATCCGACCACCAAATTATGTAATGGTTTGTAATGGGTTATGGACTTTTGATAGTGGCATTATCAACAGTTGAAAACAATAATCAACGCTATTAAAAATTTTCGGTTGACTAATTAGGGTTGGTCAGTCATAGATAGAGAAGAAGCCGTGCTAGAGAAGCTAACAAAGAAAAGAGACTAATAGAACTTAGTATGCAGTGTAGCCTATGCTGTGCTACAGAAATTCAAGAAACGTGGAGGGTCGACCGATCGCATCCGCTTCGCCTTAGGAGAAAAAGAAATTCCTTCGCATGTTGTTAGAATGAAATGAGAAGGAGAAGGAAGAAAGAGCAATGATTGAGGTAGCCCAATTCCAAGTTCTGTATAGGCAAACAAAGTACTATGGGAGTAACGGTCAATGTCACAGTCTCAAAGTATTCGCTTCACTCAGTGCTCACTATATTCGCAACACCCGCTCCACTCCATTGACCTACCCACCACCAAGTTACTGCTTTACAGATAAGAAGGAAATGTGAGAGCTTTCCCATATCACTGCCTTTATAATCATAATCATAATCATAGTTTTGCGGACGGACAGACAGACACACCGACAAACCGACAAACCGACACACCAAGTTTCTGCTTTATAAATGATATCCAGTATAATCTCCCTATATATGAAGCATTTACTTTTCGTGTCTGTCTGTATGTCGGTTTGTACGTCCGTCCGCAGGAAGGTCAGTGGCTGCTGTCATAGTTCGCCGGGCGAGGGACTACTCGGCCTGCGGCATCGATCAAGACCGGCGCGCTCGCTCGCTTGCAGGCTGACCGGCGCACTATGAAAGCAGCCAGTACGTGCGATGAGATGTGAAATCTCACGGGGCGCATGTTAGCATGGGGGAGGAACATTTTATGCAATAGGAAGTCTACTAATACTGTGTATTGTCTTCGTAACCAATACGGATCACTGTGAAGTGAAGCACGCATCACTGTGCGCACTGGCATAGTAGTGTAGCATATCGACTTCTCGACCCAGATATGTTTAGCTACAAGCACTTCAAGGATGTTCTTTTCGTTGACCGTTGGAAGGCATCAAGATTAAGGCCGTTTTTCATGAACATGGTCTTTGATAGGCCTTGAGCGATCTCCCCGCAACCGCTGTTGAGGTCAGCTAGTTTTCGTTTCGCTTACCCATTAACCGGTGATGTAGAGACGATGGAGTCTGCAAACCGAAGATGTTGCAGTCAGCGGCCTCAATTCTCATGTCTCCCATGTCTCCCTGATTTCCCGAAAGCAGTGCTGAAAAGCTCGGACAGATGGTGTCAATCCGTACCCGCTTATTCACATGGTTGATATGTTCTTTTTGAAGGTCGAATGATCGCAGTATCCCTGTGCATGAGTGGCGAGTACCTGCTCACTCAATGATTGGATATTCATTTCTATCTTCGGATGTTCCTTCTAATCGCAAATGGGTTAAATTTATGCAAATGTGGCATTGCATTGAGTCTGTTAACTTTTGGATACGAAAAATTGTGCCGGTTCCTTTCTGAGAAGTGCTTGCTCGTGTGGCTGTCGTTCAGACAAGGAAGGGTTGATGGTAGTCGGTCAGTCGGTAGTAGTTGTCCAGATCTCTTTATTTTGGAACCGGGTTCTGTACAATTCTTGATTATATATGGGGGTTGTGAACTACGAAAGAGAGAACTAAGAAGCTACATGCTATTCCGAATTGTAGGTAGGCATTTGGACATAACTACTGCAAAGATTAGAAGTCGTAGAAGTCTTTCCTTACAGCCGTTTAGGACATCGAATGTGTCCTCTTATCGTTGAGGCATCTCATATCGATCGCCTATTCTTGAAGTTCTGATGGGTTCCGATGTTGCACGTGGCATCTGTTGCTCCAACCAACACTGATGCTCACTTTCCTAGGGTCTTCATTTGTTCCTTCGACCATTGATTGTAGTCATTGTAGTTGCGGTTCTGTTCATAGCATCTCTTCGATTTCTTATGCTGGTGAGCTACGATGAGCTTAGAAAGTAATGTTCTTACTTCTACTTCTTAGGTTTTGGTATAACTACGCCCACTTCGAGCTCTTAGTATTCGTGTGCAGCATATATTTATTTCAAAACCGAGTTCGACGGTCCGTTTCCGAGTACTTTCTAGGTTATTATGCCGATCTCTACGATACGCATGCCATTTCGGATTGCACTTGCGAAGCCAATCATACTATAACCAGTCGGGCCGCCCGGCTAACGCCAGGCTTCCCTCCTTCTTATGGGTTCGCCCGGCTACGCCGGGCGCTCCTTCATCCTGTGAGAAATTTGCTGTGCGTAAATAACACTTCGGATTCTCCTTTTGCTTTGATAGCTCTACACCCTCAGTAATAGCTCCAAAGTGGGAGCGATTTTTTCTGTAAGCCAACCTCGCTGAACCTCGCTGTGTCCAAAAGAATATCGTTTAATATCACAAAGGCGATTATTCAGAGAAAAAGTATTCAGAGAATGCATCGCTGCTGAGGCTACTATGTTAGCTACCATCAATGTTCCTCAACGCCATCATCGAGAGCTCTCCTCCTTCTTGGGGCAAAGGGATTTCGCCCGAAAAACATTAAACTAATGAAAACCTTCTCCCTTTTTTCTAGGTCATCTCGCTGTTTCGCTGAGCGAGAGTATAGACTATCAAATGCCTTAAAAGATGTATCTCCTTTTCTCTACAGATACATCATTAAATGTGAATCCAACATCATTACCGGTCAAAGAATGATATCAAAGCAAAGAGAAACCGTGATCTTTTACTTAATCGCAAACTCTGCTGGGTAGCGGTCGTAATCTAATAGCAAGAAGTGAAACAAATTCAACTAACTATAATCACACAATTTACCCTCCTTGTCGAATGAAACATATCAAAAAGTCAAAGCTAGATCGTAAATAACAAAGGCGCCAGGAGGTAATTGGTGTGTGGATCTTCTTCTCTAAGGCCTTTTCTATTGTCAGTGTTCCCATCCTGCCCCTCCTATTGATTGCTCTCCAAGTCCACGGGATCAGGAGTTGTGAATTTCCATTCTTTTATTTCGCGAAATCCTGTTCCTTTGGGGCGTAGTCCGGCCCTACTACTCACCATAAGTGTTCCCATACTGCCTCCTACCAAGTTTGAACGCCCTAGAGGCGAACTGAAAGTTTTGGCACGAACTTCGCCTTCTATAAGCGGGATTCACTCTTCTCACTTACGATAAATGTTCCCATCCTGTCGCCTGTACTCCTGCCAAGTTTGAATGCCATAGGGCCAAATTCACTATTGTGGCGCAAAACCCCACCCCCTGTGCACGGATTCCGGTCCTACCACTTACCATAGGTGTTCCCATCCTGTCCCCCTCACTCCTACCAAATTTGAAGCTCTAGGTCCACGGGGACATGACTTATGAATTTGCGGCCCAAAGTTCCTAACGCGCACGCCGCGCTCCCTGTGAACGGAGTCCGGTCGTGCCACTTACCAAAGAAGTTCCCATCCTGCCCCCCCTTACTCCTACCAAATATGAACGCTCTAGGTCCACGGAGACAGGAGTTATGAATTTCCGGTCAAACACACACACCGACACACACACACACACAAACACACACACAAACACACCGACACACCAACAGACACACTTAGCGAATTATATAAAGTAGGATAGAAATGCATTTGTCATAAAGGTAGCGGAAAGACGCAGTCTTCCCTGCTTACATTATTTGAGAAGGACCAAGTTGATATCTTCATTAATGTGCCATTTTTAGGATGTCTCAGTATCTTATCGAATGGCACTTGAATGGTTTGGGAACTTTGTACACTTTGAAGGAAATCGGTTCCTCTCGTCGCTTTCGATGTTTTTTACTTCAAATTCTGCCGTGTATGCATTGAAGTCTTGAGTGGCTACTACATTTGGTCTGCCAACGTGAGATTGCAGGAGAAAATGGTAGATTTTAAATAATCATTCCAGATAGGCATCCATTATTTCTGTTTTGATGAATTACTCATTGTTTCACAACGTTTTTATTTACTTGCTTGTTACTGGAGTATTGACAAACTGTTTATGGTTTTGAACGGGTCATTGATGCCTAAATAGTTGCTCTAGAACCGCTATTCTTACAATGCCCTTATGTTACGATTGAGTGATGATACCCGCCTTCCATCATGCGAAAATGTTTTGCCAGCATTTGCAAATGTGATCTGTTCTTTTCAGAGTCCTTCACTGATAGATACTTCAGTCTGTTGTTTAGCCTTCCAGTTAAGTCTAAGGTCTTGAATTAGTGCGTGCAGTTTCATGAGGCAGGGGCAGTGGGCAGGATTTCTGCTGTCCTTTACACTTTAGTATCCCTCTGTTGTTTTAGCAGACCTAATATGTTACGTTGTTCCATGTGTTAATGAAGTGTTGTAGTGTGTTACACATGCAGCTTTTTCTCAATTTCCTTGATGGAGATCTTAATGGGTGTGAGAGTATTAGTCAAGCTTTCTGACTGAGACATTTCGTCTGCCATCAACTGGGAGGCACTATTCTTCTTTTGAAGAGATGCTTCTTGCCTCGTTTCCTCTTCCAAACATTTCCCACGCATTTTCGTTCCTTTAGTGGGGAGGTGAAACCGAAAAGCAATGAGGGAACCACCGTTACTATTTAGATAGGAACTCGCTCATGCAACTGAAGAAAAGCGACGGATTTTTGGTTACAATCGCATCTTTCGTCCTCTTAATGGGGATGCGAGCACGAAAAGCAATGGAATGGAAAAGGACTAAGAGTCGTTCCATTGGGAAATAATTTCTACGTGTGGTTGTTCAGAGCAGTGGCACCTTCGAATGACGGTCGCGAGTCAAAAATATGTATTGTGGGATGTTCCCTTGTGTTCTCACGTGGCGACACTAGTTTCCTTCAATTGCAACTTTATGAGCAATTCAATCAAAACATTAATACGAACAATGAACGCTACAATTAATGCGAACACAATAAAAAAACAAAATAAACAGGTAAAGTGAGTAGTGACGCGGTTGTGGGGGGACGGTGGCGTTGACGGGCGGCGGCGTCCTGACGGTGGCTCCAATTCGAGGTAGCGAAGACGTCCAGTTGCGCTTTCCTTTCCTTTTTATGCGGCGTTTCCCGCGCTGCCGTGATCGCGCGGCGGTCATATTTTGACTCACCTTGTGACATGCCGGGGGGTAAAAAAAACATTGTGGTTCCACTCCACAATACCATAACAGCTTACAATTCCTCCATCTTGAGGGTGGTTGCCCTGATCTTATCCCGCAATCTGTTCTGCGCCCTTTTCCGGTGTTTTCGATTGAAACCGTGAAGCCCACCAGAGCTTCCCTTTCGGAGGGCCGGCTCTCCTGGCTCTCGTCGTTTTTGCGCTCGAAAAGGCGCTAACCGAAGCTCTTCCAGTGTCAACATGGGCTCCAATTGGGATCGTAGAAACCGATAAAATGTGCGGGTACTTTCCTCGGACATCCATTCTTCAGCGTTTTTGAGTATCCCCACAGCAGCCCAAGCTGCCCGTGCGTCCATAAGCCCGATGTTCTGCTGTAGAACATCCACAATAAGCTGTGCCCGTTCCGGCTGTCCTGACACATAGCTTAGAACATGACTTCTCATCTTGATGGTGACGTGCTCCCAACTGACTACGTTCGATGTTCTGGGTCCATTCACCAGGTACACCTTCGTGCCGCAGGCAGTCCAGAGATCTATAGCAGACATTACCGCGAGCCATGCGGTCACTTTGCGCGGCTCTTCCGGCGGCAGGATGAGAACCACGGCTCCAAGATCGTCTGTAAAAAGGCTGTCCAGCTTCGTCTTAATAGCTGAAAATTCGCCGTAAAAGAACACTCGTGTGCGAGTTCCGCCAGACATCCATGCCATTCTTCTCAATACTATGGGGACAACGATGAGAATGCGGTTATGCACTCGATCCAACATCGAACTGGTATCAAAATCGTTTCCTTCAATTTTCCTCGCAATCAGCCAGCCGAGCTCGAAGATTCTCTTCGACACTGTCGGCCATCCTCCTGTTAGCGATCCGTGGCGCATGATAGAAGCTGGCTCAATGGCCCGCGCCATGTTACTGATATGGGCACACTTGTTCCTGAACACCGCATATGCAAATCCCAATCCACGTGGGTCGATCACTTTGTCATCCAAGTTCGTAATGCGCTGCACTTTCAGCGCTATGGATCCGGTTTGCGTCCAGATTGTGAAGACACGGCCAGCATCTAACACGCATTCGATCGGCATGGCTCTTGCCGGGTGAGGCAGTGCTGCTATCAAGTCTCCTGCGGTTAACGTCTTCGACAGACAGCAGTCCGCAAGCGAAAAACTTGGCCCTCCTTTTATCGCCGGGAAGTCTTGACCTCGGCATCGGAATTGCGCGTGCAAAATGTGACCATCATCGGGAACATCGAACTCGAGTTCCTTTCTGAAAAGAGCGAATTGAGGAGTAGATACGGAAACTTTCAACACTCTTCACTCTCTTCCTCTTGGTCATCCCACTCACTTGCTCGTTTGGAATTTCATCTGGGCATGTGAGAAGTAAGTCATACTGAACTTTGATTGCCTCTTCATTGCTGCCTATTTTAGTGATCAGCGCTGAGGTTTCGTCAGTTTGCATCACGCGGTACGGCCCGTCCCAGTCTATGGTCAATTTAGGATGTTTTCCTCGAGCCTTTTCACGTGGTAGTTTCATGAACACCCTTCCTCCCACCGCTGGGAGAGAAAGAACGTCCACGTTCTTACGCTTGTCATACACTTCCTTCATTTTAGCCCTATAGCTCTCATTTTTGGCTCGTACCTCCTCTCTAATTAGCTGAAGTCCATTAAGTAAATCTGTTCGGTAATCGTCGACGAACACCTTGTACTTGGAAACATCAGCACCTGGCATGGTAGATGAAGGTATGACAGGGTCAATTCCGTGAAGTATAAAGAAGGGGCTCTCACCTGTAGCTTCATGTGGGGTAACGTTATATGCATACACCACATGAGGCAGCATCACATCCCACTTATCGGGCTCTTCCACCTTCTTTTTTAGCATCCTTTGAATAGTTCCGATGGCACGTTCACTGACACCGTTTTCTCTGGAGTTATATCCCTTGGTGACGGAGCGCTTAATTCCAGCCACTGATGCTAGCTCATCCAACAAGGAATTCAGAAATTCTGTGCCTCGGTCAGTGTGGATTTGTTTGGGCCAACGCCCTCCTTCACATATCCAACGATGAAATAAAGTGATCGCGACTGTAGCTGCACTTTTGTCGGGCATCGCATATGCACCTACCCATTTGGAGAAATGGTCGACCACGACTAGCACATATTTCATTCCCGACAGACTGGTGCTCATCTCCAGTGTGTCAGCCGCGACTATTTCGAATGGTTTTCCTGTGACAAACGGTTTGAGCGGCGGGAACATGCGCTTGTGCGGATTTGTCAACAAGCAGCTCGTGCAGCCTTTTGTCCAGCGGTAGATATCGCTGTGCATACCATCCCAGAAGACAAGTTTTTGCAGTTTTTTCAGCATCTTCTTGGCGGAATGATGCCCTGCTAGAGAGCTACTGTGGTTCTCGTCAAAAATTTTCCGCCTATGTTCCTTCGGAACAACTGAGACCACTGTTCCGTCCTTTTGTAGAAACTTCAACTGGCCTTCTTCAACTAAGAAATCAGCAACTTTAACTCTCTTCTGTGAGGATGGCAATTTCACTTCTTTTTCGAGGTTTCCTTCCTCCAGCGCAATGATGATTGGTCCATAATCAATATCATTACGCAATTCATCCAACCATTTCGAGGCCTCCTGTGCTTCGACGCTGCACACTATTCTCTCTTCTGCGACCGTGTCTTCGACTTCGGGCGTGTTTATGGGGATGCCACGAGATAGTGCATCAGCCACAAGGCTTGTTTTCCCTTTTACATACTCGATCGATAAGCGATACTGTTGGACTTCCAAAGCCCATCTGAGTATGCGAGCAGATACATTGGCCCTCCGAAATATGGCAGTCAAGGAGGCGTGATCCGTTCTTGCGACCACTTGCATGCGGTAGATGAAAAAATGGAATTTCTTTAGGGCAAATACCAGTGCAAGTGCTTCGAGGTCGGTAACATGGTAGTTCCTCTCGGCTTTTGACAACCGTTTTGACGCAAAGTATATTGGATGGAGAAACTCATCCACTCCTTGCTGACAAAGCACTGCCCCTACTCCCAGGTTGGATGCATCCGTGTAGATTATGTAGGGATTCTTCCCTGACTGTGCTCCTTCCACATTCGGCTGTGCCAGAACCGGAGCATTTGTCAGTACTTCTTTAAGCTTACTAAAAGCTTCATCATGAGAAGTATCCCAATTCCACGGTATTTTCGTCCTTGTCAGCTCGAACAAGGGACCTGCTATTTTTGAAAAGTTCAGCACAAATTTCCGGTAGTAGCTGCACATACCGAGAAACGTGCGGAGTTCCGATATATAAGGTGGGCTTCGGAAACTCTTTTATCTTTACGACCTTATCAGGGTCCACATGTACTCCCTTGGCGTCGATCCTGTGACCCAAAAATCCGACGCTTTCTTGAAGAAGTACACATTTTTGAGGCTTAAGCCGCAGGTTAGCCTTCAACAATGCGTCTATCACCATCTGTAGAACTTCGTGTCTACTTTCCGACGCAGTAGCAATAAGGATATGGTCAATATAGACGAATACCTCCTTATTTTTCAGTTCGCGTAACACCGTGTCCATTAGACGTTGGAAAACGGCGGGCGACGTCGTTAATCCGAATGGAAGAACAGTAAATTGAAAAAGGCCTTCTGAAGTTATGAAAGCGCTCTTTTCCTTCGCTGCGGCAGTCAATGGTATTTGCCAATATCCCGAGGCCATGTCCAGCGTCGAGAAATACCGTTTGCCCTGCAAACTTTGCAGCATGGCGTCAATTCCTGGCAGTGGGTAGTCATCATGCTTTGTGCATTTGTTTAGTTGGCGATAGTCTATGCATAAGCGAATACTACCGTCCTTCTTCCGCACAAGCACTACCGGCGACGCCCATTCAGACGTTGACTGTTCGATGATTCCTATTTGTAACAGACAGCTCAGAATATCCTTGAACTCATCACGGGCACCAATAGGAACTGGTCGGGTCTTTTGGCGGATTGGTTTGGTGTCTCCCGTGTCGATATCGTGAGCTACCAAAGAGGTTTGCGTCAACTCGCTGTCTTCTACAGCAAAAACATGATTGTTATTTTCCACAATTTCTTGCATCTTAGGCGGCAGCGCTCTTCCATTCCTGTTTCTGATTAACAATTCGAACAAGGTATCCAACCTTTTCTTTCCAGACATCGACTTGCCTTGACTGCACAGTATGTCTGCCGGAGTGTCTCTGAAGCGGAGTTCGTCCCAGTAGGCTTTTTCCCACTCGCCTACCTCCTGACCTTTGCGCATCACCATGGGCTCATCGCTGGTGTTGACGACCGCTACCTTTGTCACTCCATCAAGGTCTATTTTGCATAGACCGTTTGGGATCCTCTTATCTTTCGTGTTCAGAACTGCTTCTGACCACTCTTCTTTAAACTTGAGATCCACGTATTTGGTTTGTCCGGGAGCTATGAAGACTCTCTGTTTCACCACAGCCACGGGATTCGATTCCGTTTCTTCTCGCTGTCGTGTTGTCTTCTTTTCTCTCGGTCCTCGCAGGCTTTTATTGACGATATCCCATCGACGGAATAGCGTTGGTTCCCAGTATGACCAAGTCCTCTTTGCCTTGGGACACCAACATTCGTACCCGAGTTTTGGTGTTGTCACTCCTATTCACAACATCTAACTCCACTGCGGTCAAGAAATCCATGACCCTTCCCGAGGCATCTGTAATTTTCAATGACCTGGGTAGTGGAACTTCCTTGACAGCGGTATCAATGTCGATTCCATCATCCATTGCCTGTTGAAGCACTTTCGCTGGAAGTATAGACACTTCTGATCCTGTATCAAGAAGCGCCTTCCTATCCCTACCCAAAATTGTCACATCGATTGTTGATCGCTTGCCGACAATGTTTGGGAGAAGCTTCCTACACGACCTTGTCTGCTTGGTATAGGCGGCACTGCACCCTGCTTCGCGAACTCGTGCCGACAGTGACATAGCAGTACCAGGGCTACCGCTGGCAATGCTCTTGCACTCACGTGCCTTGTGTCCTGTCCTTTTGCACTTGAAGCGCCTCATACCCTGTGCTTCTTTGGTCGCTCTGTTTGTTTCCAGATCAGCTTTACTGCTTTCCGGCTTCTGTTCCACATGGACTTCTTTTGGGCGTCTTATCTGAAAACTTTTCCCTTTCTTTTGCGTCCATGGGCTTGATGAAGGATTAGTCCTTGCGCGATTTTCGAGAGCCAAATGCCTCCTTTCGACTCTCATTGCGGCATCCTTCAGCCTTTCGTACATGTCGCTACCAGGCCCTTCTAGCGCCTCTTGTAGATGACATGATTCGTCCCAGTGAGAGAGCTGGTCGTATAGGTAATTAGCGCGGATGACTGATAATGTCCTTTCCTCCAGCTCAGGATAGGCTCTACGTGTCAGTCGCTCCAATTCCACGCAAAAGTCCCCTACCGATTGTGTTTCTGGTTTTTGAAGACGTTTAAGTTCACCTAGTGCAATGATTTTCTTATTGCGCGTCTCTTCCTTGCACACCTCTTTCATTGCATTCACTAGTGTGTGAAAGTTGCGCTTTTTGGCTTTGGCTAACGGTTCATACTGTGCTCTTGCCTTACCCACCAACTTTGATTTGAACAAAGCGCAGCGTTCTTTATCATCCCAATATTGCCCGGGATATTTCAACTCAAACGCTTCTACAAAATTTTCAAATGAGTACTCCCTTTCTATTCCTGAGTACGGCGAAACATCAGGCAAGGCCACATATCTCAAATATTCGCCCATTGTATCTTGGGTTCTTAATCTAGACCTCCTATGATGTTTCCTTCTCACTCTCTCACTCTCACTATTTGATATCTCTACTGAACTATCGGACGTACCTCGCGGTGTGGAGGTCCTGCTCGACACATCGTTGGAGCTCACGTGCCGACAATCCTTCTTGCTCACCAGCGTGTGCCAGCCAATCTGCAAATTTGCACTTTCTTCTTGGCTATCATTGACATCGCTAGGCGTACGCCTTGACTTGCCTGATATCGTGGAATGGCAACCTGCGTGTTTTTCACGACTACCAAAGGCTTCCAGTTCAGCTACCCGGCGTCTTTGCTTCTCAAGCTCTTCTTTTAGGGCTCTTATCTCGTCGTCCTTTTTGATACACAGCTCCTGTAACGACGAAACTGTACTTTCCAGGGTCTTATTACTCTTTATTAGCCCTTTTACATAGCGCTTAACTTCATGGTCAGCGCAGTTCAGCCTACGTGCCACCTTCTGTAGGGTTTTCCCGCTCATTAGGAGTTGCTCTAACTTATTAGCTAGCTCCTCCTGTCCGTTCCCGTCCACGTACTGTTTCACTACATCTAGCGCGGCTATGGCACTGCTGCGACTCTCTGCAAAGCTCTTTAATCGCTCTACTTTCTTTTGTATGTGTGCCATGCTTCTCTCCACTACGTCCTGTATTTGGTCACGCCTCTAGACGGAAGTGTTTCGAAATTTCCGCCAGAATTTCGACCCGCAGACGATTCACTTTTTCTATAAGCTTGAGGCATACCTGCATCTCAACGTCCGAATCTGAGTCACAACTATGGGCACTGACCGTATCCTCAACTTCACCGGCCATAAGTGCTGACTCTTGCAACTCTGGAACAAAACAAGTTTGTTCGGTCTCAATAGTATCGGACTTATTCTGCGCTTCATGCGACATCTCGCGACACAACAATATCGAAACGTTGTGTGCGTGTCTTGACCTTTTCCTTCACGACCACTCGTGCTTCAGCACGACTGGCTGCTCCGACGCCACTTCACAGTGTCACGTCTGAAGGCCAAGACACCACGGTATCAACGACAGCAATAGCTATCGGTACCGCTGATCAATACTGACACCCTTTTACAGAGCCGTCAGTAAGGTAGCAATTGCGGACCCTGGTGTGGCCACGATATCGGCTTGGCCCCCAAGTCAAAAATATGTACTGTGGGATGATCCCTTGTGTTCTCACGTGGCGACACTAGTTTCCTTCAATTGCAACTTTATGAGCAATTCAATTAAAACATTAATACGAACAATGAACGCTACAATTAATGCGAACACAATAAAAAAAACAAAATAAACAGGTAAAGTGAGTAGTGACGCGGTTGTGGGGGGATGGTGGCGTTGACGGGCGGCGGCGTCCTGACGGTGGCTCCAATTGGAGGTAGCGAAGACGTCCAGTTGTGCTTTCCTTTCCTTTTTATGCGGCGTTTCCCGCGCTGCCGTGATCGCGCGGCGGTCATATTTTGACCCACCTTGTGACACGCGTCAGCACCAACAGAAGACACCCTGAACGGTGTCATATTTGGTCGATGCAGAAGTTTTGAGGCATACGGATGCACCTTTTAGACTCTTTTACAATACTATTTAGACTCTTACTCACTAAACTGTATGATAGTAATAGATGTCTATAAAATTCATCCAACGAGCAAACAAATTCGGCCACTTCCCCTTCCAGAAAGAGGAAGACTGAATCAGGAAGATAGCCACAGTATTGAAGAGTCACCAAGAGTGACGAACTTCTTTTTGGCCTAGAACTGCTTCAGGAGTGTGAAGCGTTCTCACTTGAAAGAACCGAGGTTATGGGAATAGAGAATGGACAACGGAACCCCAGCAAAGTTCCTGTGACCTGAACTGCGTGGTTTTTGCGAAGTGAAGATGTTGAGCGTAATCATGCAAAAGATGGAAAGGAATCCTTTCAGGCCACTTCTGAAGCTGACTGCTGTACATGGTAGCCTTGAGGGAGCAACTCATGGCATATCCTTCTCTCGGGTCCCAGAAACAGCGTAGCAGAACTTTTCTCGGTATTGTAGGGGTTTGGGGCTGCGCTGGCGGACCTTCTAGTAGCTACACAGCAATTTTCCTGTTTTCGTTGTAGAGGATCCAATTCCGACTTCCCGCGAATATGTCCACCAGAAGCTCTTGAATTGATGTGAAGACACGTGTCCGACTTAGACACGCGTGCCACTATGTAGATCGTCGGTCAGATGCGAATATGACCGAGCAAAAACCTCTGGAACCTTGAGTTGAAGGTGTCGAGCGATTCCTCTGATCGCTCTCGAGAAACTCTGCCAGTTCCTTGCTTGAACTGCCTGCTCTTTGCTCACCTCGCTGGAAATTCGGTAATCCATGATGGCATGGTCATCGTAAGCAAGGATCGTTGTCTATTGCTGTATCTTCTCGGTGAAAGTGAGATAATGAAGGACTGATGGTCGTGTGGCTTGCGAGGTCCTTTCCTAGTGCAGCGCTAATGTTGGAAACAGCAAACGAGCAGTCGGGCCGTGGTGTATTCATACAGTGCGCGTCAATTGCTTATGCCACCCCACATTTTCCTATTATCTCGGTTCCTACCTACTTCTTTCACATGTGACAAACTGCACTACAATGGACTGTGTCACTCACATAGGACCATTCAGATTGAATTTCTTCTCATCGCGAAAAACCATGTAAACCATGTAGGAGCTTGGCAATACACTTTCTAAAATGTGTCAAAAACCTCACCTTTTTAGAGTTTCTTGAAAAAACTTTTCTTGCAAACTCGAGTCGGGCTTCGCGATGGCTCCTGGTCAGACGGGGAGCTGGCTTCATTCTCTCACTCTTCAAGAATATTTGACGACGAATAACTCGCAATACAACGGAAGTCGACACATTTAGTGAAAATCGTGCACGACTCTGATTAGCACTCATGATTGAATTAGAAGCCAATCTAGCGATCCGTCTGTGGTCAGCTCGCGTCAATTTGAGTGAATGTCCTCCTCCGTGTGCTTGACCGTATGCTGCAGGATTCTTTACGAAACCGTCGATGCAGCGTTTGGATTGGCCGAGTTGCTTCGCGATGGCCTTGTTGCCATGGCCTGCTTGACGAAGCGATAGAATTTGGCTTTGTTTTGTTGAAGATAGACGACGATCCTTAGGCATGGTAGACTGCTTTGAATTGCGGACAGGGCAGCTTTGGACAGAAGGCGGTAGGGCTGCGCAGACTTGAGATATTTCGTAGCAATGACGGCATGGCATAAGCAATTGACGCGGCTAATTTTCACTTTCGCGCCAAAAAAAGGGCGCTACCGCAGCATTCAAACATGTTTAGGCTTGGTTGAGACTCTTGTTCACTCAGTAAGTGTTGGTCAACATTTCAACTCGCAATGTTGCCTAACGACTCAGATAAAAGAAAAAATAGGGGATGGCATATGCAATTGACGCGCGCTGTAGAAGACGATTGCGCGATAGTAGTTTCTCGACAATTGTGACATAGTTTATGTAGAGAAGGTGGTTTACCTCAATACGACTGGCGGCAACCTTGAGATAATTCAAGCTCGTAGTGAAGCACGAACGACAAACGATCTTTCAAAAAAGCGAAGATAGATTACTCGCAATCAGATTTGTCTCGCAAGACTTTCGTAGTAGAACAAAGTGACGCTGGAAAAACAGAATCTCGTGCCTCTGCCAGATGGAGGGCTTTGGATTGCACATGGTCTTGTCATAAGGATTTGACAAGCTCTGTCGCTGTTGGAGCTGAGAACTGTGGTCACTGTGACTTGAAGAACCATAATGCTATTAGGCTATAAGAGGGGAAGGGGAAAGAAGCATTAGAAGAACTTAGTTATCTCGAAATGTTTTATTTTCGCTGCAGGATTTCACAGAAAATATGAGAACAGTGTTTCATTCCTGCTCACACAACGCTGAGTTATTGGCGTAGTGATGGCTACATCTAGCAATCGGCTTCAGAGAAAAGTCAAAAACGTAAACGGGATGTGTTGGATTAAGACTTGATTAGATCTCAAAAGTCCGTTTTTAAAAAATTCCGGAGGGCTAAGCTGGCGTAACTCCTGTTAGCGAGGACACAGGGTCATCGAACTACTCTCTCATTCTCCTACTCAGGGTTTCGAAATCGTCTATGGGTTTGGTCGCGTATTTGGTCAAAGCAATGAACTGCTGACCTGAAGTTTCGAACCACTTCCTTGCACGTGTGTCATGAGTAGGTTCTTTGCTTGCCTTCTGTAGGTTTCTGTTTTCTTGTTATGGTGGTAGGCATGATGTTGTAGCGCGTTTCAGCTACGGCTCCACGGCGCCGCAGGCACATCTCTGTGAATCGCAACACACTCGAGCACATTTAGTCGTAGAGGACATCAGCGGTTCCACGACATCTGATCCTTCAGGAGACGTCCGAATGAAAACGTCCAGGTTGTGAAAAAGAGGGCACTGAATTGATCGAGCAATTGCAGTGTACTAGTGCTGGTTAGAGCTATTATATCAAGGTAAGACTGAGCTTCTATCGTAGTTTTTCGTGAACCCAATAAAGAGGATTCATGGGGCAGGGTTTCGAGGCGCAAGTGCTATGAAGAGAACCGTGAGCGGTAGTCACTCCATGCCTTCTCGTGATCAACATCGATAGCTACATACATATCGCCCAGCTCATAAGGGAGAGTGCGGAGTCCCTGATTTCAAAGTTGTTCAGGGCGTTGTCCCATTCCCCCTGCAGTATCATCTTGTAAATACAACTGTAAGTTCTCGCGTTGAGCAGTGAGTAGCCTTTATTTAGTAATAAAAGTCCGATTGAAGGGGATCATAATAAGTTGGTAGGTATTGTCCGGTATCGGTTTCAAGCCGGTAGAAACCCTCGTTGGCAATCCATGTTTGATCCACACCACACTTGTCGGAAACGTACAATCTGCAAAAATATCAGCCTGTTTTGACACAAAGATGAGTTCTCGAAAGAAATGACTTCTTACCTGATATTCTTCTCTACTCCTGTTTCTGTCACTTCAAGGATATGAGTCCTGAAGAAAAAAGGAGCGTCATTGTACATCTCGGAGAAATCACTACCAGTACCAGGCGGTACGGGAGTCTCCTTTTCATTAAACTTTTCATAGCCGAGTACGTAATTGGTTAATAGGTTTTCATTCCTGCGTAAGTTTGAAGTACGCATAAAACTGAAGTACGCTCCAAAACCAAGGTTCTTCGTAACATTTCCTTTGTATTCCACTTCAACGTAGCCGCCTGTTCCACCGCCTGCCCGAGAATAGATTTTTACAATTTTCAAAATGAGCTTGGTTTGCTTGTCGAAAATGACCGGGAAGACATGTCTCATTCGAAGTGTACTTGTTGATGGTAGACGAGCCGCAGCGCACTTGCTGTTGTCTCCATGATAGTACCACTGAAACATACCGAATTTCAAAACCACTCGATTCTCTAATTACTTTTGAGGTTTAGCATTCCTACCGTTCACTGTTCTACAGCATTCTGACGGAACTCAACTAAATACAGTTCGAGTTTGAGGACACCGACCCACCCCATGAGAGGAGTATGCCTCGAGGCAACAGTGGCAGAGCCCAGCCAGAAGCCTTCACATTTCAGACGGACTCAATTCTTCATCTCCCGTGAATGTTTCCTCTGCGAGCACCACCTCCGCCTCTGTGATAAAATACTCAAATGTCTCTTATGGCACGTCTAACATCCCCATGATCCTGTGATCCCCGTGGCACAATTTGTAGATCTGAGAATTGTGGAACCCCTCCCCCATGGTGATGAGCACTGCTAATCTGTAAAATGCCCGTTAGAAGCGATTTTATGGCATTGTAGTGACAACGTACAGTGAGACTGAGGACATTAAGCTCTCGCATTCTGCATCAGTATAATCCTTCTCTCGATGCTCCCCCGTCCCTTTCTATCGACCTGCTCATTATTCATCCATCAGGCACAACTTCTTCATTTGTACCCCTTAGCCTTTTTTGATACCTAAGGTTTATCCCCCTTTTTCCTTATCATCACGCACCTTTATCAGTAGAAGGGTACGCTTCTTCGGCAGCATTCACATGTTTGTGGGAATAATGTCACGGAGTGGTTGCAATTACTCTCAAAGGGGTGTCATTACAGCAAAGTAAAAAAGCGTTTGGGTCAACATAACATCGAGCTAATCATACATCTTTCCCAGTTATATTACTAGATGACTTCTGGGCGAATTACTTCATGAAGGCGAACACAACCCCTCCGATCGGCAATCTACCGCCGGTTGAAGACCTGATCACCTTCGCATGTAAGGAGCGCCGAAAATGTCATCTGAGTGCTCTTTTCAGAACACACACGACCGTTGAGGTAATGATAGACCCTCTAAGCCGTGGAAGGTTGTTGGAGGATTGGACTGAAATCTCTCGTCTATCAATGTTTCACCCGGAAGAAATCTTCCCGTGGGCAATTAGGGTTTCATAACCTCCACCGAACAATGTCTGGGCCACATTTCCATGGAAATCCATTGGTGTCCTGACCCTGATCTTCATACTCTCCACTGAAACAGCGAAAGCGACAAGCAACCAGAGTATCGAGTGGAGCTTCAGAAACATCATCTGTCCCTGTAAAATTGCTTTGAGCTGAAACCAAAACACAACGATGCAATATGAACTTCGCAGTTATCGGATACTGTGGGAAAGGTCGTTGTGGTTGTACGTGTAGCGAGAAGAACAAGCTTGCAGGTAGGAAGGTTGACGACTGAGCGAACGAATGAACCTTACCCTTCGGAAGGAGCTTAAATAGGGCTACCTATACAATTGTTTACGATACTCTTTGCCATAGTGATACACTTTGCAAAACAACAACCAGGTGTAGTCGCATTGAACAGTTCATAACAAACCGCTCATCTTTGCAATCTACTCAAAGCTTCTCTACGAGGCCATAGTCAAGCTATCATTCCTTATGTCATGATGGAAGCTTCACTCATGGGCTCGCAGCCACCTTTTACTCCACTGGTCATCTAGCAAACACTTGATACTGTCCAGGACTACTATAAAATAGAGGAAATAGTTTATAGTAACTGAAAGATGAATACTAGTATTCCATCTGAAATATGGAGTGACTAGAGGAGCGAAGTCTGGTTCTGCTACCTGTCATAAGTACTCCCATCCTGTCACCCGTACTGCTACCAAATTTGAACTCTCTAGGAACAGGAGTCGTGAATTCCCGCTCAACCATTTATTTCGCGCACGCCCCGCCCCCTGTGTGAAGGGAGGGTTGTTCGTGAAAGCGCCAGATCTCTGCGTTAGTCCTTTCTTCTACGGGTTGTCCTACGGTTGAAGCTACTTGCCATCCATTGTTCGGCTCCACGCTCACTTTTTCTTTTTCGGAAGATAGGGGGCTGGCTGTCCCATAGAAAACAGAATAGAAGGAGCTTCATGTTTACTGACACTTGCAGTCATACTGTTGACAGACTGTCCGGTTAGAAAAGAGAAGGAGAAAACCCTTTGAAAATATGAATTATTGGCTACCAGCTTAGTATATTTCATGGCATTTGTTGACTTGTGGTTGTTTACTCGGCCCATAGAAGCTACATTCACCGAAGTTAGCCGGATTCGTGAGCCAAATATGTTCAGGAAATCCATGTAGGTTGTAATCATCGTCCACCTACTCATATGCTTCAATATCCTACATAACGATTTGTGTTATAGAGTGCTTGGACGATAATCCCAATCCTTATGTTACCTAGGTCAGGTGCCTAGATAGATCGGGCAGAGATCCCGATTGAGGTTGGACCAGTGCGTAGATAACGGTGAGCCGCTATGCAGACTTTTGTGTTTGCTCGGAAGGCCGGTCTCGAATGCTTTTCGTCTATCGATTTCGTGGATATCACATCATTTGGAGCGATCCTTATTTTCTTCTTTACGCTTCTTTCTTTGTGGATTATATGTAGCCGTTGAATATCTGCTTCACTTCGAATACAGGCCCTTTTGTAACTCCTGGGTTCGAGTACGGTTACTTGCAATAGTGAACCTCTGAGAAACCTTGAGTGTGGTTTACTGTTTAGTCAGTTTGAACTTCAGCTGACTGGTGGTGCACGAAGTAAAGAGCACGAGAGGGCTTTCTTTTTAAAATGGATCATTAACAAGCCCTTTCAACTCATCCCCATAATGAGGGTTATCACAAACTTCGGTGTACGATCCAAGGAAAACACTTGTCTACCGGGAGCAATCAAGGAGCGTCACTAAAATAAATGGCTTTGCCCTTGAAGTGCTGGACTTGGAACTAATCTCCTAGCTAATGGTGTTACAGAGCCACATCGTATTGTTTGTAGTTGAGATCTGGGATTCGTGAACAAATGCGGATCGATTGATGTGTCCTTTCATAAATGGTCTCGTGCGTTCATTCTGGAAAACTGCTCTTGACCTTTTGGACAATGATGTTTATTCAGGTTTCCAGGGTATAGAAAGTGATGTATTTATTCCACTGTTCAACTTTCATTAAGAGATATGAATGGAAACGGTGTTGTGCTACTTCTCTGTACATTCCCATCTCTGAAGTTTCAAAATGGGTTTTACCCAAATGGAGCATGTTCCTTGAATGGACTATCCCCTGGTAGCAGATAGTCCTTTGGAATGTTAGCGTTCGAATCTGGAAACCATCTTTGCTCTCCTTATCCAAACACATTGCGCGGGTGACTTTTATAGCTCCCTAACTGGCATGTCATAGCATCTTATTCCCGAATAGTTTGTATGATTCGGTTGAAGAGGGAATGAGTGGGCAAGTAAAGAACTTAAAGAGCTTTCCGTCTAATGTTGTCCTGGAATCAGACTTTTGATAGTACTGTAGCTAGTACTCAATCACGGTTTGCGCTTTTATCCCTGAAAAAGGGAAACGTCCTCCAAGTGTGGCGAAATTCCGGTCTTTAAACGATTTCCCATAGATGAAAGTCAGTGGCGGAGGGAATGGGATTGTCACTCGATGGATTCGATTCTGATCGTAATGTTAGTGCGTAACCCAAATCCAATCATTCGAGATTATTCCGATTTGTTCGAGTGCTATTGAATAATCTCGCACTCCGTTTTGGCCTCCCGCTATTTCGTGCACTGACTGCCTCGGCTCAGCGTCAACAAGCCCGGTCAGAGCGTCACTGACAATACGACGTAATCAACCGAAGGCCCATTACGTTGTGGATGAAAGAGCTCTAACAGCTGCCAGACGGTCAAATTGAACTTTAATAGGCCAATAACATTAGTGAGTTAGTCGTTTATGTTTTGTGATTCTGCTACGAAGTTGTTCAGTGAAGTAACTTCACGTTGTACGGAAAGATCTACCGTAGATTTCGCAATAGGCAAGTTTTCCCTTTGGATTTTCGAAAAACTTTCATGGGATTCTTCGGAGTGGGGCAAAATTAGGGAAACAAGGTTCGGTCCAATTATCCCCGACTACTAGGAGGCTTTTCTTCCTCTTTTAATCTGATCAGCTGTAAACTCGTCCTCCGGTTAACACCAGAATTCTGGCTCTCTCGTGGACGATGACGCCATCGTTCTGCTGTAATTCTATCATCAACTAACGCCTTCAAAGATTTCAACTGATCAACATTTCTCGTTGTCTGGATGTACCAAGAGTCATTGTTTCAAAGGTTATGGGAAGATTCCTGAAGCTGGCAAATGTTTCTGACTGCTCGCGAGATGGGAATACTATTTCTGAGACTTTTGGCGCTAATTTTAAGAATAAGGGCAATCACCTGTGCTTCGATTACTGCAGAAAACTACAGAGGAGATGTCGAGAGGTCAATGAATGAGATTCGGAAAATCGCTCGAATGGGAAAGCATACTAGTGAGAGGTTTTCAGGAAGCTGAAGCCTTTCAGATCTAGTGTGAACAGAATTCGCTAGAGGTGGTTGAGTGGCTTATCAGTTCGACAGATCTCATATCGCTTGATGTCCCTGTATAACCCCTTTTTGGCTCCATGGCATGCACTCCGATCACTTGAAGGTAGCCATGCAAGAAGCTTAGAACAAGTTGGACGCAAACCGCCACCTCGCCACGGTCGATACTTTGAAGCTGTATCGAACTCGATGAAGATAGTTTCGGAGCAGAGTAGTGCTTCTTGATCAGTTTCCTCTAAGAAGTAAATTAATACAAATTGCCATCTGTTTCAAGCTCGAACCGAGCTTTCTTGCGGCATTTATTTCTTCCCATACTTTTGCCTCACCTGTATTTGAAGGCACTACTGCACTAAATTGGAACTTGTATCAAGAGTCAAGCTTGACACCTGCTCTAAGACATTCTGTCCACACCTCGTTTCAAAGCACCAAATCCTGAAACAAGGGCGATGGTGAACCATTATTGAGAAAGAAGGGGTGTCTATTGTCCGGTGAATAGGTACTTTTCGAGGAATTTCCACTTCAATAATCGCGGGGAACTTTCCGAACAATCCAGCATAAATATAATTTGTAGAAGCATGAAGGTATGTCGGCAGATTGTGTCGAGGCTTTAATGTGGGGAACTTGGGAGTTATAAGGCATCACACTATGATCTCTTCGTTGCGGGAATCTTTTATTGAAACACACGGTCTTTGGAATGAGCCTTCAGGGGAATATCGTCTGCTGAGTGGTTTTCTTATTAGCTTTCAACCATATAGGTGGTTGGCCAAGATGATGATTCAGTTGCTTTCCCTTTTGTTCCATACCTCTTGTTTCACTCGAATGCTCCTCCTCTGAAGCCCTACAGAAGTCAAAATGTTCGGGCGCGGGAAGGCACCTATCACTCCCGAAAGGGATCTCGCTACGCAAGGGTCACGCCTTTTTGTGCTGTATGCGCTTTCTCTCTGTCCAGAGTGTTCGTTCATTTTTGATTGGAAAGAGGAAGACATTTTGGATTATTGTCCGGTATTCATTAATACATATATCTTAGTACTATATATTGATTACTAACTAATATTGTATGCCGCTACTGGTATCTTACGTGGTCAACCCACACGTTGCTTATTTATCCATATAACGACCGAAATGTGCCCATATTCTACACGTACTCCTTAGCGAGTTAGGATTCGGCCATTCCGCCAATGAAACCAACTGAACTTGTGCCGAGCATCTCCCCTTGCAGTTCTTTCGTAGCTATTCTCAGCACACCTCGTTCCAGTGCTTGACAGCCTAGAACAAAAAGATCACTGATAAACATTAATCCGGTTAATCGAATGCGATATCGTGAAACCCCAATATCATATGTGAGTAGGGTCCTTTAACAGTAGTGTTTCTATGGAAGCCTCCAGAAAATTCTGGAAGAAATCTCGACCATCGCGGAATTTTCAGCATATGCTTTTTGCACAACCTAATATTTAGAAGAGCACATCACTGATTCGTTGTTAGTGAGAACCAGGCAAGGGTTCTGTTGGGATTCGAGCTGACAGCTTTTCAGACTTCAAAAACTCCTTTCTTCGAAATAACAAGCTGGTGAAATCCGACGAGGACAGCCTGTTGGGAGATGTAAAGGCGCACTCACCGATGTCTTGGGATTCGGCTCGGCAAAGTCCGTGGCGAAGTCATGACGATTTGAAGGGCACTGGCACCCCTATACTTCACCCATAATTCATTCCAACCGTAAGCGATGTCCAATTATCGACCTTCAGCTAACATATTCATGAACCGCATAGGCTTTCTAATACTTACCAACAAGTTTTGCGCTTTAGTCGACATCGTGTATCGTCAGGTCGCAGTATCGTAGATCGGGAAGCAGTTTAATTGATTGATTTATTACTAGTTGATCTTTTTTCTGCAGTACAACTAACATTATAGATTTCACCTGAAACTATATAATACTGTCAGGAAAATGAATCAAATTACCCGAAAAACGAGAGATCGCGTCCCTTTGTTGTTATAAGTTGATGAACATCCAAGCTCCGCTAATGCTGCACATACCATTGTATTTAGATCGTCGGATCTCCAGGCGTGGAATTTGAGAAAACTTAATCCTGAGGTTGTTTTTCCTCTTCTCCAGGAGAGAAAACAACACAGCCGTGCATTGGTTTGGTAAGAAATATGGAAATCGTCATTTGACCTAATCTCACCAAGCGGCCTGACATTTATGTAGGTGCACACCTCAAAGCAAATGCTTTCCTGTAATAAGACAGCCAGACTGTAATGTGAAATCACCACGGAAATTGATCATCACGGGAATTCAGTAGGTAAAAATGTAGTGGAGGGGGGGGGGGGGTAGGGTGGAGGGCGCTTTTCCGAATCATTGATGGGTAGAGCGCAGAGAATGAAAAGTACTAATTCGCGAATGAAGAGAGGAGTTAGAGTAGGAGTTCGCGAGCCCATAATGGTGTTAGAAACGTTTCACAGCTCTTTTTTTTTGTTCCGATTTTTCTTTAAACTTTAGCCTGCGAATGGAAGGAGCTCCGGGGTGGGTGAGTCAATTGGATATTCAAGTCTTACCACATCTTCTCAGCTTTTTGCACGAGATATCATCTCATCCACTCGGAGCTCCTGCACTTTTGAAAAATAGGTAAAAACCAATTTTTCTGGCTAAAATAATGTCTAAACACGAGTAATGTTGACTACCCCTCTCGTGCGTCCAGCCTTCAATGATTCAAAAGGGCGCTGCTCCCTCCCCCTCCCCCCCCCCCCCCCCCGAATACATTTTTACCCTCGCTTCACTGTGTAGCTCAGCTTTGGGGCCTGAATCGAACAAGTAGTCGTGATAGATGGGTGCGTTTCGATTCTGTCGTAGTTTGACGCAAGTAGCGCCCGGGCGCTTCAGCTCCTCATCTCTTTTGCTATGCAATACAGTGCCCCGTTTGAATTGCTTTCCCACGCGCGGGTGTTTGAGTGCAATTTAGAACGCGCTTTCGGGAAATGAACTAGACTTGCTCGTGGGAAATTTGGAGGTTGAATTAGGCGTGTTCTTCATGTAGAAAATAATGGGATCAGTAAATGAGGCAGCAAGGCGATGAGCTGAGGAGGATTCCCCACTAGAACCGCTGCAGCACCGTTGCTGTATTCAAACCTCCGGGTTCCTTGTTACCAACTAACCTCCTTCCGGCTAGTCTCCTTACATTCCCTTCTCGACGCGTCATATATATCACAAGGATTAATGTATTTGTGGATGGAAAAATGTTTTCTGTGGAAAACTGCATCCACTGCACCATATTTCTGTTTAAGGTCTCTGTAAGAACCTAGTTCCCGTACTGAACCTCTGTTTCTGTGTAGTCACTCCCTGATCTCATTACTCTGCTCAGTTTGGAAAAAATATCCCCGTGAACTCGAGAGGAGTACAGAAAATTGTGCTACTCTCTGGACTGGAGTATTTCCAGGTTTTTAGGGACAGCAGCGTCAATAGCAATTAGGATTCGCATTTACAGCAACTTGCAAAAGCAGGACGCAAGTTCGCATCCTTCGCGTTTCCACCACTTGGATAGGTATATTTATGGGTTAGCACGACCCCTTCGTATGTAATCTTGAACCAGCGAAGCAACACCATCTTCCGTTTTTTTCCTTCTTTTTTGCTGTAGATCAGTTTGAAGCTGGGTTTTTCAAGAAGAATTATAAAGCTCGGTTCTCCAGGTCCTACAATAGGTGTTCAGAGGATCTGGAAAGAACCTTCTTTTACGGGGTATTTCGTACAAGTTCCAGAAGATAGCAATAAGCTCGATAAATGATCACTGAGTACCATTAGCGCTGTGCATGACTGCTTATAAGATAGTGTTTCCTCTGTTATATGGCCCTAACAATGAGTACCAGTATGCTGTTGAATCGAGCACCTTCCACTTACTTGTCAAACCAAATTACTTGGTCGCACGCAGGTCGATTCAAGTACAGCATTACAATGGCTACCCAACGACGGTACTTTGTTTTGTCACCAATTCCAGCCTATTGTTTTCGCTCTTCTGACCGATCTCCCAACTTTAGGAAATCACATGTGGACATCAGCGTGCGGTTCACGCGCTCAGCAAAAGTATCGAGCGAAGGAAAGGACTGACTTGGCAAATGTTTGAAGCGCGCTATGGTCCACTAGATGGGACAGTGTCAGGCGAAAAATGGAAATATTTACAAGCAAGTTCTCATTGAGGTATGATGCAGGTAGCTAGTGTAAGGTACGCCTGTACTGATAATCGCTTCAAGACCAGCCAGTGGGACTGTCATCCGCCAACCAACTGGCTTGTTGCGGGCCAGGAAAGGGTTTTCTTACCCGAACGGCGTACCGTTCCCGCCGCACTTGATCGCGCGCGCTGGGAGAGGAAGATTTGAATTTTCAGAGGATGCTCACGGGTACCGTTAAACCACTGCTGCTTGCCCTTGCCATAAAGGTGGCGGTAGTGATTTAACGGTACCGCAACCCCTTTCCCACCTCCCCCCTTCGTGGTAGGGATTTAATTGATCAGGTAGGTATTTACCCCAGGGTTTCCGCCCAGAGCTCAACCTCTCACGGTTCAAATGGGCTGATGAAGAATATGGGGCTGGAAACGGGATCAAATTGAAGTTCTCATGAGGAGGAAATAGTGTAGCATTGTGGAGCTTCCCTTTTGTTCGGTAATTTCCAAGGTGACCGTGTATTTTGGCTTGGTAAGAAAGTAAAGGTGGTCTGTTTCTAGGGCATGGTATTGATATTGAGGACTAACCAACAAAGGAAAGTCAAGCTTATGAAGCCGACGATGAACTTCCTGCAAACTGCTAATCATTATCTTTTGGTCTCAAGTTAAAGCTAGTCCTGGATGAAACTCCCTCCGATTATTAGGTCTTGTACATCAGTTTTCTGGGTAGATTGGATCGGAACATAACTTTGTAGAGCTGAACAGTCTATCCTACTTTCCGGTAAACTTCGAACCGACTTATAACAAGGAAGCGCAAACTCACATTTTCGGATAAATTTGGGATTGCTTACGGCATTTTAATGTTACAGGTTGATTTCTTGGCATCCTGCCTCTCTTCCTCTGGAACCTATGATAAACTTCGGTCAAGGCTATCATCATAGGTGAGTAATTTCTATATTCTGTAGATTTAGCCTGGAATGATAGGAATGCCTTGTTCGGAACCCGTGTTTTTTCGTTCCAGTGCATAAAAATGCAGTCAAAACGAAAATGAGCCAAGCCTACTTTCTTTTTTGACGTAATTTACATTTTTTTTTTCGGTTAAACTCTGAGCTAAGGCAGGCATGTAGAGAGTTGAACTGAATGATCTAGCTCCGGGGGGTCCCATACGCCAACCATTACCTCATTATGTAGAGTTTCTAATTTATTGACTGCAAGCAAAAATATGAATAAAATCACATTCAACGCTATCTTACTGGTTGTCAATGACTGTTTTTTTTTGTTGTAATTAGTGCTGTCTAGAATTTTCTTTCCGATTCGTTCATATCTGTTTGGGAATCTTCTCCTTTTTTTGTACAGCGTCACGATCGACCTTGAGTAAGCGACATCGATACAACTACGGGCTTGCGTTGTTTTTCCCAACCGCGGCATTCCATAATACCTCAGGCTTTGAAATTTCGCTTAACAGAAAATCAACTTCTTTCTCACTCTTGGATTTCTGTAAATAGTAGAAGAAGCTCCCTTCAATTACCATTATCTATCACTGACCAAAAGTATCCTTTATTTCCTCAAATATCTCCTATCAGCTCGTATTGGATACAATTTTCAATTATCCCCTATTTTGTTGCCAGTCCTTGTCTGTAATTTTGCTACGCGTTATTTTCTCTTTTTCGCTATCCTCTGACGCACTACATCCCCTTTCAAATGTTTTTGTGATGAGGAAATTGAGTACCCCTCAATGCGCCACACATTCGACTCCCACTTGGTTTCGTAACGACATTTGGGACGTGTCGAACCATTCAATAATGTTCCAGGTTCCACATTAGTAACTGGGCGGTAGGAGGATGTCAATATTACAGTACTGAACACATATAGGCTCTTTTAATCGATAAGTTGGTGCGTAGTGTTGTCATTTTTCCCTTCAACATTCTTCCTAGCGCTATCGTAGCACTTTGATTTGAGTACTATCTTCGAATGATCAAAAAGTTGGAGGAAGTTACCAGTATTGCTACCAAGTACGAAGTTTGACAGTGTGCACAATATCTGTGCCCATTCAGCACCTGTACCCACCGAATGCCCCCGAAACCACCTCTTGTGTCCAGTTTTTTCTATAATTTTTCACTGCTCTCTGACATTACACTTCAAGACAGCCATGCCACGTTACTGCTATCCCCGCTTGGGATAGGGGTTTTTAACGCCCTGTCTGATAATAGCGTGTTGATCTTCATTTCTAAGAAGTGATTGAAATGTCATCGTCTGTGGTGGTGCTGCAATTGTCACTGATCAATGACGAAGTCAATCATCAATCAATCAATCACTGTTCCGATTATAATTAAAGTTGAAGGTCAAGAGTCGTTCTACTCTTACGCCACACATCTGGGTGTCTCCAGATTTCGAAGGGATTGACCTTATATATTCATCTTTTCGAAAAATTACTGCATCATCCTACGTAGGATTCAACGCAGACAAATGTGGTTCTCTTTTGCTCCACTCAAACATGGCTGTGGAGGTTTCTTGACTCAGTTAGTGTTCACTCCGGATTGACGTGGATCAGTGTTTGTTAAAACCACTCTATCTGTGGAGTTATTTGATAAATAGAAAGTTTCTTGGGATTTTTTGGGCTCGCATATTGGTTGTCTGGGAGAAGTTAGCAGTATGAGAAATATATTGTGACTGATCATCAAAGAGATTTCGTCTGAATAAAGACTTTGAGGTCTGCTAACGAAAGCGCCTCTATTAAGGGTATTTTCACCTATCGTTTTATGGCTTACCTGGATGAGTCGTGATAGGAAAAATGAACTGTTTACCAACTCAGCTTTCCCCTTACGAGAGTTCCGTAACCACCCCTGCAACCACTCTCCACTTAGTTCATGGCCTCAACCCTGAACTAATTGGAATTTACCAGCGAGAAGGTACAGTGGTTGCACACCAGTTGTTGGTAGTTTTTGCTCAGCAATGTAAAAAATCCGATAATGTCAGATCTTTTCGAACGACCAAAACTTCCGTTTGTGTTCACGATGGGTTCGGGATAGGCGTGGACTTGGAATGAGCCTACTTTGGATCCCAGTATTAGCCCAGCTCACTCCCCATTTCGCTCAGATGGTCGAATTACCTCAGTAGCACATGTTAGTATTCGCACACAAAATATGAGTCCAAGCAGTCAACGTGACGATTCAGTTCACGTGTGCTCTCCTTTCAGTAACTAAGCAATGTAGCGTTCCACCATTTCCGAGGTGCTGGGTGCTGTTGTTAAACGCTACTTCTCTGAACCGTTGGAGTCATCGCGTCAGAACCACCGAACTTTGAAACCTGTGCTCGGCATAATCGCGACCCCAGGGCTCAACGAAGAACAGTTCCGAAATGATTGCTCCGGTGACACAGTTCCGAGGAGAACAAGTGGCACCTACCGTCCTATTACCACTATATTCAGCGATTAATAAATTTGGTGATCGAACCAAAAGTAGCGAATTTTTGTGTCATTACTTGCTAAGTTGGACCAATATAATGCATTAGATGTTTGAAGACTACGAGCCAAAATATGTATTACCGAAGCAATGTAATCTAAGGTCCTAATGGAATTCTAACATTCTGCGCGGCACTGCACACCGTGATGATGAATGGCAGAATATGTCCTACATACTTATGTCTTTTCTGATTTTAAACTTTTGGTCACTGCAATCAGTGACTTGCTTTCTTAAGCCGAGGGGTTACCACTATATAAAAGTGAAGCCGAGAGAAAGCTGAGCTCGCCCTTTTTTCAAGTTCTCTCTGTTTTCTGGCCAATCCGTTTTCTGAGTGAGACCTGGGCACTCTTCTACAAGAAAGACTTATAGGGGCGGTTAAGAACACTGTCTTCTCCATCGGTTGATTTTCACTAGTCATTGCACAAATGAAACAATTATTTGAACACTTTTGCTGCCCCGAATTGATCTTATCTATGATCGCATCGTAGAGCAGTGAGTCACCGTTCATTTTTTAAAGTCTCAAAATGAAAAAAGTATGCCGTACAGCAGAAACTATGGGATGGAAAAACTAATATGAAATGGCCGAAATATGAAATGAAAATAGGGCAATGAAACGATAATCCTTCATATTGTCCGTCAACGAATCGAAATCTTTAATAGTTAACCAACCTAAGTTGGATGTGCTGGCGCAAGTAAAGGCGAAGCCCTAAGGTCGGTGATGAGTGGGCATATAAAGTTGGTACTGGCAATAAGCATAACGGAAAATTGCCCTCTATGGCCCAAGGTCCCCTTTTTATAAGAACTCGGCCTAA
The DNA here is from genome assembly GCA_000469685.2 of Haemonchus contortus. Lineage (NCBI taxonomy): Eukaryota > Metazoa > Nematoda > Chromadorea > Rhabditida > Trichostrongylidae > Haemonchus > Haemonchus contortus. Next base: position 50,916,144 of record LS997565.1, read on the forward strand.
AGCCGACTCTCTCATGACTTGTATTTAAATTACGAAAGAAAAGTTCTAGCCTCTGAGAGCTAACGTCAACTTATTCGCTCTTTGTTTTAATTTCGACTAAAGTCGCTTTCCGCGTTAATTTCGGAGAAACCATCCAGTTTACCAATGAATGTTACTGGTGGTCGGTGATTGCCATTCAACTGTCAGATTTATACTTTCAGCAACTACAACCCTCATACCATTCACATCCAGCGACAACCAACTCACTGCGGTTGTGTGCAAATTTGCGACGCAATAGCCTACCGCGATCTGGCGCTGAACAGTGGTAGGAACAATTTTGTTATTCAAACATCAGCATTTCCTTGAACCTTCCAAGGTTTCCAGAAGGCCTTTTTGGATTTTATGAAGAACTTCTATGCTATAGGTAGATAATTAGGTGTGGATCAAGTGCTTGTTATTGAATTTCGAGTCTGCATCAGAATTCAGACAGTGACATTACGAGTCTATATCGATGTCGTGATCCTGGACTTTCCATGCTACATCCATCATCCAAGTACTGTGGCTGAAAGGGAACAATCCATCACCGCCCACTCACGTGAATCGAGAATCGATACTGATCGGTACTGATTGATCAGTACCATATTGCAGAGTTCCATCCACCAAATAGGTTCTCAGTTCTTCTGTAAATGATGGGTTTTTCATGATCTTTCAAGGTTTGCTTCCTGTGAATACTACACCTCAGTAGAAAAAACATTTGGGAAATTAGAACAGTTGTTATTTCGGGACGTGCAAGGGGGAAAATTTTCAAGCCGTGGGGTTACTGTGGCCATGTTCTTACGCATTTGAAAATGTGTTGGAGACTCGTCCGAACATCCTTTTCGTATTTCATTATCATGTGCAACCCCCAATTCAACTAGATCTGAGGGACCTTACCAGAAAATTTTGCGGATTCTTCACCATCGATGCGTCGCTCTCTCTGTATGAATATCCTCAGAAAAATACCTTAAAATTATCGTGAACTGAACTATTACCAATAATGATATGAACAGTAGTCTTTGCGCAATAGCTATTGTTCATATGCGAATGGTTACTTTAAATTGAATAAGGTTATCCTAGACGTAACTCTCAATAAGCTTCCTCTTTCAGTGGTCGGTTCACCGTTGGACCCCACCACTCATCCCGTATGTAATTGTCATCACACGTTACCAACTTTGGACTCTGAATTTTCTCAGCAGCAGTATATTGACTTCTACTTCAAAGCACAAGAGGTTGGTAATTTTGTCAGTATTTTCATAGCCACTTGTGTTGACAACATTTCAAATGCTTCGGGAACTTTCATTGCCATATGTGGGGAATACACTTCATATTCAATTCAGTTTCCAAGAGCCCAAGTAAGTTCACCTGTATCATCTGACGTCCCGTTAATCATCGACTTCCTCGAAAAAACTGTATCTGCTCCATTCGTCCCTAACAATAATCCTATCACTTGAACCATCAGGGGGTTATTATTTTTAAGATGAACAGCAACAGAATGAGACTTTTAGTCATTGGCATAGGCATCGGCTTATTTTGAATACACCTTGCATGCCTTATTAGTGCTTTGTCGGATTTCATGTTGCGAAAAAAATCATTTCAAGCTTTGCAAAGCATTTTTGTGCCAGAAAAAAGACGATCAATTAAACTTCCCAGAAAAACAGATAAAGCATTTTGTGGAAGAGAAAGAGCTCTCTCGAATGAATGTATACATTTTGCTGAAAAACAAAACAATTCGTTGCAAAATAACTCTAACGCAAAACTCTACGAACTTATGTTACAACCCAATATAAGAAGGAGGGAAGCTAGGCGTTAGCCGAACGGCCCGACTGGTGTTGAAAGTGACCAGATCGACGTTTACCCTCAAATTTTTGTTTGAAGTTTTGAAGCTATAGAAAGAAGCATGCACAGAACTGCTCATAAGGGGCTTCTAGGGCAAAAGTTTGTGGCAACTTTTCATTGGGTTCTAGCAGTGGAGGGATCGGATCCAAACCCGTGCGGAGTCTAGTGATTACGTGGTTAAATAAATAATGAAGAGATACATAGTCATATGTTATGCGTATATTTATTCCTTTTTACCTATTTACCTGGGCGGAGGTGGTGTAGTGGCAAGTGGCGCACTATCTCACACGCACTGTCACGGGTTCGAACACCGTATCGATGTGCCCTTGGCCAACTAATCCATTCCATCCCTCCGGGGTCGGCAAATTGGTACCAGACTCGCCTGGGCGGATAAAAGCACTGACTTGTATATCTGCTGGCCACTGCAAGTCACTGTATAGGCCACATACGCAGTCATTACGCTTCTACGATTCTGAATGGGCGTCGAGTACGGAGGCGCATCCCTCAGACGGGGTTGATTAACCAGAACCTTTATCCTCTACCCTTTTATATTTATACCTGGGAAATGCCTTTAGATACCAACCCAGTAAAGGCTTGACTAAGAGTTAGCATTTCCAGCTTCGCGAGCCTCTAATCACCAACATTGTGGGGGTGTCCTTGGAAGGTCAACAGTGCGTCATGCTTCCACTAAAACTTTTATTGCTGAGAACTTTACCGTCCACACCAAATCCTTGATAGCGCTTTACGACATAGCAAGTCATGATAAAGTGCTGCCTCCCCCGACAAAATTTTCTATTTAATAGAGGTTACCAGGGATCTCTGTGCGACATCTTTTGATTGTTCTTGAGTTTAAACTGGTTGCTGAACTATGTAGGTCAGGATGGGAGAATTCAACATTACGTTATTTTGCTTAAAAGTTCCAATGGTTTTGGTCATTTTTAAGCCTGTTACGAGATATTGTAAACGTTTTTTTTTGCTGCAAAAACGAAATATCCTCCTGCTGGGAGTTACACCGTTTAAGGGAAGAGTCTGGAGGTTTCTCACCCAAAGAACACAGCAGTAGCTTGCTTATAGCGACTAGATATTAATCGCTTTTAGAAAGTGCTTGTAACTGGAATGAAAAACGCTTTTACCAGGTTTTCATCAATTCTTTAGGAAATATAGAGGCAAATACATGAACGGTGCAAAGTGGTATACTCACACGCACAAAAGTTCCCGTCAGTGCTTAGCAGTATGTGCCCCTGTGTGCGTCTCCATTTGTGTACAGAGGGAAAGGGAGCTCACCTATCGAGAGTATTTACCATGATAAGCGTTCTGTCTGGGTCAGTTTGTCCAAATAAAATGTATGAATGTGCTCTCATTCAAGCCAGTGTTCGCTAAAATTTGGAGCTTCATCTGTCGGTGACTATCTCTTTCATTTGGATGTATTTAATCGACTATTTGTTTTGCTCTCCATGAAGCCCGTTCATTTCACTCCAAATTCTGTCGTTTGCTTCGTTCATAACTCGAGAATATTCACAGATTCTCCATTTCGTAATAGTTTTGTGAATACGCCAGTTATGCTCCGCAGACTAACGCTTGCATCACATATCCATAACAGCCTTACCAAGATCTTACTCGAGTAGAAACGTTGGGGAACAGTCAGCAGATCGTCGGGAAAGGGAGAAAGCTATGCTCCCAGTCACGTCAAATCATCCGTAATTGTTAGGGGATCTAAATAAACAGTCTCGATAGAATTCCTCTTTCATAACTTCTCCCCCTCACCGACAATGAGTCAGTTGAGTCAGGAGGCGCCTCGCTGTCGCCGCACTGAAACTAGGTCATCGCACGCGGCAGCTTCAGATGCTCATGATACTGTCATCTGATAAGAGTTTGACCGGCGATATTTTTAGTTCGAAGAGTTGTTTTTCTCTTTTCCTCACATCGCGTTCTGTTCTCCGTATACTTTTTTCTCAAAGTATGATACTCGCGGTTATTAAACTAAATCACGCGTCCACGTTGTCTTTGTTTTTTGTTATAAATCAGTTCCCATTTCAGTTTCTGAAGTTGGGTGTACTGCCAACGGTTAGCCAACCTTTAGAAAGTCCTGCCTGGAGTCGACCAGTAACATAGTGGTGGTGGTTTGAGAATATCGGGAAGTTCCATCTTGCAGTTTCTTTCGAGGCATACCCTCTATTTTGAAGAAGAAAGAGTATCTCGTCGAAGCTCAAGAGAGCATCGATGAAATCGATAGTGACCTTCAGCTTACGGTGAGAGTTCCGCAGAAATGCGGAAGCCGATTCGATTGGAATTGGTGTTCGCTCTGTTGTTTGGCGCACATTATCAGTATGATTCATACCCCGATGAGTTGATAGCCCTCTATTTCCTCATCAAAATAATGTAAAATTCTCCAATGTATAGTGTTCGATTTCCCTGAACGAATGCTATTCACCGATGGCTAGGCTGGCTATTAACGAGAACTCGGTTTTGCTCCCATTTCCAACCTTACGTCCATCACGAACCGATTTCTCAAATCCAGAAAAGCAGTGGGCGGCTCACGTGATCGGCCGAGGGGATGGATGAACTATGCGCGCGTGGGAAATGATCACCACAGGATGGCGACAGGCACCGCGAAATGTTTCGGGATTATTTAGCAGTGAGCATGGCATTGTTCCACTCGGTTGGCTCTTTACGGGTGTGGGTCCATCTCCCCGAAATTCGCGTCAGCTCGCCACACCCGATCGCGCGCTGCGAAAGGAAAGATTAGAATACGCAGAAGTTTGTATTCGAATCTTTGAATAGTTTGATAAACATAAAAACAAAAAAAGAAACAGAAAGGAACTATCAAAACCAAACAAAAAAAGGAAGGCATTCAACGGAAAATACGGTGTCTTATTGATTGGCCGGGAGGCGGGCTTGGTACGGTAACTGCAGTTTGAAGCCGCGAGACAATTTAAAAGGATTGCCGCATGCCGCAAATCGAACGTGGGAGACTGGGGAGAAGTTCCTCCACCATCTCAATTCTGCCCTCACCCACTTCCCCTCGACCTACAACACAAAGCGTGGCGGGCGCAACGTCGAGTAGTTACGATCGCGCCAACCACAAGGAGGAATGCTGTCATGCCGCATTCAGGACCATGAATTAGTACTGTGTCGGAGCGTGTTTTGTCAACTACCATAAAATTGCGTCATACAACCGTCCCCTCAACGGTACAGTGTTGCAGCACATACCAAATCGTTGAACAATGTTTGCGTGGCTTGCTCGTTTAGTCTCTGGTGGTCGCCCGCCTAACTTCGTTCTTCGATCAGAAGCCTCGATGTGTTACTCTTCATCTTAAAAACAACCATTCACCATAGATTCAACTGCTAGGCAACCGAAGCCTTGAATGGTACTCTCAAATGTTGTCCAGTGATAATAACACCATTATCTGATGTCGTTATCAATGGTAATTCTTTTCTCTAAGCACATATGTATCCTTAGTTGAGAATCCCAGATCAACAGCGTCAAATAAGCGTTGTCGCATAGCTGTGTGCATCACGACCACTCGCTCTAGGTGGGACCCACAGCTGGATTACTGTAGGAATTGGATTCCATTACCGAATTTCGTTTCTTGTTGCGAAAGCCATTTTCAGAAGTGAGCTGAAGGTATGGAAGCAGTTTTCTACCAACTCATACGGTCACACGCCGCTACTTTTACCAACTGCTGCCGGTTTCTCATCACCTTTCATAAGCCGCTACATTCTGTTCAAATATGTATGCCAAAGTTGGTTTATTACATTGTTAGGGCTTATGGGCGTTATGCCGATATACGGACTTCGGTGCTAAGTGGGTTGGGGGGACCACGCGGCGCGGCACCCTGCCGAAACGGTGTTTAGGATCGTTTCATAGTTTTTTATGTTGTAACTGTGTATTTTTCACCTAATTTCAGGAAGGGGGGGGGGGGGGGGCTCCGGGGTGGGTGAGCCAATTGGACGTCCATATCTCAACTCAGCTTTTTACACGAGACAACCATCTCAACCACCCCCGGAGTCCCTCCCCTTATTAAAAAATAGGTTTTATCGGCTCAGAAGAGCTCAGAAGAAGTGTATCCTTACTATGCAAGCATATTGTTTGTTCTGAATCACGAAACACATCAGTACAACCTTACCATTCCTTCCCAGACTCAGGCCCACTGCTATCTTGCTGGAGAGCGCAGGGTGCCGCGCCGCAGCCGCGCCGCGTGGTCCCCCCCCCCCCCCCAACCCACTTAGCACCCCAACTTCGATATAAAAAAGAGGAGAATCCGGAGTAAACGATACAATCTGACTTGTAACATTTTACGATTTCCTTGACGCTTTTTTTTTCTAAAATGGGTACCATTACGTGGTTTCATTTCTAAACCTTGATAATCCAACAAGCCGAGCAGTTGAATGCTTATTGAATCGCTGGTACTTGAGACGTAATCGTAGTGTAATCATAGGTAACGTAACAGGTATTGCGATTCTAGCATGCTCTTTCTTTCATGGGCTTTAGCCAATGTTACCAGTTTTTGACAACCTTCTCTCACCATCAATGTCTCCACCCAAACATTACAAGTGCCATTGTCGAATGATCACTGGGGAAGCCCTCCAGGAATCATGCGGCATCCGCTTTTTCATTTATACACATTTCATTTTTCTTATTCTTCCATTTCTTCCATTCCGTCCGTGATCCGTTTAACATCATACTCTACGGCGATAGAGGGTTACCGATCCTTGTCTTATCATCTATATTCTTTTTATAAAAAACAGAATTTGTTCAAAGAATGAAATCGGTACGTCCAGCGTCTATTACAGATCCATATCACTTGTTATCACTTTCTATCATTTTCCAACTGCGTTTCGGAAACACATGTAAGTATCAAGTTTACTGCCATGGAAACTTTTAGTGGTGCCCTTTGAGGACACTGTCATTAACAGTTTCAGAGGGAATTGGCCACTTGTGATTCAATTGCGTTGATTCCTTAGAAAACGATTCAGTTGTCCTCCAACGCCTATTTCAGAGATATATAAACAGGGTTCCTGGAGGTCCTCACATTCTATCCCTTCTTTTATTCCGATTCGCTAGTCTGAATTACGCGATTCGTCATGCCATTTAAACGTTTCCCTCCCTCATGGCCCAGTGACGATAGTTGAAGCGCCTCTGTTCAGAAAACGCTCTTTCCAGAGAAGTTCGCTTTTTTTTTCTGTTGAAGCAAAAAAAAGTGCGGAAAGTTATATGGCTCGCATCAATGGAATTAACGCATTTCCAAATTTCCTTCCAAAAACTCGTCAGGCGTTTCGGAAAGGGGTCTTCGGCACTGCACCCTTCATTTCCCCATATTTGTAGAAGCATGCTCCTAAGAAAGAAGCATTGGGTGGAGACGTACATGGCAGCTAAGGACAAAATTCCTCAATTTTCATTGAATCGATATTCGATACGACCTACCTCTACAAATATTTTCTGTCGCGCGCCCATGGTGATTTATAAGTTTGAGCCAAACGTCAGTGCCTCCAATTATATTTTGTCGTACTTTGTTCAGATACTTGATTGCAACCGTTCACTTCAATCAACCCTACTAGGTTAGTTTCCATCTTTTGGCTATTTCGTTGACTAGTCGCAGCTTGCTCAACGGTGCATATTTGGCCTTTGTTATCATATAATGTCAAAAAGAAGGGAAAAATGCCCAAGAAGTTAAAATAGGGCTTTGTCAATGCATGGCGGCATGAATACTGTTTAAAAATGGTGCAGGAACTCAAAAATACACTTCACGATCGAGGTTGTTTCCGAGATATCCACCTAGAATGAATCTCTGTGACCCCGCATGCCATGTTTGGCGCTATCAAATCCAGAGGCACCTAGACAGGACGTAACAAGGGCTCAGTGTTCGTATCCACTGTATGCCTCGCCCAAAGGTAGCCATGTGTCGAAGGCCTTGAACAGACTGTGCTCCATGTACAATGGAGTACACATGCTGGAAGCTCAAAGGGCAGTCGCGACTTAAGGCGACAGTGAAGGCAATTTCTGGCATTTTTGGCTTACTGTAGACAGCTCTAGAACTTGTCTCAACAACGCTCCAAAGCCACTTCTGTCGTAATAGTCTTTTCAACCCCCTTTTTAAAACTTTTTTGATCCTTTTTATCCGAAATCTGCCAAATTTCGTGCTTTCTTGGCACGTTTACCCTATTCTGCACCATAACTTCCATTTCTTCGCTCAAATCGGATATCCCGAATTTATCATGAACTGTTTTATATGCTAACCACGCATGCTTCAACATCGGGTGAGTGAGGTGGCAAGATTTAAACACTTCCTATTCCGTCTTCGGACTGCATTTGTCTATGACAGCACCAGCTATTTCCTCATAGGATGAAGCTTGTCTCAGATCTGAAAAGCCTCTGCTTGTTAGCTGTCCTTGGAGCGGTCACTGTGTCTCTGATTGAGGTCTTTAGCAATTTTTCGAGATCATGAACTTGGTCGGAAATTGCTCTGCAGAGTTGATCTGATGCAGTGGCAGTAGGAGTACTGGCATGAGCCGTACGTCTGGCTTTACCCAAAATCGTTTTGATGCAAAATTTATTTATAGCTCACTCTAACTGAGTACCAACCGAGTTCACATAGGTTTTCCGGAAAAAGCTAATGCCGGTTTGGAGGCCGCGTGTAGTACGATCCGCAAACAAATGCAAATCGTAAATAGCGTTTGGAAGAACTCTATCTCCCTGCCTACCTTCACTTCTCACTAGCCCATTATTCTCTTATTCTATCTAATTCATCGAGCGTTTACGATTCAAAGTCAGCGAGATTCAGCCTTTTGTCCAGGGGAATTATTTGAACAGCAGTCTCAAAGGCGACAAGTTGCTTAGCTATCAGGCGGATTGTTTGAGAAAAGTCAGGATTTAATCCCGCTTGAATCAACCAATATGTGCCATTTCGCCGACTCGGTCAATTGCTTCAATTTCTGGGACAGTTCCCTTCTTTTTCGCTTTCGCATAACACATTAATTGAGAATTTCTAGGGAAAATTCAGAACGATGATGGAGCGTTTCAACTTCAGTGAATCGATATGAGAGAGTGAAATGATTTGTTCCCGTGCGATGCTCATTTAGATTGGCAAATATTACGAAATACGATAGAATTGCTGGAATAGGCATATGCCGATCGGCCGGCTTATCGTTGTTCATTATTAATACAACGAGAGCTGGCCAAATTCCCAGTCACCGGCCCCGTCGGCGAGGAACGCACGTTCCATCCATGTGGAATTCGCTCGAGAGTTGGCGCTGATGTCATTCCTGAATACAATGCTTGCTTTCTCATTGATTCACTCCCATCGATTAGGATGGAAATGGCTACTGCGTTCATCGCAGCTTCTGCTATCTGTTTCCCTTTTCCACTGAAATGAAGTTTTCATATGATCATGCTGAAATATTAGTACCACTGATGCCATCCACGATGGAGCTACCGCATGATGGACAGCTTTTTGTGAAAAACCAGAGGCGATCCCGTTTTTTGGAATAGTGAGAAAAAGTGGCGAGAAAGCGTCTGACGGGGTCTTACCCCTCTTCATAGCAAGTAATTACGATTATGTTCAAAGTATGAAATTCTTTCGTGCCGATACGGTGGTTGGTGGATCCAACTGGGAGGCAAACTACCGCCTTTACCTACCAATTTATTCTGACAAGATTCGCCTACCTTGGAGAGGTGGATGGAGTGGTTGGAGTCATTTCGGGTCCGAACCAGACCATGAACAAGTGGTCACTTTTCTAATATCGCCTCTATATAAGGGGTTTGGTCCAAAAAAGCCTTCTGGAAAAAACAGATTGTTCTTTTCTGGGTTAGATTTCTCGCAGTAATTAGTAATAAATAAATGATATAGCAATAATAATAGTGAATAGCAATAAACAATAATTACGAACAATAATAATGGCAATAAATAAATCTATATGGGTATACCAAGCAGTAACGGAGAATAGCTGTATTCCTGTGCGGTGGCAATTGAGGGCTTCCAAGCATTATCACTATCGCATGGCCAGGGTACAGAACCTGAACCGATGATCCTAGGACAGCCAACGTTCCCTGCTTCCGTTTGGGCTATACTTGTATAGAAGCATAGGAACCAGATTTCGAGATCACTAAACATATTTATTTGCATATTTAACTACTTAGTTGTTCCATCCATCAGGACGCCGCTCAACCTTGCCCGGATCTCAACTTCTTTTCCATTGCTCTCAATCGTCAGCCTCAGTAATCAGGTTCTCAGCCACCTCAAAAAGCATAGAATCATATCCGTTGAAATGAAAATCCCGAAAGTCCGTCCAACGTAAAGGAGGGCGACGAAGCGATCATTTTTTTCTTGCTCCCTTACCATTATGTATTTCTCCAGTGTCCGTCATTTCTTATCATCTGCTTTGTGCAAGCTCAGTGAGCTTTCAAGGGCTACCATCCCTTCTCGATGAATATACTTGGCATACTAGACAAATTGCATCTCAAGAGACCTATTCAACACATATTCATCTTAGTTTACTGACCTTTCAAATGTTAGAATTTTGTACTGTCTATGACTTTATTTCCGACTTCGGGTCGCCATTTTCTCCAAGCTGTGAGCTCCATGTTGTTTGTTGTCCGATTTTATCGAAGCAATTCGTGATTCTATTTGTTTTTCTTACTTGTAGAGCACTGTTCCTGAGACGTCGCCAAGAGAACAAGAATTCGAAAGGAGCTCAAGTCAAATGGAAGCGTATACTTTGCCGAGGAACTTCGGTGCGTTCTTTTCGTGACAAATTTTCATTTTGTTAGATATTTATGTAAAGCAGCTGTTTTCAATTTAGGTGGTTTATATTCTACATATCGGTACAATCCCAACTTCCTCAATCCCGACTTCTATGCAACTGTCGGGAAAGCACAATCAGCTTATCACACCATATCTGCACATGATGACAGGTATCAGCCTGTGGTTTTTCTCTGTTTTCTTCAATTTTATTGAAAGTTTTATGCGCCAATTTGAAGTCACAGTTCAGACAATTTTAGGCACCCTTTTTGAGTTGAAAAGGGGAGGGGGTGGGTGGAGGATTGGGGTGTACCGGTGACGAAGAAAGCGAGTATATCCGAGGACTTCGTGAGAAATAAGGCTGACTTTAGTGAAGTTAGAAGTTGTAAGAGATTACCATGACCTAAATGGCATAGAAGGAGTGTTCAGACGAGATTTCTGTTGTTGCAATTACGTGAACAACTAACTATATCATGCCAAAAATGGCCGGGGCTGCCTTCAACTGTCGCTGTGTGCCACGACTAGTTGTTCGATTTTTGACATAGAAGACTCTTGTGAATTCGCATTTACGACGCCATTAAACCTCGTCCATCTTTGGGTGTGGCATACAACATGTGCAAGTCACCGTCATATAGCACACGTGTGGGGTGAGGGGCAAGACCCATCCCAGAAGAATATCTCAGAAACGATTTTTTTCTCGTGAATCGTGCCTTTGAAAGCAAGTTCCCTTCCTGCCTGAATTACTTGTAATAGCAAAAGAATTCTATTTTCGAATTCGATGGAAAGTCGCTGAGCATTATCTCGATAGGGGTATGGGTACATTCACCCAGAACTGGGTGGAAGCGGCAAATCGCGCGGCGAAATTTGCGGCGACTTAACCGGCTTCAACGCCTACAATTGGGGCCCAAATTTGAAGTGTAGTCGATAGGTATGATCATCTGACCATACTAATGTACTCTACATCAAGTTTGTGCCAAAATGATAGGTGCCAAAGTCGTCCTAAACGCCACGAATCTCGCCGCGCCATTTGCCGCGTTTATCCAGTTCTGGGTGAATGTTCCGTCCCCCTCTCGATAGTCATAGAAGATGCTTTTCTTTCCAGCTGTCGAAAACAGTAGTGTTCTCAATTAGCAATAACAACCATGTAGTCTGGATGATGCTTTGTGAGCACATTCCGGCACGTCGTGGCTTTCTACGAGACTACTCATGTTTCCCCATGTGCTGGAGGTAGTGATATGAGGTCACACTGTCACAGCCAAAAGCTACCAGAAGCGCAGCTCAAGCTAAAGCTCCTGTGCCACGTCCTTAGTAGAGTGAAGCATATTTTAATAAATCTAAGCAAGGGTCGGTGCCTTTCTAGTGGCACAGTTCAGGGCCACGGGAGCTGGGAAAGCGTCCATTTTGCGTATAGTATACTACACACTATGTCGAAAAAACGATCATCATGGTAACATTTTGTTAAAGGTTACGAGTTTCTGGAAAATAGCGGTATATTAGGTTGTGCGGAGAAGACTATCTGCTGAAGTCTTGTTATTGTGTTGACTTTTGCCTTCCCTTACCTTGATCTAAGAGGCCGAAATATCTGCCGAAAATTTGGCAATAATCCAGATTTCTCCTGGGATTTTCTGCAAGCTTCCATGCGTGTTCCATGTATGGATACTGCTCTCTCGTATACGCACAACATATGGCTACCTCTTCCTTGCTTATCCAAAGGACCAGTTCACGTAATTTTGGGGTATCTAGTTTTAGGCGAATAATGGAGTGGTAGTCCAGAAAAATTAAAAGTTGCGAAAAAAAAACGAATCGATGAATTCGGAGAAATATGGATCAAAAAAAGTAGTAAAATTAGGGGTCGCACGGGAATGTAACGACGAACTTGCATGGGAAAGGTATTTGGACGAGCTGCCCGAATGCATAGGCAATTGTGTACAGATGGCCACAGTAACCTGCAACGTATGCGTCCTGACGCAGTTGGTGCAACCTCTGCAGCCTACACAAAACTGTGAAAACTCGTCCGCCTTTGGGTATATACGTCAGCTAAGCCAGCTGTGGTGCCCTAGTACTCGACATTGTCCCTTGTGCTATTAGAGATCACAGTTTCATCCTAGAAAGAAATTTCAGAAACTTTTTCTATCGTGAACTTTGCATTCAACCCATAATGGTCAATCTGTCTACTCATTTTTCACCCCTAATTTTTTATAAGTTCGAATCCAGCCACTTCGCCGCTGGAACCCTTTTGAAACTTTAACCAAATATTTGGCTTCGAACCCCGTTCTATGCACGCCTCGTTTCAACGCATCACAGCCTGCCAGAAAATTGTCGAAGATGAAGCTCGATCTGATCAATCGATATCATGAAATCTCTCGATATGTTATGTGCACACAAGTGAATAGTGTCCTTTTAAAGCATGGGTACATTCGTGCGTCCAGAGATGAGCGCGGCAAAGCGCGCGGCGAAGTTCATGGCGCTTCCGAAAATTCTGACGCCTACTTCGGCTACAGTTTTAAAGTATAGTTGATTAATAGGGTTAACTGGTCCTACTGCCTACTCTACTGCAAATGTGGGCCCAGCGATAAGCGCCGAAGTTGTTCAAATCGCCACGATCTTCGGCGCGCAATTCCGAACGCACGAATGTTCCGTCCTTTTATTGTATTTCTGTCGAGCTTAGGGAAATTCAAGGAGAAAATTCGGGATTTTCGAAAATTCCGCCAGATGATTTCCGCATACTCATCGGCTACTATTCAAGACACTGTTCTCAATCTAATATGACTGAAGCATTTCATGATTGTAAGAATTCAAGTAAGCATGAAAGGTTAAAGTCGAAAATTGTTGATCAGTGATTCGTCGAATGTCATCTTTGGCTGAGCCATTCAAATTTCTTTTGAATTTATAGTAAGAATGAAATCAAGTTCAAAGAGGGGCATTATCAAAAAGCGCGGATAGCTGGGCTGTCTCATAAATCTCTTCTTTTGAAGTGATTTATCTTTTTGGTGTGGTTTGTGTCTTAAACTCTCCCGGGTTCGTTATCGAAGCTTTATTAGCTAACCATTGCTAGTATCGCCTTTTTCAGATCCCGAAATGGATCAGAAACAGTTTGGGGATATCTGATTAAAACTTTCCTAACCTGAACGAAGTTCGAGATCTTAGAGCACGCATATAATCTGAAGAAGGGTCACTCACCGTTGCTTCTACATCCTCGAGATCACCCAGCTGCCGGTAGTGAACCAGTGTCAGCCGTGCTTGGACTTCATCGAGATAACTGTGGGAATGCCAAGTTTATATAAGGCCCCAGTTCGCACGTAATTGTTGGGTATATCTTTTGATAGTTTTGGTCTAACACTCTGAAGCATGGCACAGACTGAAGACCATTTATCAACTCGACGCTTCCATGTTATTGTATTTTATCTCTCTGCATCAATCCTCATCAGCTACACACTTAAAGACCGACAGTTTCTTTAGTCGTACAGCGCCTCATACGGCAGTGTTTTTAATGAACCCATAGCACCTATGTATGGAATGTTTCTTGGCTAGGGCTTCTCGGTTGTCCGATGGCTATTTGTTTGTAGAATTTAAAGGCACAGTTCACGATAATTTTGAGGTACCCGTTTTTATTCAAAAAGCGGAAGTTTAAGTTGGGAATAGTTCATCGGTAGTGAAGAAAGCGAGGAAATTCGCCGATTTCGAGAAAAATATGGCTCCTCAAAAGTTGTGAAAATAGAGTGCGGACGAGATCGCCATAACGGAAATAACATGAAAGGGCTGTTCCTGTGCCCTCAGTGGGTAAAGTTTCTTGATTAGCAAGTGATTTTTGAGAAGGAGGCAATCAAATTCATAGTTTTACATTTCTCTGGATTTTAGTCTCGAACATTTAAGAAGAAGGTCATTGAACACTGTGGTAGAAACGATGCTGTTAAGTAGGAAATTCTTGACAAGAAAAAATTTCAATGGGATGGTGGAGATGAATAAGGAGGACTATAAAATCTGGAAAAAGCGTATGATGCATATTGGAAATTGCGAGAAGAATGCGCTGAGTAAGACAGTTAGACTACGATGGAATCGTGTTGACTTGATTCACAAGCGGTGACTAAGAGCCAGGGAAATTCAGGGTTCCCGAGGCGATAGATTCGTGGCATTCATTTCGGACGCTTCATCAACGATTTTCCGTCGTTTCAGACGGTTTGCTACAATGGATTCAAGTCAAGCACGTCGTTTCTGTTCCACCATTTTCATCGACGACAACAATGGCTTCACTATGATCGACAGCAGCTCCCCAGCAGAGGTACGAGTTTATACTTGAGGGTGCGATTGAAAGTGGACGATGTGGACTTCTTCGTCACCTATAAACCTCATTCTCTCTTCGCTATCGTTTCTTTCATTACGTCGTTGCTTCCGATCGGTTTCTTTTGTCTGTCATCGCCGTCTAATTGGAATTCGTCGGAGGCGAGCGCGTGGTTTTGTCAACAGTGCGCGGTGTTTGCTTAGAATATGGAATTGAGCAATTGTATAGGCCCTTCAGTTCTCGTCCGTTCCTTGCACGTTTTGCCTGTGAACAAACCAAAAGCAGCATTTCTGTTTAGGTGCTTGATGTTCGTTCTTATTCATTTCTGAGACTCCTCCTGAACCTTACTAATTGCCTGAAAACATTACTTAGAGTGTAGGGCGCTGTCAGTTATTCGATGTTGAACCTAGATATGTATAAATACTCGATTGTAGTTAAAGGTAGAAGTGAAGTATGGTCAAATGGTGACGCTAACACCCCTACGAAAGATGAAAATCTCCGACTTTGTTATTTTGGAGGAAATTTTAGGCCTACCTCTGAAGTGATCTAGAGAGTGACACTGCCTTTGGCCAAGTACAAAACGGCAAATATGGAGTTTATAACTGAAATTCTTTCTATACCCGTCATCGCCACCCACTATGGTATCAAGCTCTCGGGTTGAACACATGTAGGGATCCCGTGTTTTCACCTCACCATCAGTAATAAATTGGATCTTCCGGAAACCACAAAGCATTTAGGATTGCTCAGTTGAGCGCATTCAGAGATCTTAAAAAGACTGTGTTTTCTCCCCAAAAAAAGTAATAACCTCAGTTCTACCCTTTGTCTTGGTGGTTGAATGAAGCTGAAAGGCATCGTACTAGGCTGGCTGACATCGTTCCCACATGAGCAGGTTTCTCGGACATTCACGCGCAATTTAGCGTACCACCTGTCTTTGAATTGATTCCTTTGAAATTTACTTTTGCATGCGTCGTGGTTTTTCTCATAGACCGACTAGGAGTGAGAATTTATCCCAGAATGAAAGGAATGTCCTTGTTGGTTTCAAAAAACAAGTGCTATGTATCTAAAGAACCATCGGGAATGTGTAGTTCTCATGGCGATAGGCGATAGAGGACTAAAGTGTCATCCGTTCTCGGTACTGGTTTCGAGTTCTTGTTTGGGACTCATTTCTTCGATCGCAGCCTGTAATTCATGGGTTGGGCAGCTAAACGCTATTCGAGACTTGCTTCACACTCGTAGACGTTCAGCATGCCTTCCACATGACTTGCAAATTCAAGAACATTTTTCTAAACCTGTCTTCCAAGGAGTACGATTTCATAGTGGAAGCCATTCATCAATGCCGCTGCGGTTGTGAGTGGAAGTCGAATGCGAGGGTAAATCTCTCTGACAGGATTGATTGACGCTCGAAAATCTTATCCTTTTATCCTTTGAGAGTGCGGAATAGTGCAAATGTGGCGAAGAATGCGCGAAAATCAGCGGATTTCGAGAACAAAAAACGCTCTAGAAGCAGTGGGAAGGGGGTGGTACGGGATTATGGTCACGGAAGTGGCGTGGAAGGGGCACTATGATGAGTTACGGTTATGAGCTATTGCGTAAAGGTGGCCAAAGTGAGCCTAAAATGCCGAAAATTGCCTTTCACTGTCCTCTTGTCATGGGTCATGGCTAGTTGTTTGAATTCTCAGCATGTGTATTAGGAATGGTCAGCCTTTTCAAGGTCTTCGTCACACCGACCCATCTCCCGCTCATACAGTGGCTGCGATCTTTAAACCCTTATTACGCACAGTCCAGGCCGTTTTTCGAACTGTCAGCTCCTTATATAACACCTATGGGCCATGGAATCCTCCCGTTGAGGAGGTATGTCGGAATCCGTTTTATCGTGAACTGTCTTTAACGACCATTGTAGTGATTCGTATAAAGTAATTGTAAGTATTTCTGTCAAATTCACACTCATCCGTTATTTTCGTGCCAGTTTTTTGCTGTCAACCTTTCGAAAAAGAGATATTCTTAGCAGTCTGGTTTTTTGTTTACTAAAGTAATACTACAGGTGATTGATGACTCCTTTGTCCATTCCATTGTTCTTCCAAAACTTTTTTAATTCCAAAAGTTATCGAAGTCGATTGTGGTACACCTCCATTTTTCGAGTTTTTTTTTTCATTTTCGTCTTCTACAGATTCCATAAGTTTTTTTTATTCCTCTTCAGACAAACGAGTCCACTTCAGTCCTCTTTATCGACTGATTGCTATTCCCAATCTCTTGTCCGAGGAAGAAAAATGCTGAAGATGGAATCCGTTCATAGTGAACCATTCACTACGTGTTCCAGATTGTGGACAAGTAGCTTTTTCCTATTGCGCGTTTCTTCTTTCGACGTTCGAAGGATGGAAGGAGGTTGAGAACGAAGACGCTTTCTGTTCCGCTGAACATTTCTCCACTAATATTGTTTGGCCACCTTTGAACCGAAGCTATGAGAAACAGACTCATTAGTTGAAGTGTTAACCTCATCCCTTAACCTCCTGGTGAAGGCAGAGGTAGTATAGTGGCTGCTTTTTATGTCAGGGGTCCGAACCCGGACCGATATTCACCCACGCCAACCAAACCTTTCATCCCTCCGGCGTCGGTCAATTGGTGCCAGATTCGTGTATAAGGGTAAAATCTTCTACTCGTACATTGGCAGACTGCTGCTAGTCATCTTATGGGCCACATATGCATTGAATAGACCGATTCTGAATAGCCAAGCGGAATGCGGGACGCATCCCACAGGCGAGTCAATTCACGCCTGATTGAAGGTTTTTTCCTATCTCCTTTGGCATTTCTTACTCAACCATTCTCACAAACGCTTATTCAGCATATTATCGGCATTAGGCGAAAGTGCGAATGAGTGTGAAATTACACTACCGTATTACCGACTCTCCGCCGCCAAAAATCGTTCCGTAGCGAGACTTATCGGCACTTATTATTCATATTTTATGTTGGAGTATATGCCAGCATACGGTAAGTAGTAATAACTGAGCAGGACTATGCAAAACTCTCACGATTATTGTGGATTACGTTAAATGCACGGTGAAGCGAACAGGAGCGAATGGGGTTCAGGGGTTGTCATAGAAAAACTGCGAACTTTGTTTACACAACCTGCTTTTTTGCAAAATTTGGACCACTATTTTGTCGCACAATGCAGTTTTTATCTATATTTCGAGCGTACATTGGCATTCTAAAGCCCGAATGAGAACCTTATTTTTAAGAATGCCCACTTAAAACAACGGAGTCTGATTCTGGTTGTTAGTTGCGCTATTTCCTGTTCGTATGATCGCAGGATCGTCTCCTCGCCGCAAAGAAGACAAGTTTTTTGTCCCCTGAAAGAAACCTGTGGCAAAAGCGCTGACCGTTCATCTTCAGGATTCGCCCTATCTTCAGGATTCTGTTTCATTTAGATGAATAGATGGATGTTGAATCCGCGGGATCCGAAGAGAAGGGGTCATGGGATTTACTCTTTCTCTTCTCGGAACGTAGTTGCTACTTTTGAACTCCACTACAAGCACATGGAAGGGGCTCGGTTAGCCCGGATCCGAAGTGATTCCATTCCACATCCATCCATAAGAGTCGTACGAATCGAAAAGGCGTCATTGAGAATGAGAACGCCTGTGAGTTGTCAATCGATGGACGAGTGGACGACATTCAGGGAATGCCCTTGATGTTCCGACTATAACGCGTGTAGCCTACGCCTTTTTCTTAGTTCTCCCTTCAAAGCTCTGTTAGTCAATGGCCCATTAAACTGCAAACTGTTCTTCCTGAACATTACCGATTGGAGTGCTAGCGTTCAGCTTATAGTAGTTACTGGTCCATTTTATTCTTTGCTTTATTTTAATAGTTACATGGGCAAACCCGACACCGTCTTATGCTGTGTTAGCAGGAAACCGCATTTTTATTTTCAATTAGCACTATTTCAGTTTTATAGTTTGGTCATAGAGTGCACTTGGGCTCTGATCAGCTCACTTTCTCAACGATGAGGAAGAAAAGTCCATTTAACTACGGAATTTATTCAATCTTCTGGTTTTCAGCTTCACCTTAAACTTTACTACAGGATGAGAACCCATGCCTATCCGAAAGTTGAAAATGACCCACAGAATACTTTATCTAAAAGTTTTTTGAATTCAATGATTTTCTGAGTGATTTTGGGCACTCTCCCATAGGAATGTGGGAAACTCTACATCGGAGAAATTCTGGACTCCAAACCCTTCTCTGTTTTTTAGCTTACCCACTGTTCACAGGTTCAGGGAAGGGTGAGTGAGCTGGAAATCGTCCTTCCCCTTCCCATCGTGACTGGGGAAAGGAATCGATGTGTTCCAGCTCCGTCGCCGTTGCTGACTCACATCACCTCGCGCATTCTTACTCATCACTGTACTATTGGTGCAAACGTGCCATGACAACGGGTGCTTTCGTATGACACCTGCGATTATGAATTCCAAAGCAGGCCGCTCCTCTATCGTCTTGTTCTACGGTGGCTAATATTAAAACATTGACGACAATCGCGTTCTGCGGAAAAAGGGTCACGAGGGACCGGCGCGCGTTTCCTTTCCGCCAGAGATAGCAGTTTTTATGTGGACTTCATGGCACATAGTGGTCATTTTTTAAATTCTTTCACGGAGTTTTTATTTTTAGACTGTACCATTTGTGGTCATCCAATCATGAGCCAATTATGCACAGCATTCCGTTTCAAGGAGCTTTTGCGGGATTTGCAACTTGCCGTTAACCGTGAAGATGTTTATGGCGACCGTCTTTTTAAAATATCTCATTCTGAAGTTTTTCAAGGGGGATTGTATGGAATACTAGAAAACGACAGGAACGTCTTCATCGATGAGTCACTGAATACTTTTGAAGAAAAATTTCATTCGAGGCAGTATGATCCTTCAAAAAAACACAGTTATGGTATCGACCTTGAAATTCCAAAAATGAAAGATTCTCTGGCATGTGCTGTGCAAGACCTATGTCTTCGGAAGAGCCAGGCGCAGGGTCGCTGAATTTTTCCTTTCCTTCCTGGCCCTGCAATTAGATTTTTACTCAACGTACTTTGAAACTTTAAGCTTCAAAAAAGGCATTAATCAGAAAGGAATACAGCATCTGAGCGACAGCTGATCAAATCAAATCTGATAAGACCAATTTATGATTTCCTCAATGTTATCTCGTCTTCATAGAAGGTAAGTAGGGACTCCATTAAGGCCTACTCTGAATTATCGGGTGGTGCCCTATCACGAACTCATGATTCGGGAAACGAATCCTTGCTTGATCCCCGCCCAGGCCAACAAAGCCTTCTATCCCTCCAGGTCCGTATAATTGCTACCGAACTCGTCCAGAACCAACTTATTTTACATCTTCTGGCCACCTTAAAGCTATTGTACTAGTCAAATACTTCTTCAATACGATTACGATTCTGAATGACAGTGGGATACCGGTGTGCACCCTAAAACGGGGTTGATCAATGTCAAAAATTTTATTATTATGCTTACTTTAGAAAATACCTGCTACTCTGTCCGTAAGCATCCTTCAACCGTAGTTCAGGCGAGTGGGAACGTCGTGGCGATTACCATGCCAACGTTCGCTGCGTGTCGGCCCCAAACGATCGCTAATTATGCGTACCTGCCGCGCTCGCTCCCACCGTTGTGCTCGCTCCAGTAACTGTTCGGCTGTTTGCTTTGTTGCGCATCGATCCTGTGGAACGAATCGATTGCAAGCGAAGGAAATGGTCGAACATCGGCCTGCACTCTGGCCATCATCACCTTAGTCATTTTTTCTGCGTCGAACACCAATCGCTTCTTATCCCTTTTTGTCGCTAGTGTTTAAGTTCGCACTGTCGAGACTGCTGGAAGCTTCTGCCTCTAAATTGTAGCGTAATTACGAGCAGATTTCAAGATTCATTTCCTCCCTATCTAGAAACATCAAAGATCAGCACCAGCTCCATTTGTTTAGCGTCAGCTCTTTGTTCCTACCGTAATCCCAAATTTCGAAATGTAACGTATAACCCGATCCGAACCTTTCGTCGTTCAATGTTGGCTCATCCAGAGTAATGAGTAGAGTTTCTATTCTTTACGTTCCAGTCAGTTCAGTTCATCCCATTCGTGCTCTTGTTTCGAAAAGGCGCAACTTATAACAGACATCTCGTGAGAACCGACCTTCTCCAAGAACTTTCCTTTAGACGGGGAATGATGCAAAGCACTCGCCCTGTTCTTCTCTTTTTTCTTAGTAGATTGCTTTTGTTAAGATTATCTGACCAGTATAGACAAAATCAGAGTTGTCTTGATGATCTTACATACTCATTTCCTATTCGGGTCGAATTTGCGCTGTAAATTAGTCAGTCGTCAGTTGAAGCGTATCTCGGCTACTCAGCTGTTTGCGTATCGAACACCACTCATGACGCAAAACCCTTGACTCCTTTTGTTCGGTTTTCATTTCTATTCCTTTCTGGCTATTATCTTTATTTGGAAAAAACTGAATATCAAAACCAGGAAATCATTAATGAGCTTTCCGATTCACTAAGTTTTTAGTTCTAGAGCGTTTCCATGGAAGGTTTATCCAAGCAAGTTTGCTGAACTGAGCTCAACTACAGTTCCAGTATTTGATTGTTTTTTATTTTTTATTTTTTCCATAATCAGGAACGAGGGTGACCAGTTTTATCCCTAATAACCATTTCTTATGATTTTTTACGGGCATTAATACATATTTCTATACTTTGTGAATGAATTTATTCATTTTTCCGATCGAATTTTATGGTCGATTCAGGCATTACTGCCATTTTATCGGACGAAACAGATGGTTTCACTTGTGCGGTGCGCCATGCATCCGACATTCGCTTCCATCAGTAACGGATGATTTGAATGTTTCTTTTCATTCTCAAAGAAATAAGTGGTGCTAATAACATTACCTGAATCTAGAGAGTGAAAAGCTCCGTTGGCGTGATCAAGTAAGGAGCTGAAATTTGTTCATGGGCCTGGAGCTTTACCCCTGGCCACTGTTACGATCTTGTTTGCGAGATTCAGCATTCCAGCTATGTATGAAGCACTTGCCACTGCTTGCCCTGTTTCGGCTTTGATATTACAGTTGCCGTTTGCCTACTTATGACTTCTTGTGAGCAGTAGAAATGGAGATTTGGGTTGTTATGAATCTGATTAGCTTTGCAAGTGGGCGAGACGTCTGCTGTGGGTATACACCACAGGGGCAGAGGCGAATCTCCGGCTCACGACTATCGGTAGGTCCGGCTGATTTTCTACTCGATCGAAGTAAACGCGTCGTTTTGGAGGAAGGGATCATGACGAGCAACTATAGGTATATGTTCAATGTCCTCAGCCTTTGGTGATGGGTGAGGGGTAGGGTCGCTATTTCTGCCTTCCGAATCACACCGACTGACTGATTTGACTTCCTCCTTCCTAGAACTTCTTCCTCAGTTCACGGAACGGGCGTTAATTTTTAGTGGGAGGCGTCCCCAATTATCATGTTCATTAGAATTCATTGTGAAAGTGGGAATAGATTGAGTGCCTGAAACGACAACTGAGAATCGTGAGTCGGCTCGAACGTCATTTGCAAGTGGGTTGAAAAAAGAAATATTCTCGCATCCAGCGGTCACGAAATCGATTTGACTTCAAGAGGGAGGTTAATGCATCCTGGTTGATGTGTAAAAATCGAGTATGCCGTCACTCCAGGTTCGTCTCGGTGACGTTAGGTGTTCGCTCGGCAGTTCTCTTTCTTTACATGCGTTTCATTAGTGAGTAGGTCGTAGGGGCGGTCATGATGGGGCATAAAGAGATGAAAAAGAAAATTGTTCATCTCTTCTAACGGTCATGTTTTGCTTTCCCTGCTCCTAGGTTTTCTGAGCGTATTGTTCCGTTGTGGCCAGTAATTCACATGGCTGCGGATTGTATGCATCCAATTTCGCATGTTATTCGCATAGTGGCATCGTTACTAAGAATAATTAGAATATTAGACGTTTTCAAATTCATGAGCACCTGCGTCGACTGCATTACAAATTGTCTGGAGATAGGTGGTGCTCACTATGAACTCTAAACATAAGGCTTTTTGTCAGCTTTGGAGCCGTTTACGATAAAAAAGGCTCCCCTAAAGATAACACAAAGAGTGCCGTTGGGTCAAAAATAGCCTAGGTAAGCCCTAATAAGCACTCTAAAACCAGCTCAGCGGACGTGCCACCCAGAGCCAGACTAAACTCATGGCGTTGTAGAGGTTGTATGGTTGCACCATTCGCATCGGGACGCAGAGCTTGCACACAGGCAGCTTACTGTAGCCAGCTGTACGCAGTGGCACACACAATAAGACAGTCGTCCAAATACCCATTCCATGCCACTTTGTCGTCACATTCTCGTCCAATCCCTGACTTGACTACTTTTTTGGATCCCTATATCTCTCTGAGTTTGCCTATTTCCGTGTTTTCTTTGCCACGTTTTCCTGTTCCGGCTATCATTTCCATTGTTCGTCTAAGACTTGATTACCCAGAATTATCGTAAACTGCGACATTAATTGTCATTTATGTCGAGATGTGCCCATTATGATTGACATCTAAGCCTATTAATGGGAGTCTGCGTGTGCGTGTTTTTTAATACTTCTTATTTATTGGCATTTTGTAACCTCATGCACTTGTACATGTGTATGGAAGCAGCGATGGATGTAATGTCAAGCCTAAAATTACTTACAAACGGCTACCAACCTATCAATTTTCCTCCTACATCGTAATTACAGTGTCTGCTTTGGCAATATATATCGACAATCGTTCAGCTTATTCTGAATTTTCATCATGTGCACATATCTCATAATGGGTCGTAAATTAGGAGCATATATGGCAGTAGGAAGGTATGGTCACTGTTGCTAAGTGCCATATAGCCACCTGATTTTAATAACTTGTGGGATGGATTGCCCTCAGCAGCTTCCCTGATAGTGCCATCTTCTCGAAGACGAAAGACAAGTCGACAACCCGTCATAAAAAGCAAACGATCTATTTGGTAGAATGATATTTGACACCGCTGGATTTCCCGGACACGTCGCGTTACTAAGCATCGTAGTCAATGTGCTTTTTTTCGATTTCCTTGACAGGAGTGAATGTACTGCTGCCAATCTTCGCCATGCCTACCAACTTTTTAGATCGAAGCAGTTTTGAATCATTCGCTAAATGACAGTTCATCAACCTATAAGTTTTTCCTACCCTTTTCATGATCAACAAGCTTTCCTTCTTTTGATGCCCTTATCTGACGACATAACTATGGACCATTTGTCGAGAAATCCCCTACTCACCATAAGATTGCATGTGATAGGCTTACTGAAACGATCATGTTAAATAACAAATGAATTGTTGAATGACTAACCGGAACCGATTTTTTTGTCTATTCTGTCTTGACTACTGTAATTGCCTTTCTAGGAGTCGGATATGTAGGGAGATTTTAGTTTCAGGTTGGAAATCCAAATGGGGTCAGTCTTGTTCATAGCTGCAATCCCTTGCCTCCTCCGAATCCGCCGTTTTCGTCACTCCCCGGCCATCCGCCTCTATGTAAAGGATGACCGAGTAGTTCAGAGTGTAGACGTATCATTCGAAAAGTATACGAATTCGTTCACTTGCAGAGCAAAAATCTCGCTTTGCAAACATTTTTAAAATGAGACCGGTGTCAACGTCACGCCTAGGTTGTCAGGCCGGCTACCGGGGTACTCAAGTTACGCCAGGATGAGTTCAAGTCGCGACTAGAGTGAAAGTAGTGGTGGGGGAAGTTCCTCGGCTTCAGACTTGCCCTGCTCGTCAGAAATTCCCCAATTAGTCCACACACCTGCAGAGAGTGATAACGATACAATGACAACATAAAACATTATGACTGTTCTATTTATTGTTCTGACATCTTATCAGCGTTGAATTTTCTTTCAACACAGGTCACCTATTATTGTATTGTACTTTATTTTGCTGTATTTTCACTCAATAACCACCATCGTCAGAAGCCCAAACTGTCGTCTTAAGTTTGGAATGTAAAAAATGTAAAGTAGTTGGGTGGATTTGCTGTCTAGAGCAGAGGAGTTTATACATGAATTCTCACGGTCGCAGATACGCACGCGGATCTTTCCCTTACGCGGCGCGCTACAACACGCGGCCAGTGGTGCGAGCGTCCTTTCTTTAGAAGAGTATCTGACACAACATAATGGAGTTGCGGCAACCTGCTGCCAAAAGCAGCTTCGAACAGGAAGAATCATACAAATTGTCATCTGTACCACCCGTCGTTCTGTTGGTCATCGATTTTCTCAAGCGTGCGCCAATAACGTTTCCATTCATCCCTTCGCGAGCCAGAGACCTGTAGGAGAAGGTTCCTTCCGTTTAGTGTTTTCGTGAAGAAGTCTGACCATCGAGTCGGTAGTCGTTCTATTGTTCATTTGACGTTCTGAGGGATCCAGCCAGTAACCGCTCTGATGTTACGATCATCACATTACCGTGACGTTTCCGACTCACCTGATCTTCGATTCCTTGGTATTAGCGTTGGCGTCCCCGTTCCTCGCTCGTTAATGGAGCTCGGGATTCCAGATTCCCTTCTGCACTTGCGTGTATAAATAAATTTCAGGCTTGAATGAGGCTGACCGCATGCGTGCTCATCCTGCTCGCTTAAATTTCATGTGGCTCAGGCGTATGTCGAAGCAGGGAGGACTGAGAATGGCATGATTTGATGTTGTAAATAGTTGCAATAGTTGTAATATCCGACCATAAAAGAGCTTTTGTACAAATCGACATCCGGACGAACCACCCTCTGAAGAAGTGCTTTGTGTTTTTGATGGCATATCTCTTTGAGATGCTTCTCATTTATCGCTGATTTATGCGCTCACAAACAGATTGTACTTCTAAGATCTATTCGTGAGAGTATTAACGATTCCAATGTTTATGCAAATTATTATGTGAGACCGGTCTACGCACACACAAGGTCAAGCACAGCTTCGCTGGAAATGATTACGTTTGTACAACTTTCTCGAAACTCCCCCTCCAAAATGAGACCTCCAAAACCCTCAGATACCTGAAAACGAGCGAGGATCGCGACCCCTCTTTCGTTACTGATTTACATCGAAGCTTGACTCTGTTCACTTTATACTTGAAATTGATTCTCATTGAGGCCTCTTTTTGAGTTTTGACGAATAAAACTGAGGGTAGAGAAGAAGCGAGACATCTGTGTGCTCAAAGTGCATGAATAGTCATGCGCTTTGGTGCTTCCATGCATGATGCTGGGCCGGTTTTGTTGCTGCTGCTTGTAAATGCTTACCAATCGCCTCGTTTCGGCGCACACGCCGATCGCCACTTTGATGTGACCATCGCTCATCTGCACTCGCCCGTCTTTTGAAGCGCACACCGTACGACATTAATCGGTGCCAGCAATCGCACTATGAAAAAATTGTAGAATTTTTCTGAGCGATTGGCTGTGAGAAGCTCTTTGCTGTGCGTTTCATTCTTCCTTTATTCATGTTCAAAATTTTTTAAAATGTAATCATTGCAGCCATTGCAAGAGCTTATTACTAACAGGTTGTATGTAAATTGTTCATCGAAACATGGTGTTACGGTAAGTAATCCCATTCGGTACCACCCCTCTGATCTTCCGCCCCAAAATACAATTCCTGTTGGTTTACCAATTATGCCCGATTCTGTTGTTGCATCCGTCCGTCCATCAAGAAATGCTCGGTTCAAGAAAGACTTTTCATAAAAGCGCCTTCTACTTTCATAGGCTGCTATCCTACTACTCACCCAAAAACCCTTTGGTTGCCTTTGATCAGTTGGTTGTTAGCCCTTTTGTCTCTTCCTCTATTTCGTTGAAAAGAGGCTGTTTGATTGACTGCTCGACTCATACTTCACTTTTACATGCGTGAATTAAACGAATTTGACTGCCATCGATGCCATCGATTACAAATACAGTAATTCGAGGTTTCAAAGTCTTTTTCAATGTGGGAGATCGCTTGAACCATATGTCCTTTTGAAAGTTCATTCGGTACTATACCAGACAAGTTCAAAATTGGATTGAAGAAAATTGGAACAAAGTTCAGGAGGCGCCGTCGGGCAACTAGTCCATCCCGAGCGCGAGGTAACCCTGGCAGGACTGTCTTTTATCGTCCTGTAATTCGTCATGGGCGATGACCTTATTGTAGCATGGCGACCGAAATGGCACTTTATGACCCATAATCAAATCGCTTTACAAGTCTTGTAGGAAACCTGTGACTTCTCCACACTTCAACTCTCCTTTGATTTCTATTGATTTTGAGTCATTGTTTTCAATATGCGTTGAGCAATCGACTTTTTGTTTCCCACTCACTATGACCTTGATTCCTTTTTTCTCTGCAAACTCTCCTTTGGATCGGTCATGGCTGCGGCGGCGATCAACGTCTGTGCTTAGCAGTGTTTTGTAACGATCATGACATTGAAATGAACTGTAAGGGCGATTGAAAAACGTCTGAATGCCCATGACTGAAACCGATCCGTTATGTACAGTGGCAAGTTCTTTGAAGCCTTTGGTGGGGTACTGCTTACGAATTAATAACAATATTTTTACTGATTCATGTGGGGTCTTGGACGGAGGTGGTGTAGTGACAAGTGGAGCAGTAGTACCCACGCATGGTCACAGTTTCGTATCCCGGATCGATAACTACCTAAACGACGATGCCTTCCATCCCTTTGGGGTCGGTTAATTGGTACCAGACTCGTCGGAGAAGATAAAAGCACCTTCATGGACAACGGCTGGCCACCGCAAGTCATTCATTGTGTAAGCTTTACACGCATTCAAAGCTCCCCTACAATTCTGAATTTAAGCCCATCCCTCAGATGGGATCGATTAAAGCCCAAAGGAATTATTCCCTTTACCATTCACTTTATGAGGCATATGAGGCGATCGACAATTGAGATCAACTTTATAGTAAGTAGTTTGATTTATTCTTGCCTTGAAAATTTTCCACTTTAGTAATGCCATTCCCGAACGTTACAACGCCTTCGTTCCCAGAAGTCATTTCATGAAAATTATCAAAGAATCATTCTTGATGTCTTGAGTAATTCCTATAAAAGGTACTTTTACAGCGTAACGAACTTGAGAGGACGAATTCACGGTCTTTTCAATATGTGCTATTGCGACTTCCGTTTCCTAGCTTCAACGCTAATCAGATTAGTTTTCGGCGGATGTCTAGCAGCGAAATCTGACTGTATAGTAATGACCGAACTCCCGGTAGACATCCACCAAGAAGTTGATCGTCCCTGAATTCTAATTACCTGATCGACTCATAGAAGGAACTGCTTCTTTACCCGTAGGAGTAGAGGGCTCAAAAGGGAGGTTTAGAGGTTGCTTACAACTTGATGAACCGGTACCTACAATTCAAAGACACAGTTCACGATAAAAATGGTGTCTGAGTTCTCGGTGTCAGAGACGCAGAGCCGCCATTTTTTTGCCCGAAACTCGTCCGACCCTCATTTTATTAGTTTTTTGTGCCCTTGTATTACTTTTTATACGCCGTTTTTTGCGCTTTGTTCGTTAATTTTGTATTATTCTAGTCTGTATCTTTCATTATCCGTCAAAAACCGTTGATCCAAAACATTTCATGAATTGTGTCTATAGATCCAGAGTAGTTGACACGTCTGTCCTCCCTAAACCCTCGGACGGGGGCGCCCGCGTTCCGTTTCGATACCTGTCTCTTCCCATTCCCGTGAGGACCTGCTTGTTTTTTTTATTGGCGGTGAGCTAATTTTTTCCAACTCTTTTCTATTCATCTCTGCCAAATTGTGGTGAGTTAAGTAATCACCAAATCCCCAATCACTGAAATCCTGAAATTGGATGAAAAAATATTCACTCTACATACTGTGAATGCGGACGGGCTGGTGTAATGAGCGCAGAAGAAGAAAGGGAAGGACGACAAATAGTTGAAGTTTGAGTGAAATTAGTAAAATATAGGTAATTTAAATCAATTTGGATTGATCAGCCACTCCTCTATGACAATACAGGAAATCTGACCCATAACTGTTTCCGTGGCTCCACTTTGAGCGAACGAAGAGACGAGCGACTTCAGGTAGCACTTCCCGGAGTAAGCTCTAACTAGTTCGAATTTCGAATAGTTTTGTAAGATGAGGTCTTAGAGAACGAGGGACAGCCTCGGCCTTGATCAATCCATTTTGGGATGCGCCCCCGCATTAGACGTTCATTCAGAATCATCGTGATGTTTTGAACGTGCATATGGCCTATATAATAAATTGGAGAGGTGGGGGGGGGGGGGGGGGCAAATCAATGTATAAGCCACTGATTTTAACCTCCCGAACGAATCTGGAACGAGTCTGGTACCAATCAACCGACACCGGAGAAATGGAAGGATTGCTTGGCCTAGGTGGATATCGATCCGCGATTCGGTTTTCGGTCCTTGCATGTGTGATAGTGCGCCTTTTGCCACTACACCAGCCCCGCCTCTGGGACTTATGGTGCATATGCCTGATCTGTTCAAATATGAAGATTATGATAACGTCGTCCTTCTTTTCTCCTGATTCAAGTTAATAAAGCATAAGGTCATTCTTGAATTGCATTTGGTAAAAAGTCACAACCTAACCCGAAAGTGAAGCAAGGGGTGGTGCGGTTAAATCGAAATGGCCGCCGCGGCGAAGGGACGTCGCGCACGAAGGAATGTAGCGGAATGAAGGAAAAGCAGCGCTGCGAATAAGGTAAACAGGAACAAAAGAAATATCACTAGAATCATGCCAAAAATATTCATCGCATATCGAACGAGCTGTATGAAGAACGGTAGAACTGCAATAACGAGGTAACTGGTCCGTAACTGCCGCGTTTGCGATTTGATTACACAAAACCGATTCAACTGCCTGTCTTTCTGAAGCAAGCTATCTAGCTATCTTCCTTTTATGGACACATAACAGTTCTTCTTTGACCATATTCCTTATCAAAAGTCTTATACAGGTTCTATATTGGTGCACAGTCATGCCTTCTTCTCATTGTTGTATTCTAACGCGATCGGAATTCTGTTTTCTTTGAAAGGCAAGGGCTTTTGGCTGTATGTTCAGGGGATTCCGTAAAGGTAAACCTAACAAAAAAGATAAACGGTAGACCTATTATGATTACTCCATTTCCTTTTATTTTGTGTTGCTACTGGTCATAAATTAATTTATTTTGATTTCCATGCCTTGACTGTTATTCCGTCAAATATCGTGGTGATTACAAATTTTTCGAATTCTTTCTGCCAGCATATTGATGAATGTGTTCTAGCGTGAAAAGCGGCCTGGAATTCACTCTTTTTTTCAAGTTCTCACATCGCACACCCTTCTCCCCTACCTCTTAGTCTTTACTGGTAGGCGCCCGTTCGAATTATAAACCTCTCTAGATGCTTTTCTCTTCAGACTTCATTTTCCTGATATTTGTGAGTAGTTTTGGCAGTAATAGAAATGTTAGCATGTGTCTGTCGATATTTGCCAACCACTCTATGTAGCTGTAGTTTTTAAGATTTGCTATGAGTGTTCTGTAAGCTGCGAACTTAAGCAATCGAAGTAGTATGAACGATTGAGAAAGTTGTGAGAGGAGGAACTGGCTATTGGATTGGTGTAAAAGTCCGCTGACGGACTTTTTGTTTGTAGTTTATACCTTCAAGCTGAGTGGTTCACTCTGCGGAGTATGTCTGCATTGGTAGTACTTCTTATTTTACGCTGGTCGTCTTCGAAACCGTCAACATACTGGCACTACATACACGTACATAGCCACCGACGAACTGATTTATTTCTCACTTCTTTTCAACTGTTAGCCTCTCGCATTCGCCTTTCTCGCATTGATGATTGCTTAACAATCAAAAGAATTCGCCAATGCTACGGCCATAAGTGGGAACTTCTGCCATCAAATACTACCATTTGCCCCTCTCCCCAATAGCTTTAGCCCCATACTGTTCAACCTCTAGGGAGGCGATGGCTTTTGCTTGTTGGAGGAAGCAGGCAAGAAGTGGAGAGACACAGTATTCTGAATCCATAAAGTAGCAAACCTGATACGATCCTCTTTTATCGTTTTCCTCACCAGACCCTTTTCGAGAATACCATGACTGATGGCTAATTGTGGTCGACCCTCCCCCATTTAAATCCTCCCAATTCGTGATGGTATAAAGCTATCTTTCTTTTGGTACATACAAGCGAGCTTCGCGAGGGAACACCTTTCTTGATTCCCCATTCCAGTTTCCTTGCCGATGTAGCTTTCATACGTTCCATCTCAGCTCAGTACATATCTGCAGTAATGCATGTTTCTATGAAGTCAGCCGGTCATACATCTTGTTGGTGGTGTAGTTTAAACCAGTGCTATGTGGAGGATAGGCGTGGGAGAGTTTTTCCTTAACTCAGATCATTCTACTCCATTCATTCTAACCTTTCCCATCATGCAAATGCGGTTTTTATGCGGATGCATAGAGACATTTTACACCATTTCCGCGGCGAATATCGAATAGTCTCTTCCAGTTTCAACGACACCCCGAAGGCACTCGATGATGAATCTCATTGAGCAACATGTCATTATAGTCTCTGAATAGTTGTCCGAGTTGGTTTTCTTGGTAGCTTGGTTGGTTTGGTAGATTTTCATCAATACTTCATATCTGTCGAATAATCATTTGCCAATTCGAACCTAATTATTTATTCATAAGACTTTGCTGCTCGAATAGAAAATCCGGAAATCTTTACACCTATTCTATAACGATGATATGCTGTATTTTCCTTTTGTTTTGCAGAATTGACATTTTTTTTCGTTTAATTGAAAAAGCTTACTATTTGGTTGAAAGATAAGTTTCGTAACACTTTGGACAGGTTTTTGACTTTTTATATTTCTTTATTAAAGCGATCAGCAGAGTGGCGACTGCATTGACACCTCCTAAGCCTTAACAACTGTTTCGTGTTCTGTGAAGTATTAGGTTGGAAGATGAGTCCTGCAACACTGAACATGCTCCTCCAGGAAAAAACCAAAGCCCTTTTCAAATGTTTTCGCGCCTGATCGCTGTAGAGTGTTCCGGAAGGATTTCAAGAATGGACACAAAAGGGCTCTAAAAAAGGCCCTCATGAACTACGATCTACAGCATAATAACCATTATTATCTAGGACACGTGCCCATCTCACAGGCAGCTTCTCGATCTTTTTCTTCCAGAATTCCTGTGGCTGCGACGAAAAAAAGTGTTCGATTTCATTTCCAGTTGACGATGATCATCATTTTTTTTCTCCTAGATGGTGCTTCAGTGCTCTGAATAGTTGATGACCTGAAGGCGCTGGGGCGGTGAACAAGCCGGATGCCGCAGTACTTCCCATCCGAGTTCATTAACTTGTTGACGCGTTTCGTTGGCCACATGCGGGTGTGGTATAGTGGAGTAGGAAGACATTGGGTCTTTTCGGGCGTAACTCTCGCATTACATTGGCCACTTTTTGCAGCTGGTTAGCGTAGACTGTGGCCGTCACTGTAGTGCCACTGCCTAGCAGCTCCCAGTAGATCGTCCTCCCGCAGTCCCACCAGCAACACAATTAAACCTTCTTCTCATGGATGTCTGCTTTAGGCTCGGTAGGTGGCTTTTCTCCTCGCGCAACCTAGTGGCGCTCACGTGCATGGTTCACCTAGGGCACTCAGCTATCATCTGCGGTCACTATGTCTCTTAACTCCTTTC
Source organism: Haemonchus contortus (assembly GCA_000469685.2). Lineage (NCBI taxonomy): Eukaryota > Metazoa > Nematoda > Chromadorea > Rhabditida > Trichostrongylidae > Haemonchus > Haemonchus contortus. The sequence goes on from LS997565.1 coordinate 50,948,658, forward strand.
GATGGGGACGAAGCAGGAGAGGCTCAGCCACGTGCATCCTTTTCGTCTTGTCGGACTGGCGCAGTTCAAGAGAAACCTTTTCACGAGCCCTTTTATGTCCCTTTTTGAAATCCTCCAGGAACACTCTACAGCAATCAGGCGCGAAAACATTTGAAAAGGGCCTTGATTTTTTCCTGGAGGAACACCTTCAGTGCTGCAGGACTTATCTTCCAACCTAATGCTTCACAAAAAACGAAACAGGTGTTGAGGCTAAGGAGGTGCCAATGCAGTCACCACTCTGAAAGTAGGTCAGCGTGTACAGCGAAATCATGGGGTCCTGGCACGACCATCACTTAGCCTTGGCTTTTTGCCAGCCTCTGATGGATGTGACTTTTTCGATGTAATGCTTCTTTACATATTTCCGTTTCGCAATTATGTCAGTCTTCGTTTCTGCTGTATTCCATTATTCATTTCTTGAAGATACCTGTCCGTGAAATTCATCAATGAAGATCCTGCTAAGATAGATTATGTTTTGAAATGGAAAGTACCATATTCCTTTTTCATCCTTCTGTAATTATCCTCTGTTCGAGTCCTTTCCTTTTCTATTTATATTTTCTATAATTAATTGGAGAGAATTCTAATATCTTCAATCGTCGAGCAGAATTATTCCAGAGCGTGTTCCCTACATTCAACATGGCTCCGACAGGAGGGCCAAAAAAACGCATGGACATGATTTTTGAGTCTTTGTCGAAAGGTTACAAGTGGGTTTTTAAATTTACCATTTTTATGTGCTATATCTGAATATTAGCAATGGTTAAGATCTTTTGTCATGTTCTATTCGGGAGAAGTACAACGACTACGTCTCGAAGCTACTGGAGCTGATCCAATTCACTTGAAGGAAATAAATGATGTGAGTTTTCTACTTTGTTGCTGTAGGTCAAATAGGGACAGCATAGGTGCGGCGCATGTAGCGCGCCGGCGCATCAGATTGTCAGTGGGGAGGCGGTCGTTTGGCGCGATCCCTTCCATCGCGCCGCCCACTCGACGCGGTTTGCGAGCTGTACAGCTCATCCAGTGATCGGACAACCCACAGCCTATCCAGCCCGAACGATGAGCGGCTACTATTAGACCTCTCATTGTGGACCTGCTTGTATTCTACCTATCAGTGTGGCGTCATCGATCGGGCTTCTATCAGCTGGATGGTAGGGGGTTGATCGAACAACTGAACGAGTTGTCCAGCTCGCAAACCGCGTCGAATGAGCGGCGTGATGGCAGGGATCGCGCCAAACCACATACACCCCAATGCAACGCTCCAATTTGGATTACTTTCCCGCTCGCTGGTATTTGAATGCACCATAGACCCATCGAGGAACGATTGAGAACTGTTCGCAGAGAAAGCAAAGTGGAAGTGGATAAGGCATGCCGAGCTGTATTCATGTAGGAAATAAGAAACATAGAAAATGAGGCAGTAAGGCGGTGAGTTGAAGAGGATTCTCCCCTGAAAACGTGCAGAACTGCTGAAGCACCGTTGTTGTATTCAAATGTCCGCGCGCGATAAAGTAATTCGAACCGCAAAACCTTACAGGTCCAAACGTGTGGGCTGCGTCGCGCGCGACGTGTGCGGCGTGACTTGGCTTTAGCGACGATAGAATCGGACGTCCCTGGTCGGCGTCCATCCTCATACTGTCGTGTTAGCCGTTTCGATCTCTCTCCGGAGACAGTTACTCGACAAATGTTTGCGTATCGAATTACAACTGGGCTGTGTCCATTCGCACCTTGATCTGCTGAGAAACGCTGTGAAGGTGCAGAAATGAGTATTGGAAGTCTCTAACTCCTTCATAAATCTCCTTCCTTTTCTTACTTGTAATGGGCTTTAAAAATTGTTTACCACAAAAGTAGATGGAGGAGTGAAGCCATTTTTACAGGCCTATGATAGAATAAACAGAAATTCCCGTTATTTCAAATTTACGATACAATTTTAAGTTTCTGTCCTGTCGTTCCGAGGTTTGCTAGAAGTATTTTCTAAAAAAAGAAGAATTGTTTTTTTGGTTGTTAGTCCAAAGCTACGGGAAATACCATGATAGCAACCGAGTAATTGTGTATATTTTGAGAAAACGTGATTACCACATTTGGGCAACAAAAAAATTTATTAAATGATATATATCAATGATGACAAAATTACCAAAAATTTCTCAGGTATCGGATATTTGACGTCCTTTTGAAAAACCCAGTGTTTTATAAGATTTTTATATAAAACCTGCTGCCAAGATGGTAAATAAGTTCTTATCAACTCACGTTCCGGCGTTATCGCCTTCTTGAGAGTTGTAAATCTAAAGATAACCGCTGCAGCGTTTTAGTTGCCTTTATAGTTTTAGCGGGACTTGGTGCTGCAAAGGCAAAAGTACCTCAAGAAAAAAGACTTATACCAACGTTCTTCTCTCTCCTATTTATTAGTCAGTTTTCGACTTTTTCTCTTCTTATTTTCTGATTTAACCATTTTAGTAGCATATTGAACGTTGATTCAAGCGCATGAAGGCTGTTCGACATTTTTTGAAATCCCGTGGCTCTTGGTTGTAAAGAGATGCCATTTATGAGATCTTGTCGTGGTAGCACAAGGTACGCTATCTGGTCGACAAATGGTCTACATAGGAGGTATCTAGACCGGTGGTTCAGCGACGTATACACCCGAGGGTGGACGAGCTCTCATGGGGTTGTAGAGGCTGCAGAGGTAACATCATTCGCATCGAGACGCGCACGTTACGCGCAGGCAGCTTACTGTTGCCAGCTTTACGCAATGGCACACAATTAGACAATTCCTCCAATACCACTCTTGGAACTTTTCTCGATACGTTTACATTTCTCTGAATTCTCCGATTTTCTCGTCTTCTTCGCCACTTTTGCATTATTCTGGACTGTCACATCCATTATTCGTCCAAAAGTCGATAACCCAAAATTATCGTGAATCGTGCCTTCAAACATCTTCAATTAATCTTGTTAACGCCTTACTATGCATTGACAGTAGGGTCTCAGACATGGCAAAGGGAACATGATCGAAGTGTTCCTAGCGATCATCCGTTTTGACCACGTTTCCAATCACCGAAGCCCCCACTGAATGCCATACCCTGATTTTACGGTTAACTAGGAGAGAATTCCTTCAAGTAGAATTTGACTTTGACAGTCAAAACTCTTGGTTACTTAGGACTAGGCTCTAGTGGGACTTGTTATCTTTTTCGTATTCCATAATAGAATCTGTTCAACTGAAGCCAACTCCTATAGAAGAAATTTCGAGTGGAGCGGTCTGTCTTGCTTCGAAATTTTCTAGGAGGGCTAGCGAAAATTGAAATTTGGCTAGCGTCTGCGGCGAGTGTAAGCTCAAAAGTGTGTGCTTCTCCAGCTGATTCAGGGCAAAATGATCTAATAAACTGAAAAAAAAAACTAGTGAGATGTCAGTGCTTGGCAATTTGAACGCCAGCTCTCTTGGCAAATTTAAGCTTTTGAGATATTTCTGGAAATTGGTATCCCAACTGCCAACCTACTCATTTGTGGCTACTCAAAGTGGCTTTCACAGAAACTCCTTAGATCATTCCAGTATCCTTATGAGCGTAATATACAAGCAGCGGGTTCGTATATCACAAGAAGCCTTCAACAGTTGCGATTGAGAGCATGAAATAGAAAAGTATGCATGTATCTCAAAGAATCGTTTTTAACGATCAAATATCTTTGTTTCAGGAGCTCTACCGTGCAGAAGAATGTTTGCAATTGTACGAAGCTCATAATCAACGACTGACGAAACTTTACGAGAAGTATAAATCCGGAGTATTCAATAAAATGAAAGGTTAGAAATTTTCTCGTTCTCCAGCAGTGTTCATTGTTGCGACTGCGCCAAAGCGTGAAATCTCGGCGTAACATGGACCTACAAAAGCTGGCTGTGTGCTGAGGGTTGGGTACAGGTCGATCTAGACACCACGATGCTTCCAAGAAGTGGGAAACCTGGAACGAACTAAGAAGCTCGCACTAAGCGCTGGATTCCGTGATTCTATAGGGTCGTACAGTGTGAGCACTATGTAAGACCCCCTATGTAAGGCTGAATTGTGGTTGATACTGTTTTTTCACTCACGGGGAACATGTGCGCTTGGTGACAGAGCAATCTGGAACTGTTTAAAATCATATCTTCAGTGGCGGTGACTCGCTTGTTGAAGACACTTGAGGGAGTGTCTGTCTTCCAGCATCGCTCTATCCATTCTTTACGCTAGCTACATAGAAGAAGCGCAGGCCTGAACTGGTGTGTCTTCAACTGCAATCCGTAGTCTCACTCTGGGAGCGAGCTTCTACTGGCAAAATAGACTACGTTGGTGGGTCTCCTTCCGACAAACACGCCACCTCTATCCCACTGAGCAACTGATCAAAGGCGTCAACTGCACCCACCTCGTTCCTCACTAATAGGCAAGCCATTTTGAAGGCAGTTGTGCCATCATAGTTTGACAGAAATGAAAAATAAAAGGGGTGGGCGAGAGGAAACAGAGCCGATCAACTGCTGGGTCAGCAGTTCAGAAATGTAGCACACTGATCATTTAGAAATGATACTGGATCGCGGAGATGAAGGAACGGTCAATGTCTCATTCTCTTCGGTCACCTTACTGTCCTCTTTTCATTGTCCTTTTGCTATATGTTCTTTTGAAAATCATTCCAGATCCCCAGTACCGTCCTACATTCAGTTGGACTTTTCCCGTATGAGGATGGGAGTCCCGTAAGGCTTGGCTCGAGGCCAGGAGATTAACGAACCTCGAGGTGATTAACTACGCTGCACGACGAGACAACTAGTTGGTTAGGAGCTGAGGTTTCCCCCACAATCTCCTAACCCGAATCAGCCGTAAGGCATGCTATCAAGTTATACTTGTAGTGAATCCGTAACTGGCTTCCTACCTTTTCTTTACACCCAGACAGTGGGCAGTCATTCCTCTGCTGTCTAAACCGCGAAGGAAGCTCGGGGAAAGCGGAGTTCTGTTTATTCAAAAGAGATTGTCGCACTTACTCAGCTAACAATAATGTTAGGAGCAGTCGAATAATTTCAGTGGTAAACGAACCTATCAGAGGCAGTCGGAGTGGATGGCTTCCACTGGTTCTCTTCAGCAATGCTAACTGATAAAAAAGATAATGCGGTAAAGAAGGGGAAATGTTCCGGTCTAGTGTCTTTGTTGGCTGGTCTCTGTTAAAGCAATCCTCATTTGCTGCGGTGCTTGCGCTGCTGCTTTCGTTCCTCTTCGGTCAACATTTCGTCGCCTACACATCGGCCAGCTCTTTCGGAGATAGGAAATTTCCTGGTAATTTTATTTACTATTTCGCTCAGTGAGCATTTTCGAAACTGCTCGATCTGCCTTTTTGAGGCTAAGTGCTAGTTTTCGTTTTCGAAAGGGAAGCGTTCTCGTCAATGCACCCCATTTCGCAAACTTTTGATTGCATTTATTTCCACCGAAATTTTCCTTGTGCCCTCGCCGTGGAATGATTTCTTCCATAGTGCTCTCATATGTGGAAACTCATTGTTTCGAATTTTTTTCTGGAAATCGCTTATTTACTGTTCGGAGGCTTCTTGTTAACGATGCTTTTTCGTCCTCACTTCTGATGAGAATAAAAGGAAATACTTCCTCAATTCTCATTTAATGATTCTTTTCACTTAAAAGCGCAGTTCACGATAATTTTTAGGTGCCCTTTTCAAGTAGGAAGGCCATAGATATAGGGTACAGAGCATCGATGGTGAAAGAAGCGAGAAAATCCACCAATTTTGTGAAAATAAGGCTCCTCGAAATCAGTGAACGTAAAGGTTGTACGAGATTACTGTGACGGATATGACATGGAAGGGGTATTTGGACGAGATTTCGGTTGTTGCAAACGAGCAAAGACGGATTCAAGTTGTTTGAACTTCTTATTGGACGCTCTTGCGGATGTGTCGCCTATACAATGCCATTGAAACTCGTCGGCGCATACACGGGACAATCTTCGAGCCTTTGTAACGCTTACTTGACCGTTTTCGACCTGACAGCGCCACATATTGTATAGAGGGGGCCACAGATTTATCCTTGTGGGATATCTCATTAGCCGTTTTTATAGTGAACTGTGCCTTGAATTTCCTTTGGCTTCTACTGCCAGAAGGTTCCGAACAATAGCGATGAGCTTCATGAAGTCGACAATTGGGCTATTCCCTTTTTTCATTTGTTTTTTTTTCTATGAAACTACATAATACACCAGTTGGATGCGCACGCTAACCCGTGCTTCACATACCAAGAGAGCCGCGACATTTCGCAATCCTCATCGCCCCCAATGACTGCTTTCGTAGTTCGCCAGCCGGGGCCCTACTAGGCCTGCGGTATCGATCAAGAATCAGTCGTAGACAAGGGGCAAGCGCCGCCCCCGGTCGGCGCGCGCGCTTGCTCGCTCGCGAACCAGCCGGCGGACTATGAAAGCGGCCACTGGCTTTCTGCAGGCAGGCGTACAAAATGTTTCCAGCCTTTTTAAGTACCACTACGAGTTCATCGACTTCAAGAGCATGCGAAGATATGAGCCTGAGTTCCATCGGCACCTTTCACCTGAAATTTACTTTATATACTTTCTGCTCCTTGTACAGCCTCTCGAAATGCTTATCTATTTTCTTACATTAGTCCTCAAAACATCCACTAAGGACCGTTGCTAGGAAAGTTCTTTTACTCTTGAAAATTCGTCGAAAAGGAAACAATTGACGGGAACTCGCGTGGATCTGAAATCCGCAAATGATTGAAGATTATTTTTGACAAGATCAGAGTTGGGGTCTTAATGGGTGAGGAAAGATCAGAGGGAGCGAGCATGTGTCCTTTTGATTCTCGAAGATTTCATGGCACTAGAACTTGATAGTGTACAGAAGAGCATGAATCAGTGAACATTGAATGGCCTTGCATGCGATTTGATGTGTTCGTTTCGCACTTGACGTTTTATGAAGTCAGGCGTTTGTCGTGCGTCTTACGGGGCTCCTCGTCAACAACTTTTACTTCTTCTTTATATTCATATGGCATGTAGACTGAGCTTAGTATTTGTCTATAAAGGATAAAGGTCAAAGTCTTGCGTTAATCAATCTCATCTTAGGGATGCGCCTCGCATTCGACTTTCATTTAATTTAGAATCGTAGTGGGCTTTTAGAATGACTTGCTGTAGTCAGCCAATACAAGTTAGTGTTTTATCCTCCCAGACATGTCTAGCACCGATCAGCCGACCTCGGAGGGATGGAAGGCTTTTTGGTTGGCCTAGGCGGTTATAGTCCGAGATTCGCACTCGTGACCATGCGGGTGCGATAACGCAACTCCGCCTATTTCTCTATTACATTTGGAAAAAAATGAAGGAAAAGGGAAGTGAAAACCCCCTAGACTGTGTTCTTTCTGTGACAATTGTAGATCGTCTATCCTCAAATTTTCAGAAAAATCATCCAGTATCACTGATCTTCGAGCAGCGTTCACCGGCAAGACAGTTGATCGTGCATCGGCTGCCGTGGAAATGGAATTGCAGAATATGATGGGTCGAATCGTAGTAGATGTCAAAGGTACACAACCACTACTGTTAAACATCGAAAATCGACGGGTGACGGATGTTTCAGCCATTGTCGGCTTCGCTCGAATAGCTACGGGTGATGTGTTCGAGGTGACTGTGCGACATGGCGATCAAAAATGGCGCACCAAGGGGAGGACACAGCCGGATCGCTCACAGCGTTGGGAAAAGTCACAAGTAATTCTTCAATGCCAACCTGAAGCCCTAATTGAAGTTAAGGTGGGCAGAGAAATGATCTTCCAACTTGCACTTATTCCAATTTTAATTTTTTAATTATTTTTTAATTTTCCAAAGGTTTTTTTTGAATTCGACTTGGTTTCAACTTTTTTTTGTCTTTTAGGTTGCTGAAGTACGCATGTTCAAAACGAAGCTGTTGTCGGAGCGGTCTTTTGAGCTTTGTGACCTGTTCTCTTCCGAGCCGCAGCTTGTGACTGTTAACCTGAATCAAATAGGAACCATCAAATTGCAGTTAGTGGTGACATGGATGTGAGTGGGTACATTTTATATGATTTCAAGAGTATGAAACGCTTAAAGGCACAGTTCGTCATCACTTCAGTTTTCCTAGTTTTAGAGGAATAAGGAAGTGATAGAAAGGGTTTATTTAAGTCCTCTTCTGGCGTCGCACTCTTCATTGAAGCCTCCATTGTCAACGAATGCCTCGGGTGACTCGAGCACGGAGACTATGGAAAGGAAACCTCGAATTGCTTTGAGAGAGAAAAAACGCGGATCGGCTGCAAGGTTTGCTCCTTTTCTACTTATCTTTCATTAACGTCTTGTAATCGATATAAGGACCGGAGCCGAAATTGATCATTTGTGGCTTTCTTCGCGGAAAGCCCTTACTCCAGAGGGAGGAACTCATGAAAATCCTATTCTATCGAGCCTGCAATCCTCTTTGACCTGGCGTTGATGTTACCCGCTAAACGAAGCGTAATGTCTACAATAGACGGATGAACGTAGGAACATTCGACTGGGAAGGAAACCGGGCAGACACAGTACACTCGAAGACCATTCTCACAGACATGATAGAGGGCTACTGGCAAAGGTATTAGCATGGGTGGCAAGAACAGGGTATTTCACACTAGTAAGAGGGAACACTTAGCATGTTTAATCCTTCATGTCTTCATCTGAGTTTAGTTGGGTCGCTGCAAGTTTTTAGTGAAACGTGAAGATCTCAACCACAAGGGAGTCAAATATTGAACACACCTGAAAGGCCCAAAATTTAATATACCATCGGGTTGTTCGTAAGTTAATTCCGATTTCTGAGCGTTCCACTTTTCGCTTTTTGAGCAAATCTTATTCAGTGATATACCCAGTTTTCTTCCGTTTTCTTTTTCCTTCCTTATTGTAATTTCATAGCTAGTCTCTCGTTTTTTTCCAAGAACCCGTTTTTTTGCCAAAAAGCTGGACCCGCATTTGGTTTGATATCTCCATCACAAAAATGTATGTGATCTATAGCATAAGATTAATCATTTGCGTTTCGCTTATTTTGGAGGGCTTTTTCTGCTGCTCCATGAAATTCTAATGAGTAGAGGGGAAGTCTTCACTGCGTTTGAAGCACAAGTCGCATTCACAACTCGCAGCGTCAAGTGTATCTCCCTCAACTCATGTGGCAGCTGAACACCTGGCTTTTCCATCAGTCAAAATTTTTCGAAATCTTCCTCAACTATTCCCATGGATGCGTTAGTCTTCTCAGTATGTTACTACATGAGTTACATGAAGTGGGCTCCAGTCAGCACCGTCAAAAAATCACCCACGCCTGCTGTTCAGCCCAACCTGAAATGTTGAATTGCTGGAACGGAACGTTGTGGCCCAGTATTCACAAGTGCTCTGCAATAAGATATTGCCACCTTATGTCTCACCCATGTCAAAGGAAAAACTAGCAAGTTTTCAGTTAAGTAAAAAAAAGTGAAATATGCCGGCAATGCTCCATATGACACTCTGTTCAAACTGGTTTTTAAATCGAAATTACTTTCCGAACGCCCTAATAAACTCGTCCAGTGGGCGATGAGACGCTGACTCCGTGGGTCTGGGAACTTCTCCCTTGTCACGGCGTCGCACACGCCGCACCCGCCGCGTATCGCAGGATTGCGATGGAAGATTAGAGCGCGCAATTTGTGAAGTAGTGAGTCCTTTAATTATTTGAATTGGCTGACCGCTTTCTTCAATTTCAATGCAGTCTTGATCGCCGCTTATATAGGAGGAGTCATTTTAATTAATCAAACCTAATAAACATGAAAACGACAAAGAAACAGAAGAAAAAAAAACGATCAAATCCAATAAAAAACAAGGCAATCAAGGAAAAATATCGCGTCCTATCGATTGGCGGGAGGCGGGACGAGTACGGTAATTGCAGTGACATTTGCCGCATGCCGCAAGGGAGAATGCCGCGATAGGGGAGGAGTTCCGTTACCCCTGACTCCGTAGGTGAATGTCATAAACAACTCTTTTTTAAACAGTTGCAGCATAAATGGTATTGGTATATTCGATTATTCGAGCGATGGAACGAAAAAGTTTCATGTTCTTAAGAGCAATATCAACTGGTGCCTATGGCTTGTTTTTCAGAATGGCGATGAAAGAACAATGGCGCTCATCTACGACTTTGCTTGATAGTATCTATCAAGACATCAGCAAAACGATACCAACGGCAGAGGCGGTACGTGGATAAATTCCTTATTACAAGCGATTCCTCGAATTTTGCATTCTTAGTACATAAAATTACCCATTTTGAAAGGCGAGGAAGGCTATCGGGTTTCGTTCGTTCCCTTCCTCCACTACAGATGATCTCCCAAAGGGGTGCGCTCCGTTGCGCGCGTCCGTCGAAACAAGGTCAGGCCGCAGCCGCCGCATGCGGCGGGTCGGCCCGCGATCTTTGACAAACGTCGCACTTGTCAGGAGGGCATACGAGTTGCGCTTGGTCTATGACAGTCAGCCAAAGAGAAGATAACGCGGACAAATGCAAATCAATCGCTCCACCGACACGTGGTAGTACTGTAATGTCGTCTCGAGACCTCAGTGGTGTGCGCTGCGCGCGAAGTGAGCAGGCCTACTTTTGACGGACGCGCGCAACAGACGTTCTCCTCTCCCAAAGTACTGATCTAGTTTAAGGCCCAACTTATGCCACTAACTCGTCAGCCCTGTGAGAATTTCCCATCACGGCAAAACAAAAGCAGTCAATAAAACAGTAAGTCAAAGCGGATATTTTCTTTATCGGGCTAAGCGAAGTCGAGTATTGTACTGAGGAGGCGAATATCTGTGTTTTCACGTCTCGCCATCAAATTGCCCACATTTTTTGAAAATTTGGAACATATTATGTAGTGACAAAATATCATTTTCATTGTCCCAATGCTGGACCTCTAACTCAATGGTGAGCTTCGTGAGGTTCATGTCTTGAAGTCAATCCAGTAGAAACTTCTCAACTGCGGCTATAGTGAGCGTCCAGATGGGCCCAATCGAACATTTTTCTGTTTTTGAACGTATAAATGTTGTTCTTTCGAGTAACGCTAAGATAATCAATGTGAACGTAGTTCTGTATTCAGATGTCCACGTTCGATCTTCGCGGCTCCACAGCCTCTTTGAGTCCAGTACGCCAGATGGGTCGACGCTCGGCCAGTGCAGCTCACCTGATCGCCACACCTTCAGAGAGCCCCGATAGTGTCCGGGCTTTCAACAAAAGGTTTTTTATTCTATTGTGTAGTGTAATACTGGATAGTTTCTGCCGTCGTTCTTGATGGTTTGCTCTCATTTCAAGCAAATTTTTAGCGTTTTTCTGATGACTTGTTAATCTCGTCTTTTATCTGGAATGAGATTTGAACTGCTCTCATTACGACAGTACTTGGCAGTGATCCCCTCACCATTATGCCCCAGATAGCTCTGAGCTCGGGACTTTTGGCACTTGTATTTGTCCTACTATTTTTTCGGGAATTTTAATCACTTTCTTTGTTCCATGAGCTCTTTACTTAAGAGCATTTAGGAAAGGGTTGACATATAAAGTGGTAAGTGAGAATTTCTTCGGCAGACATTCATGCTCTATTGATGGAAAAAGCGATCAAATGGGAACGCGAGAAGGACAACATTTTTATTTCCTAGATTTTCCTACAATCGATTTCAATCTTTAAACAGAATAGTGCACCAAAAGAGAAAAGAAGTTCTATGGCAAGTCAGGTAAGCATAAACATGTGTTAGAATGCGCAGTAACTCAGGCAGCGACCTGGTCCAGACGAGACGACCTCAATGGAGCATCCTGTCTCACGATCCAGACATGGCTTGGAGTACGTGGTGGGGGTGGTGGCCTGATTGTTGCTGTTGTATTCCCTTCTGCAAATTGGAATGCTGTTTTGGGGATGGTTTGTGAAAGAAAATGCTACTTGTGCCCCCTTGCTTGATCGCTTTTTCAGGCCACTATAACCCGAATGTCCATCGGAGGCGGAGTGACGCCGACCTTTCAATTTTATGGTTTCATTTCTAGACCTCATTTCTTTTTGACGTTGTATCAAGCGAAGTGTGAGCGAAAGTGGCTTCCATAATGTTTGAAAGAATCATGACTCCCAACATGGCGTTAGAAGGGCGATTCACTTTGCTTTGTTTATGTTCTTCCTAATTAGGTACTAGTTTCACGGGGTTAAATCCCATCTCACCGTGCGCTGATGATATCTTGAGATTCGCAATCACCAAAACCAACACCTTCTTTCTTTCTGTTGCAGTCACCATATTGATGACTCCTATTTGAAGTTACAACCTTCATACAATTGTAGTCACAGTTCGTGATTTCAGGTATGGTAGCTCGACACCTTCAGAGACAAGCAGTGATAAATCGGCTGGTTCTCCCGAGATGCAAGAAGCAGTTGATTCTGTGATACAGAGGCTCGATCGCATGGCAATAGCTGAAGCATCTGGTTTGCAAGAGCTTGTCAAAACTATGAAACAGTGGCAGAATGTTTTGCGTGTAAGTATTTCTTCATCGCATTCGTAGACACTTCTTTCCTCATTCACTGACGCTGCTTTTATAGTCCGCCGGCTAGCCCGCGAGCGAGCGGGCGAGCGCACCGGCTGGTGGACTTGCGGTATCTATCAAGATTCAGTTGCAAACAAGTGCCAAGCGCCGCCCCCCACCCAGCGCGCTCGTGCGCTCGCGGACCGGCCGGCGGACTATGAAAGCAGCCTGAACCCAGAACTTACACCGCACTTTTCAAACGTGAATGGACTAGTCCGTAACGGAATGGCTAGACATCACCAGTCTTTCAAGTAATGTTCTGCACAAGCCAGGAGTCCCTAAACCGGCTTAGTTGATGCACTGCATTTTCAAAGGCGGACGAGTTCGCATGCGTTGCAGAGGCTGTAGAGGTTGCACAATTCGTACGGGACGCGGCTTGAACTACTTGAACTCGGTCCCTTCAGTTGTGGCGACCAACCCTATTTTCTGTCCTCGCCTGTCGCACTCCCGTTTACTCCAATCTTTAACTGCTGTGCTTGCCTGAACAATGGGACTCACACCACCTTTCCCTCCCCCTCCCCATAGGCTTCACCCGCGGTACTTTCCTCTGCGCTCTTACTTAATCCGCTGACTTTAACGCAGAATAGTTCAAGTAGTCACGTAACCCTGTAGCCTGAGGGTTTTCTTTTTCTCAAGTTGTCTGGCATTTGTCTGTACGATTATTGTGCCACTAGTCACTTTCGGACTGCGAAATTGCCTTTATACAGGGCTTACGGAAAGGTGTTCGTTGGAGAGCGAGAGATAGATGGGTAATAGGGAGGGCAAATGAGGTTTTGAAAATGACTGTCTCGAATGTCTGTCAGTGAAGTTCGGAATCTGGTTAGGTTTGTGGAAGTAGCAATGTTCTTCACTTCACAAAATAGTTTTTCTATTAAAATCACTGGTTTTCAGCGGTCTCACGCCCGATATGTGACACGGTCGTCATTATTTCATACTCCAAGCACAGCTAGTGAAGAACTTGACGATAATGTTCTTATGAACGGCGATCTGCAGTGAGTTTCGGTTCACAGAATTTTTGTTCCATTTTTTATTTAATACATTTTTTTACTATCTGTCGACTCGTAGTCAACCTGGCCAAACAGTTAAAATCAATGTAAACGGTGGACCTTGTATGGTAGTCTCAGCAACATTCTAGGTCAGCGGGTGGCGGTAGCTTTTCCCCGAATTCCCACAGCAAGGGGCGATGGTTCCGCTGCGACGTCCATATCCTTTCAGTGGCAATTCAGACCTTTCCTTTCATAGCGCCTGATATAGGATGCGACGCGATTTTCGCGGAAAAGTACCCACGCCCACCGTAGTGTAAGCATTGTGCTGTGGAGTAATACTCCGGCACTCCTTGTTTTTCTGGCATCATAAACCTTCCCTCTAAGCAGTGATGGCTACAGCATAGGACGTCACTTTCTAGATTTTTTCGTAGGACCGCCTGGAAGGACTTCGTAATGAATTACGGTAGATCGATCCCTAACCTGTATTTTTAAGGGGACATATAAGCATTCCCGGTGCTAAGTGGGTTGGGGAGGACCACGCGGCGCGGCTGCGGCGCGGCACGCTGCTCCCTCTGGGATAGTACACTCGGCGCGGCATCCTGCGCCCTCTCCAGCGGGATAGTACATCCGGCGCGGCACCCTGCACCCTCCCCGGCGAGATAGTAGACAAGGAAGGGTAGGCGAGCTCTGAAGGAGAGGTTCACGGGTTTTCACAGGTTTTCACAGGTTTTCACTGGTTTTCACTGGTTTTACGGGTTTTTACGTGTTTTCACGGGTTGGGAAATGGAATCAAAATGAGAAAAGGTTGTATAGGAAAGGCACTGAGTAGGATTGACTCTCATCCGAAGGCATGGATTTCGCTGCAAATCTGCTGTCGTTGCGCGAATTCACGCTGGTTTCAACCTGGCCGCAGCTGGCTGCGATGACGAAGGAGGAGTTCGACGACTGGCTCGCTGCACGAGGACTGCTGTGGAAGGATCGCCCGTGTCCAAACTGTGGAAACCCGAGGAAGGTCACCAAGCAGATATGTGACAGCGGCGAAGATGGGAGATGGAAGTTCGAGTGCACCTTTCGCTCGTGCGGGCAACCTGGAGTGGACAGGAAAGTTGGATACCTCAAGGACACATTCTTCGAGTCCTTGCATGGAGACCGGAAGAAGATCTTCTTAGCCAGCTACCTTTTCGCCTACGACCTAGGCACGACGAAGGAGATGGCTCGAACGCTCGAGGTGGACGAGCAAACCGTCCAGCAGTGGAGTCAATGGTTCCGAGATGTGCTCGTCGAGCACTACACGAACAACGTTGTACGGATTGGCGGACCAAACACCATCGTGCAGATCGACGAAACCAACGTCGTTCGCCGCAAGTATAACGTTGGTCGTGTCGTCCGCAAGGATTGGCTCGTCGGTGGCATCCAGGACGGTACGAAGCTGGTCTTCATCAGAATCGTCGATAAGCGCGACGCAGCCACCCTGGAGAGGATCATCCAACAGCACGTCGCTCCAGGGGGAACCGTTCGGACCGATATGTGGGGTGGTTACAATAACCTCTCCAATCTCGGTTACATCCACGAGACGGTTAACCACAGCGTCAATTTTGTGGATCCAGCCACCGGAGCCCACACTCAGCGTATCGAGGGGTTGTGGTCTATCCTGAAGGACAGGATCCGCAGACGGCACGGTCTCAGGGGCGATCTCTGGGATGACCACTTCTTCGAAGTGCTGTTGAAGTGGCAGTACGACAGCGAAAGCCTTTTGTACGAGCTGTGGAGGCTTATCTCGCTCCGGTATCCCATCCGCTGAAAGAGCTTACCCAACGGCCCTCTTTAGGGCCACCAAAATGCGTTTCAGAGGAATCTAACGTGTATGTAATGTATAAATATATTATGTATTCTGTATGTAATGTGTTGTTACTGAAACACTTCATGGGGCCTCTCACTAAGGCTAAAAATCGCCTCTGAATTTCAGGAAGGGGAGGGGCTCCGGGGTGGGTTAGCCAATTGGACGTTCAACTTTTATCTTATCCCAACCTTTTTGCTTGATATAACAATCTCACCCACCCCGGAGCCCCTCCTTTTCCTGAAATTAGGTGAAAAATACGCAGTTATAACATTAAAAAGCTATGAAATGTCCCTAAACACCATTACGGGCTCGCCAACCCTTCCTTGTCTACTATCTCGCTGGTGAGGGCGCAGGGTGCCCGCCGAAGTACTATCTCGCTGGAGAGGCGCAGGGTGCCGCGCCGCAGCCGCGCCGCGTGGTCCCCCCCCCAACCCACTTAGCACCGCATTCCCTTGTAAGCGCTTCGCAAAAATGACTTCAACCTTGAACTGTCGTCCGAAGCTGTCTCTACCACGAATTACTGTAAGAGCATAATCCACCGATGGCTGTCGCAAATATCTCTGGTGCGTCCAGATGAGTCATCGTATCTCAGCCCATGGGTGCCTCATGACGAAACACTTTTAAGACAAGCAGAGAAGTGGACTATGTCCAAGGAAGGTTTACTGTGTCGTCGGTGGACATTTTAAGGGAATGCTCTACTTTGGATACTGCTCTACTGAGGGTTCCACCGTGACCAAGGAGATTTACCCTTCTCAGCTACAGAGTTTGGCCGACTTGTTCGAAGAAAGCGTGCGCAGCAGAAAATGTTTGCCCTTTTCACGACAGCGCTCAACCGCATGTTGCGAAATTGTTTCGTCAGTAAATTGCCGAACTTGAAAAGGAAGTGCTGCCCCATTCTCCTTATTCGTCAAGTCTCGCTCTCTCTGATTATCATTTGTTTTTTGCTCTGAAGCGTCACCTTCGCGATAGAAATTTTGATGATTGCTTGGGACTCAAAATTGAGACCTCCAGCTTTTTCGAATCGCGACCGCCACCGTTCTGTGCTTCATGAGTCAAAAAATAGCCGGATCTCTAGAAATATGTTGGGGACAACGATGGAGACTATATTACAATTTGAAATCCTCTTATAATAGAAATAAGACCTTTTAAACTTAAGATTGAAAAGCCGGTCAAAACTTTTACTCAACCTAATAGTTGTGGGGGCGGCGGGGGAAGGCGTCGAATTTCGTTGTCGTCACTGTTGAACCTTGGTCTCGGAGAAGTGATCACGTCGAAGCGCTCTGAATTAATAAGTTGCTCCACACAGAAAACCTTGCAAGGTCCAAGAATATCCCCGTCGTAAAGTATTTTAATTTGGAGTATTTATGATACTTTCAAGAGGATCTGTGATGATGAAGGAGTTCGTTGTAGGCTTGGACCCGTCGCAGTCGCTTCAATACCAGCTAGCTGGGTCGCCTAGTACACAGCCACTTTGCAGTGTGTCAGAAGATTTTATGTAATGCGAAGGATTAGGGAAAGTTGATCCGCATAGATCCCTCACACCATTCAGTGGATTGAGGAAGAACTAGAGAGCTACCGTGATCATTCGGTTGTATTAATTACCCCTTTCTGTTCCCCTCTTGAGCTCGTGCGACGCATCCGGTGTGCGCGTTTGCTGCTCCCTCATCGCATGTGAGTGACGCGGACTATGAACGTTGTCTGACACAATAGCAATTTTTGTTTGGTCTCTGCCAAATCCTCAGATGCTTGCGATATGGCGCGTTCTACTTGCTATTGACTTTATGTCGTTTACTAATTCTCCACTTTTCGATAGCAACCTGTAAAATTTGAGACTTCAACGATCGGACTCCATATGTTGTGCCGAAATTTTTAGTGTCCTGCAGTATTACTTTGAAATTTTCAGCTCCGAAAACGACAGCGGTATTGATTCGCTACGGCAAAATTATTCTCCGTTTGTGAACGACGGCACTCGAAAGAAATTCACTGAAAACGGCGGACGTAAGGATAACAGACGTGTCAAGCAGGTAGTTGTGAATAATTTCTTTTCTGAGCTGCAGTTTATTTATTTTTTTATTTTCTTGTAGTACACGTGGCGGTATCGGGTTTTATAGCTTCTGGTAGGTACAGCTCGGTACTCTGATAGTTCTGCAGGTGAAAGAGCGTCGAAAGTCGCTGGGAGCTGTGTTGGATTCATCAGACTTGGAGCACATATACTTGGAGAGTGATCGCTTTTGGGAAATTGCTGAAGATGACACAAAAGTTACCGCAACTGGAAATCCTGAAATTGACATGTGCTTGCGGTACCACCTCTCTAGAGTGATCAGATGTTTGCAGGTGCGAAAGGACGGTATACAAACTCTTTCTCTCTTCTATTTCATTCTCATGATCAAAGTGATGTTGTAACTATAACCTTTGAAGATTTTGGAAAGCATCGCACCCGATTGCCCACTGGTCTATAAATACAGTGATACATTGAAGAAATTGGAGCTAGAGTCTGTGACATTGGATCGGTTATTACGGCTAACGAAAACGATACCGGCCGTCCCTAATGTTGCCAGCGGTAAGATATTATAGGTTTTCGTTTTTTTTTCAGATTGTTCAACGTTGTTTTTTTGCTGTTACCTGTGACATTTGGGGATTCAATTTGTTGTTCCCTCTCATAAATTGGTTTAGTGCCGGGGACTATCTTTAACGTACATTTGCGTACTGGTTGAATTAAAACTTGAATTTTCTTCAGCTCTTCTTTTCGTTTGCTGCTCTACTGAAAGTCTAATTGTTCTTTAATAGCCTTTGACGATGATTGGTAATATTTTGAACACTTGCACGGGCACGCGCCGTCTCTGTTTATTTCTTCCCATTGTCCCTCCTACACAACAGAGCACACGGTGAGCGTTGTATGGGGCTACTCCATGCCATGTAAACAAGGATTCTATACGTTTTCGATCCAGTAGGAGCAATCCATTAATATTTGTAGCTAACATACAAAGCTGCTTTATTTTACTCTTATCATTTCCAGGAGCAATGAACATGCGTTTTTTTATGTTGGGAGTAGTTTTTCTCACTGTATTACTTTATCGTGAACCCCTCACTTGACGCAGCGCTTTCCATAATCCAGCGAATAATCATTAATGTGCCACGATTGTCAAGCTTTCTGAGCAGTTGAGAGCCCTTATATGAAATTGGAGGAAGGGATATCCACCCAAAATGCTTTGACCTTATGTTTTGCTAATAAATCTCATACTTTACGGTAAGAGTCAGGAAAGCATGTTATTTTCAGTATTATCGGAAATGGATGCGGCTTCGTCATTGCAAGAAATCTGGATGTCTGCCTGTTATCCGCTTCACTCCCAGCTGGTCGTACCGAAGGATGACCTTCGAACTCAAGTGAAGCTCAACATTGCTCACATCGTCGAACAAAACTACCCACACCTTGTGAATAGAGGTGATATTTCTGAGAATGATATTATCCACTTTCTGAGCACCTAATGAACGATCGGTTGCCTTGCTCGTCAAAGTGATAAATATGTATGTGCATCAATTAGTTTGAACGAAAGGAACCGTTCGAAAATTTCAATGAAACTCCAATCGTAGAAGGAGTTGCGTAGTCACAACGAAATTTCCTACAATATTATAGTCCCTCTTAGATTGTACAAATCCATTTCAGTTGCTGACTCGATTATAAGGCTGCTGGCCGATTGCGTTCAGGATGATACCAAAATCGTCACCGTTTTCCACTTTGTTGGCATTTTCGAAGGGCGACAATTTGAACCGTACATCGAGAACCTTGGGCATGATGGTAGGTTGGAAACGTTTTTGCTGGCTTTCACTTTTTCTCATGAGGAGCACTTTCACGCCGACCTATGTGTGATATTTTCGCAATTCATGTCAGAACTCTACGCAAAGTGGTTACCAAGGCAATCTTGTCTTGCCTCTCTGCCCCTTTCTTGTTCATCATTACAGACCACAGTAAAAACTGTCTTTGTCTGTAGTTATATTGCTCTTTTTATTCCAGGATAAGTTCACTTCCCTTTCGAAAGTAGTTGCAGTTTCGGTTTCCTTTTTCCTCTTTTTTCTCCGAAAGAGAAAGAGGCTCGACGACTACTGGAAACTCAGTTTTTATAGATGTTCGAAAAGCTGATATTTTTTCGGTCTAAGTTCACCCACTTTTTGGTGTGTCACACATTGAAATTATAACAAATTTGTGATAAGTGCTCCGAAATGCGCATAAAATGATCGATTGGTGTAGGACACCCGGTTGAATGGTTGATTAAATCGGCTGTCTAACATCTGCACATCCTTTATAAATGGGGATCTATTCCATGTATCATTTTGATATTATGGTCCCTTTATTTTTTGAGGATCACTTGAGCTTTCAATTTTTTCAGCATGGATGATATCGCTGCTCTCAAGTGGACAAGCCTCACGGATCCTACAGGTTGCTGATCGTCTTTCTCGCATTCCTATAGTACCTCCTATTGAGAGTCTGAAGCAAATAGGAATGATCTTGGCTGATGGCGAGGAGCAGAACCGAAAGATTTTAGGTTTGCTATTGTTGAATACCTCTTTGGTTATAAAATGTTACCTCACGACGCTTCTCGTTCTCTCATTCCAAATTCCAGAAGTTTATTTGCTATACAACTTTCAAATGATTCCCTCTAGTTATGGGTGCGGCAAGAAGCCGAAAACCTTTTTCGTGACCCGTTAGTATGGGTCCACAACTAGTTAACCGTGTTTGTAATCAGTTTCCCCTCAACTATCATGAAAATCCCCTCTGAAATCAGTCCCCACTGTTTATAAGAAGTGCTTTTGTGTGGTGCTTCTAAAAAGTTTTAACCAGAACTCGGGTAAACATAATCTGTTAGGTTACGTCATGCAGAATGTAATAGGGTTGTAATGAGTCTGAGGTTGGTGTTTTCAGAGAGGTATTTATTGTCGGCAAGAGGTCAACTGCTCTCAGATCTTACTTCATCATATTTGTGTCTACTGGAATCGGACGAAGAGCCTGCACGGCTTGGAGCTCTACGAGCGCTCTCCGTTATTGGCGTGAGTAGTTTTTGTTTGCAAGTTTTCAATTTCACTACTTTTTGCCGCTTGCTCTTTACCCACAGTCTTCCCCATGAATGTTGCCCTTTTCCTTCTTCTGGGTACGAGAGATTAACATCCCATGCTGGAATAAATTTGTCAGCTTTTGGCGGGAAGATTTCATCATGGGCGGAACTACTTGAAATAGTGGCGTTCCCATGAAGCATGTGGGAATCTTTATGTCGGATTATGAGCAGTGTCATATCGGAATAGAACCTATCAGTGTATTGCAGAAGCTACGCAACATCAGACAACTACGTTACATCTTGGAACACGATACATCTGAGAAAGTGAAACGTGAAGCTGGCCGACTGTTGAAACGACTCGACTCTAAAGATGTGCCTTCTGACGAGCAAATTACTAGGATATGATGTTGTGAATCAAAAATATAGAAGACATCGACAATTATTTGCTCCTTCTAACTGACTTGCTCATTATCCCGACGGAATAGTACTCTTCAAAAGCTATGCTCACTTTTTGCTGTTTCCATTTAGAATTTTTACGTTTACATTGTGATTGTACATTCGACTTGACTACGTGATTTATAACTAGTTGGATATTTTTGACGGAATCGCTGTGCCTTTGTCTGTGCAGAGTTTGCTTGTTTCAGTTGCGGGTCGCTCGTAGACACAGCTGAGCACATTCATTTCCTGCTCCTTATATTTGATTTGTTCCACGGTTCTCTATAAGAGTTTCTATCAAAGAATTGTATGTAGTCTATTCTTTTTTATTGCTTCTACATTATTAGGTCGTCATTCCATTACTGTTCGGTAATGCTAAGCTCATACTAGCTTCTGGAATTCACTCAATTCGTGAAAAATTTAATAGCTTCTGGTACTAGTTGGATGCATATTGTCTAAGAGTTTCTGTGATCTCAAATTAGAAATTAAAATGGTTACGAAATTGTGTCTTCGGTGCAGAGGTTGAAAACGAGTACAGACTTAGGCAAGCATTCCTGCGGAATTCCGTGGGCACCTTCAGATGAGCGATGGGGCAAAACTCGGAGCGATGCCGGCCACCCGTCGACAACGCCGGGCAAGCCCTAAACGTCCACGCCGCAGCCGACGGCCTTCACGTTGGGGCATTATACCAAATAGAGCATGTTACGCTTGGGAAATTCTGGGCGCCAAAGCAAAGCCCGCCTGCGACAGCGCAGACGCTAATTCGGCCTGTTCGGTGTCGTCAACGGGAGATGTGCAGCGCTGTCAACCGGTGGCCAGCAACACTCAAGGCTCATTGCTGTGCCCTGAGGCCCTTCTCACCTTTACTGTGAACTTCATGTTGCAAAAATATATTCACTTGGCATCGAACTTAGGCTTAGGCTTGTGCTAGGTTAGTGTAACTTACGCTTGAGCTTAGGCCAAGGCTCATGAACGAACTCATAAAGTTTGCCTCAAAAAGAAATTACCAGCACACTTTGCCCACATCTGCACGACGACAAAGCTTCTTGCCGAAGAACAGACCGAACCTCTGACCTCGGGAACATGAATCAATTCGCTTCTCCACTGTACCACATGAACAGTCGACTGCATGGTCTTTTTTCTTCACTCATACGTAGGCTTAGGCTTGAGCTGAAGTTGGAATCGAACTTAGGCTTGGGCTTAGGCTTAGGTTTAGGCTTGAGCTGAGGTCGGCATCGAACCCATGCTTAGGCTTAGGCTTCAGCTTAGGCTTAGGCTTAGGCTTGAGCTGAAGTTGGCATCGAAACTATGCTTAGGCTCAGGCTTTAGCTTAGGCTTAGGCTTAGGCTTGAGCTGAAGTTGGCATCGAACCTATGCTTAGGCTTAGGCTTCAGCTTAGGCTTAGGCTTAGGCTTAGGCTTAGGCTTAGGCTTGAGCTGAAGTTGGCATCGAACCTATGCCTGGGCTTAGGCTTCAGCTTAGGCTTCAGCTTAGGCTTAGGCTTAGGCTTAGGCTTATGAACGACTCATAACGTTTGCCTCCAAAAGAACCGACCAGCGCACTTTGCCGACATCTGCACGACGACGAAGCTTCTTGCCGAGGAACAGAACCGAACCTCTGACCTCGTGGACATGAATCAATTCGTTTGTCCACTGCACCATATTTACATGTGTTTGCTTGGTCTTTTTGCTGCACTCATACGTAGGTTTAGGCTAGGCTTGAGCTGAGGTCGGCATCGAACCTATGCTTAAGCTTAGGCTTCAGCTTAGGCTTAGGCTTAGGCTGAGGCTTCAGCTTAGGCTTGGGCTTAGGCTTGAGCTCAGGTCGGCATCGAACTCAGGCTTAGGCTTAGGCTTCAGCTTAGGCTTAGGCTGAGGCTTCAGCTTAGGCTTGGGCTTAGGCTTGAGCTCAGGTCGGCATCGAACTCAGGCTTAGGCTTAGGCTTCAGCTTAGGCTTAGGCTGAGGCTTCAGCTTAGGCTTAGGCTTAGGCTTGAGCTCAGGTCGGCATCGAACTCAGGCTTAGGCTTAGGCTTATAAACGACTCATAACGTTTGCCTCCAAAGGAACCGACCAGCAAACATTGCAGACATCTGCACGACGACAAAGCTTCTTGCCGAAGAACAGACCGAACCTCTGACCTCGGGAACATGAATCAATTCGCTTCTCCACTGTACCACATGAACAGTCGACTGCATGGTCTTTTTTCTTCACTCATACGTAGGCTTAGGCTTGAGCTGAAGTTGGAATCGAACTTAGGCTTGGGCTTAGGCTTAGGTTTAGGCTTGAGCTGAGGTCGGCATCGAACCTATGCTTAGGCTTAGGCTTCAGCTTAGGCTTAGGCTTAGGCTTAGGCTTGAGCTGAAGTTGGCATCGAACCTATGCTTAGGCTGAGGCTTCAGCTTAGGCTTAGGCTTAGGCTTGAGCTGAAGTTGGCATCGAACCTATGCTTAGGCTTCGGCTTCTGCTTAGGCTTAGGCTTAGGCTTAGGCTTAGGCTTAGGCTTGAGCTGAAGTTGGCATCGAACCTATGCCTGGGCTTAGGCTTCAGCTTAGGCTTCAGCTTAGGCTTAGGCTTAGGCTTAGGCTTGGGCTTAGGCTTATGAACGACTCATAACGTTTGCCTCCAAAAGAACCGACCAGCACATTTTGCCGACATCTGCACGACGACGAAGCTTCTTGCCGAAGAACAGAACCGAACCTCTGACCTCGTGAACATGAATCAATTCGTGTGTCCACTGCACCATATTTACATGTGTTTGCTTGGTTTTTTTGCTGCACTCATACGTAGGTTTAGGCTAGGCTTGAGCTGAGGTCGGCATCGAACCTATGCTTAAGCTTGGGCTTCAGCTTAGGCTTAGGCTTAGGCTGAGGCTTCAGCTTAGGCTTAGGCTTAGGCTTTAGCTGAAGTTGGCATCGAACCTATGCTTAGGCTTAGGCTTAGGCTTGTACCGAGGTCGGCACAGAACTTAGGCTTACGCTCACGCTTAGGCTTAGGCTTAGGCTTATGCTTGAGCTGAAGTTGGCATTGAACCTATGCTTAGGCTTAGGGTTCAGCTTAGGCTTAGGCTTAGGCTTGTGCTCAGGCTTAGGCTTGAGCTGAGGTCGGCATAGAACTTAGGCTTAGGCTTAGGCTTGAGCTTAAGTTGGCATCGAACCTATGCTTGGGCTTAGGCTTCAGCTTAGACTTAGGCTTAGGCTTAGGCTTGGGCTTAGGCTTATGAACGACTCATAACGTTTGCCTCCAAAAGAACCGACCATCACACTTTGCCGACATCTGTACGACGACGAGGCTTCTTGCCGAAGAACAGAACCGAACCTCTGACCTCGTTGACATGAATCAATTCGTTTGTCCACTGCACCATATTTACATGTGTTTGCTTGGTCTTTTTGCTGCACTCATACGTAGGTTTAGGCTTAGGCTTGAGCTGAGGTCGGCATCGAACCTATGCTTAGGCCTAGGCTTCAGCTTAGGCTTAGGCTTAGGCTGAGGCTTCAGCTTAGGCTTAGGCTTAGGCTTGAGCTCAGGTCGGCATCGAACCCAGGCTTAGGCTTAGGCTTATAAACGACTCATAACGTTTGCCTCCAAAAGAACCGACCATCACACTTTGCCGACATCTGCACGACGACAAAGCTTCTTGCCGAAGAACAGACCGAACCTCTGACCTCGTGAACATGAATCAATTCGTGTGTCCACTGCACCATATTTACATGTGTTTGCTTGGTCTTTTTGCTGCACTCATACGTAGGTTTAGGCTTAGGCTTGAGCTGAGGTCGGCATCGAACCTATGCTTAAGCTTAGGCTTCAGCTTAGGCTTAGGCTCAGGCTGAGGCTTCAGCTTAGGCTTGAGCTCAGGTCGGCATCGAACTCAGGCTTAGGCTTAGGCTTATAAACGACTCATAACGTTTGCCTCCAAAGGAACCGACCATCACACTTTGCCGACATCTGCACGACGACAAAGCTTCTTGCCGAAGAACAGACCGAACCTCTGACCTCGGGAACATGAATCAATTCGCTTCTCCACTGTACCACATGAACAGTCGACTGCATGGTCTTTTTTCTTCACTCATACGTAGGCTTAGGCTTGAGCTGAAGTTGGAATCGAACTTAGGCTTGGGCTTAGGCTTAGGTTTAGGCTTGAGCTGAGGTCGGCATCGAACCCATGCTTAGGCTTAGGCTTCAGCTTAGGCTTAGGCTTAGGCTTGAGCTGAAGTTGGCATCGAAACTATGCTTAGGCTCAGGCTTTAGCTTAGGCTTAGGCTTAGGCTTGAGCTGAAGTTGGCATCGAACCTATGCTTAGGCTGAGGCTTCAGCTTAGGCTTAGGCTTAGGCTTAGGCTTAGGCTTAAAGGCACTGTTCACAAGTAGAGGTTTCCGAGATTTGCGCATGGTTTGAATTCGAAGCCCCCTTTGGTACCATTCGTACAGGAATGAGGTCGGAAAACGGCTGGATAGGGCATACTAAGGGGCCGGAGAGGTATCCACGGTCGCCCTCCGCCCCTTCATCGGTGTCACGTTAGACGAGTGTCGAGACAAAACAGATTGCTATTATTCGTTCTAGGACCCACGCACAAAAAGCTAACCGCCGACTGATGAGGCGATGTTTTTCTCCCATTCTTCTTTCCTCTGTTTTTCTTTTTGCTGCCGCGATCCCTTATTTGATTTCCTACTCCTACAGGCTGGAAAAGGTGAGCTACTTTCGCTGTTACTAAGGTTTTTTTGTTTATTTATGCTTATAAGTGAATGAATTGTGGATTACCATTGTCTGTTCTTCGCACCAGGACCCATACGCGCGCAGTGAAACGCACTCTTGAGCTCGTCCGGGCGCCCCACCTTCTTCATTTTTCTGGTTTTATTCACGTCCAGCCCCCTTTTTAACGTTTTTTCGAGGCCTTTTTTCACTATGAAAACACCGATGCAAGCAGTTTCTTCACCTCAGTCGCACTAGTTTCGATCTTGTCTTTCGTTTTTCATCATAATCTGGATTACCCAAAATCATGTTAACGGTGCCTTTAAGCTTGAGCTGAAGTTGGCATCGAACCTATGCCTGGACCTAGGCTTCAGCTTAGGCTTCAGCTTAGGCTTAGGCTTAGGCTTAGGCTTATGAACGACTCATAACGTTTGCCTTCAAAAGAACCGACCAGCGCACTTTGCCGACATCTGCACGACGACGAAGCTTCTTGCCGAGGAACAGAACCGAACCTCTGACCTCGTTGACATGAATCAATTCGTTTGTCCACTGCACCATATTTACATGTGTTTGCTTGGTCTTTTTGCTGCACTCATACGTAGGTTTAGGCTAGGCTTGAGCTGAGGTCGGCATCGAACCTATGCTTAAGCTTAGGCTTCAGCTTAGGCTTAGGCTTAGGCTGAGGCTTCAGCTTAGGCTTGGGCTTAGGCTTGAGCTCAGGTCGGCATCGAACTCAGGCTTAGGCTTAGGCTTCAGCTTAGGCTTAGGCTGAGGCTTCAGCTTAGGCTTAGGCTTAGGCTTGAGCTCAGGTCGGCATCGAACTCAGGCTTAGGCTTAGGCTTATAAACGACTCATAACGTTTGCCTCCAAAGGAACCGACCAGCAAACATTGCAGACATCTGCACGACGACAAAGCTTCTTGCCGAAGAACAGACCGAACCTCTGACCTCGGGAACATGAATCAATTCGCTTCTCCACTGTACCACATGAACAGTCGACTGCATGGTCTTTTTTCTTCACTCATACGTAGGCTTAGGCTTGAGCTGAAGTTGGAATCGAACTTAGGCTTGGGCTTAGGCTTAGGTTTAGGCTTGAGCTGAGGTCGGCATCGAACCCATGCTTAGGCTTAGGCTTCAGCTTAGGCTTAGGCTTAGGCTTAGGCTTGAGCTGAAGTTGGCATCGAAACTATGCTTAGGCTCAGGCTTTAGCTTAGGCTTAGGCTTAGGCTTGAGCTGAAGTTGGCATCGAACCTATGCTTAGGCTTCGGCTTCTGCTTAGGCTTAGGCTTAGGCTTAGGCTTGAGCTTAGGCTTAGGCTGAGGCTTCAGCTTAGGCTTAGGCTTAGGCTTGAGCTCAGGTCGGCATCGAACTCAGGCTTAGGCTTAGGCTTATAAACGACTCATAACGTTTGCCTCCAAAGGAACCGACCAGCAAACATTGCAGACATCTGCACGACGACAAAGCTTCTTGCCGAAGAACAGACCGAACCTCTGACCTCGGGAACATGAATCAATTCGCTTCTCCACTGTACCACATGAACAGTCGACTGCATGGTCTTTTTTCTTCACTCATACGTAGCCCGAGAATCGTAAGAAGTGGGGTTCCACAGGGAGGTGTATTATTCCCTGTCCTTTTCAACATTTTTACAGCTGAAATTCCGAGCATGCTATGTGAAGTAGGAGTTAAGACAAAGGTATATGCAGATGATTTGAAAGTCTACAAACCAATCTTCACTCAGAATGACTCGAAAGTTTTACAAGAGGCGATTGACTTAACAGTTGAATGGTCCAAACAGTGGCAATTGCCATTAGCTCCGCTAAAAACGGTTTACATGAGACTAATGTCTGGAAGGTCATTAGATCACTTGTATACTGTTGATGGGGTTTCTCTTACTGCTGTTGAATCGGTTAGAGATTTAGGTTTCAATTATAATAACAAATTGGATTTTTCGGAGCATATAGCGAAAAGGGTAAAAATGGCTCATACTCGCATATTTCAAATCTTCAATGGGTTATCTACTACGAATAAAGAAGCATTGCCTCGCGCTTACAAATCATATGTTCGTCCGTTGGTGGAATCCAGTTCTACTGTTTTCAATCCATCAAAAAGAAAGCATATATATGCTTTGGAGAAGGTTCAGAATAATTTCACACGTAAATTGCTAATTCGACTCAATGGCTGCTTTCATAGTCCGCAGGCAGGCGCGCAGGCGCGCTGGCGCGCAGGCAGGCGCGCTGGCGCGCTGGCGCGCAGGCAGGGGCGCAGGCAGTGCTGGGGGGGAGGAGGGAGGCAGACAGTGTAAGGCAAACAGTCCACGCCCCTTCGAAGGTTGTTTGTTTTCAACCCCTCGAAGGGGCGTGGATGTTTGCCTCACACTGTCTGCCTCCCTCCTCCCCCCTAGCACTGCCTGCGCCCCTGCCTGCGCGCCAGCGCGCCAGCGCGCCTGCCTGCGCGCCAGCGCGCCAGCGCGCCTGCCTGCGCGCCAGCGCGCCTGCGCGCCTGCCTGCGGACTATGAAAGCAGCCAATGGTTTCCTCTATGACAAAATACCAAAAGCTGCAGTTAGGAATAAGTATCTGGGAATATCAACTCTTTAATCCAGACGTAATATTTTTGACCTTTGTTTAGTTCACAAGATGATACACGGTCTATCTGGTTCTGGTTTATGTAACGTTTTCAAATTAATGCCCTCGAGAACAAGAGGAGGATCCAGCAAGATTTTTCTCAGCCAACCCAAGACAACTTTGCGGGAATAAAGTTTCTCGTTTAGAGCTGGGAGTCATTATTTAATGCTCTCAAAAAAGGTACCGTTGAACATACAGTGCGTTTCATAATTATAAGGTCACCCTCAATTTTCGCACTTTTAAAAAAAGTAATCATTAAGGATTTTTTCTAGCATCATGGACAGATTCCCCAGCACGAATAACCTAGGTATCCGTTTCTTAGCCGCTGCTGCATTCTTCTGAACTTTTTTAGAACAGTTTATCGATTTTTGCACCGTTTCATAATTATAAGGTCACCCTGAGAAAGTGAACAATTATTAACGAAAGAGAGGAAATTTCGTGTTTGAAGATACTTGTAAAGGTAAGCATGTGTAGCAAAGGCATTCCTAAACCTGACTGTCAACATGGCTCGTGGTCATCTGCTTTCCTCTGATGAGAAGGCTCGTCATGATGGTGGGCTCCGTACTCGAGCCATTTCCAGGCAAATAGAGAGGTCCCCTCGGTCCATTCGGAGATTTCTAGAGAGTCCTCATGTCGTTAGATATAACACCAACTGTGGACACCCATGAAAGATTACTACCCGTGACGAGCGGAAAATCCTGAGGACTGTTTCCAACAGTACGCCCTCCTTGAACCAGATCCGATCGGAATTAAATCTCTCTGGGTCGAAAACTACAGTCTGGAGAGCAGTGAGAAGATGCGAGAACATCACCAGGCAAGCAATGGAGAAGGTGCCACGAGTCACCGATCGTCACAAAGAGGCTCGACTCGGATTTGCCAAGATGAACCCAGGGAGAGATTGGGCAAAGGTAGATCTGCATCAAAATCTCACCATAGAGCTGAATAATTCCTATTCAGGTCGTCTTTTCGGGTGAAAAGAAATTCAATCTGATGGAAACAAGCGGTACTGACGCGACTTGAGGAAGGAACCAGTCTACTTCAGCCGTCGCAATTTCGGTGGAAGAAGTCTATGGTGTGGGGTGCATTCTGCAATGATGTCGTGTTGGATCTACCTGTCGTGAGCTGCAGTATGTATTGCAAGGATTACCAGAACGTCTTGGAGTATCATCTAGTACCCTTTCTATGCCATCGCCGTCACCTCAACTATGTCTTTCAACGAGACAACGCCTCCATTCATGTGAGCCGTGCAACGGATGAGTGGCTGCAATGCCAATAAATAAGCGTCCTGCCATGACCAGCCTGCAGTCCCGATCTCAATCCGATGGAACATATCTGGGGCATAATAGTCAGACAGGTTTATGCGTATAACCGTCAGTTCCAGAGCACAGAAGAGCTGAACCGGGCGATTATCGAAGCATGGAGAGCAATCGATGAGGAACTCTTCGGAACTTAGTTTCTAATATACCACGCAGGCTCTTTGATGTTGCTCTTAAACAAGGAGGAGCTATAGATTATTAACTGTTGTACATATGCCATTAACATTGATAAATCATTTACTTCCTCAGGGTGACCTTATAATTATGAAACGGTGCAAAAGCCGACACTATCTTTAAAAAATTCGTAAAAAATTTGAGGTAAAAGATTTTGCGACCAAAATTTGAGTACGGAGGTACATTGTGGCGAGGAATCTACCAGTGTTTGCCAAAAAATTCCATTCCGGCTGCTTTCTCCAGAATAGCAAAAATCTGGGGTGACCTTATAATTATGAAACGCACTGTATCTTTGGCTCAATTTAAACATCGGATCGCTAAAATGCTATTAAGATATGACACAGAGTAAGAGCGTTTTTATGAGACAGACTACTGAACCATAAAACTTTCATTTACTACTGTAAAATTTTGACATTTGGCTTGACTTTATAGAAATTGTATTAGTTTTCGGTGTTTCGTTGATGTACCTTTCACACTTGTGCCTTTTGCACACGTAATAAACCTATAACCTATAACCTATAACCTACTCAACGCATTCCAAATTTTTTGAAGAGCTTATATGTATGCAGAAAAAACCTTACGGATAAAAAAAACCTCTGTCCAGTTAACGAACCTTTAACATGGCATATTCATGGCTTATTTAATACACCTTCATGACACATATTGGCTGATGGCCTTTCATTGTGTCCATATATAATGGGTTTATCCGTTAGGGTAAGCATACAAAAAAAAACTTAACTATATTGTTCCGGCTCAGTGAAAAAATTAGCAGACGATCTCTTTAATGTTAATTTTCTATTACTTTTTAGGCTGTACTTCGGTAGAATTTTTATTTGTTATGCAAGGTAAGCCCATCACTTCCAATGAATTTTATTTCGTTGTATTGGTTTGATTGATTGGCATTCGGTGCTTTTGATAAAACTCTCACAATTTTTGATGAATTCTGCGATACGCCCGAACGTTTCGCCCGCCTGTCATACCTTCATGTGTGGAGGTGAACTCGTTCTGAGGCTTTCGACGCTTTGACATCTTTCTAGTCACACATTGCCCACGAATGGGCGATCTTTGTAATGAGCTTTCGTAAGATCGATCTTCCATGGTAGACCTATATTCTTCACCACTGGACAGTACATAGATTGTTGAGCCCTGAAAAGTTTCCATGTCCAAAATCGTATCCTTCCAACATCTATTCGATGATTACTAATCGTTGTACTAAATATAATAAATATCGTCGACACAACTGCTTCGCTTTGAGATAACCACTTCCACGCTTAGCTGTGCCGCAGTATTGAGCATAGGTTATGCTGATTAATTCGAGCAGTGTTAATAGGTTTGCAATGTTGGCTTTCGTACATGAGGTACCGTTCACGATCACGAAAATTCTGTTCACTTTGCTGAAGGTTTAGTTAATTTCCCGTCGATTTATCAGGATGCGCCTAAGCCATGGATGGCTGGAAGTTCGCAGTTCGACGTGAAAAGGACCTTGTGGGAAAAGATCTTTGCCAATTCCCGCGATCAAAAGTCACAGATGGTTAAGGTTTGCTTTCGTATTCAGGAACGGAAGTGTCTATGACGAATCTGCGAATTTGCGAAATACAAGATGTTTCAGCGTAAGCTATTTACAGAGTAATAGGATTATAACGACGTAGATACGTAGGTTTTCCAACGAGATTTCTGATTTGAAATAAATTAAACGGTAACGGTGAAAATGATTGTAAAAGAAGCGCAAACAGAGTCTCATGTGTAGTAGAGCAACTATCCACGGCCACTTTTATATGTAATTTCCGCATTCGAAATCATGTCGTGATGCGGGTATACCAACATTCCAGATGAGACTGGCATGACGGATGACATAGTGAGCCTAGTGGCACAACGAAAATCAGCAGTTCTTGAACAGTGCCCAGCACAAGTATATGATTACTGGACATAAAAATGATTTGGTGGGGACAAGCGAACCTTAGCAACGGTAGCAAGCATCAAGGAGCCAGATCATGAAGCCTGCCAACAGGAAGTAGAATACGAGCACCGATCCGAGAAATAAAAGGAGAGCCTTACATAGGGCCGAGGTCGACCTACCGGGCACAGCTTACGCTTATTATTTCAATATACCTAGTTTGAGTGAAAAGTGGAAGTGATGGTGAAAACTAGTGCAAAGAAAGCAAAGAAAGCTACTATATCAACGGTTTTTGGAAAAAAAAGCTTGAAATAAGAAGTGAAGCGCTTTTAAAAGTTTATGGATGACAGAAGTCGCATGGAATGAGTATTTAGACGGGTTGTCAGTTGTGCGCCATAGAGTCGAGACCACATTAAACCGTACATGGCCAAATCGCCTTCTACTGTTGCCATGGGCTACGACTGATCTTCGATTTCAACATTTGTGCTTCACTAGGAATGGCGCAGCCTCTACAAGGCTGCTGAAATACGGTCGCTTTCTGGTGTTGACGATATTTAGATCCCAGTTTTATGTAGGTCGCTTTTCGAGCAGACAGCGCCCCATATGGCATCCTTGGTGTCTACTGTGGATTTGGTGCTGCTGCGGTTTTGCACGTTTTTAGTGAAAAATCATTCTCAATTCACCGCCTTACTGCCTCATTTTTTATTGCCTCTATATTCTATACTTTATTCTACATAGATGAAAAATCGGCTCACCTTATACAGCTTCTTTTACGAGACAGATTTCGTTAATTACTCCATGACACGTCTCAAGTTGCGATCGAATACCCGCGCGTGCTGAAGTACTTGAAGCTGGAGCATAGCATTCTCTGGCGCCTATCATTGCAGGTTTTGAGTAGGTAGGATAAATAGGGCCGGCTGATGCTCCTCATCTACCCTACTTTCAGTTTCTGCCCCAATGATAGACACCAGAGTCGTTTAAATCACCACGAACTTCGCCGCACAGTTTGCCGCGTTCATCCAGAATTGGGCGAATGTTCCGTTCCCCCTCGTGGTGACCGTGCGTAATGAATTGCGGTGATTGCGCGGCAAGCGACGATATCGCCCTCGTTCTTCGCAGCTCAACAAATTATTTCGAGAATAGTTGCGTGACATACTATATCACAAAAGCCACGCAAATAAACGCTGTCATGCATATTTTCGAACCTGATGGCCGCCTTCTCAACACACCGGTTGCGAATTTTTCAGTGAACAGGTTTCGATATGGGCTGTTGAACACAGTTCTTTAGCCGGACAGTGATCCATGTGGCATCCTGAGGTGCCCTAGACTTGTCTCTGTGAAAAATCGAGGAAACTCTTAGATTGTGAGGAAAGTAACTGCCGAAAACTTCACAATAGAATAGATTTCTCCAGCAGATCTTCTGGAATATTCCATATAAATGCTATAGTAGGGCATTTCTTACTTTTATTTGTGTGCAGATAACAGATCAAGTGGGTTTCATGATATCGCAATCGGCTGACTATATCGGGCTTTAATTTCGACCTTTTATTTCAGGTTATGAAGCGATGGAAAGAGGCGTGCGCGGAACCGCTTTTATGAGAATTCAGGGGCTAATAGTTGTCACAAATTTCAATGGGTTTCAGTAGCGGAGTGGCCGGTTCGAATCCGGCCACTCCGCTACTGAAACCCCTAGAGGTGCAACTGAAACCTTTAGAGGTGCTTGGTGAATATGGGTAGACAGTTCAGTCATTACGTGGTTGAAAATGCATGAAAAAAGTAGCCAGATATGTCATGCGTATACAAGTGGATAGTGCCCTCACAAAAAATCCCACGAAAGCTTACCTCCTAGGCAGCTCTGAGAAGATTTTGTACAAAGCGTAGCATCAATCGAAGCTGGAGTCGACTTCTGTGTTGTCTTCCTTTCATTTTGTTGATTAGGCTCAGAAAATGACGCTAAGAAGCACAATCCATAGGGGCTGACCATCAACTCAGACCTTCTTATTCGTATTGACGAACATGTTGTTATATTGCTTTTCAAATAGAAAAGCTTCCGAAGTTCATTAAATGATTTGACAAGTGCATGGGTCCGGGAACTTCTCCCCTAACACGGCGTCGCACATACCGCACCCGCCGCCTATCGCAGGATTGCGATGGAAGATTGGAGCGCGCAATTTGTGAGGTGGAGAGTCCTTTAAACATTTGAATTGGCCGGCCGCTCTCTTCAGTTCCAATGCGATTCTGATCGTCGTTTATATAGGAGGAGTTATTTTAATTAATCAAGTCTAATAAACATGAAAACTAAAAAGAAACAGAAGAAAAACGATAAAATCCAATGAAAAAGCAAGCCAGTCAAGGAAAAATTTCGCGTCCTATCGATTGGCGGGGTACGGTAATTGCAGTGAAATTTGCCGCATGCCGCAAGGGAGAATGCAGCGATAGGGGAGAAGTTCCGTTACCCCTAGTGCATTGACAAGTGGAGCATTGTAACTCGGCTGCAACTGATCACAAGCAGTGAGTAGAACCCAGATCGTGATCGGAACGAGAGCTCAAATGACTAACAGCGGCATGGCCAGATTTCCAGACGTATCCAATCGTGTTTCGGCCGCCATTGTTTTCTTCGGTTTGCGCGTTCAGTGAACGATAAACGCACATACTGGGTTCAAAGTACACGCAAAGGAAGACGGAGCTCAACCTGAAGAGAAGGCCATCGTGTGCGTGTCTCTGCTGCCGTTGCCGGCCGACAACCTCACACCAACCAGCCACCACCACACCGCAGTCGTCCGTGTTCGCTTGTACGTACGGTACGTCATCTCTCGCCCCTCCCGCTTTCGTCGTCGCCGACACCGCCCATGGTCGTTCGCAAAATGACTGCGCACGCGACGGCCACGGCCGTGGTCCCACCGGCTTTCGTTCGATTGCTCAACTTCTGTTTCCGAGAACTCGGACTCTTCGTCGCCGATTACGATAAACTCGTTGTCGTGGTGAGCAGCTCTACCGATACACTCCATCATGATTTTTTTTTATCAACTCCTCTGATTATGCATTGAAGTTATTCTCGTAGCTCTCCCTCAATTTCTGTGATGAGCGAAGTCAGAAGCGGGTCCAGAGCCCCAAGCATCAACCGCTTTTTTGTTCTGAATACCTGATCTAAAACTTTTTGCCATTGCTTATTCGCTCAAGAACGTCCACAAATCTGGTTGTTGCCGCTTATATTGCACTGCTCTACGTATTCTACAACGATGCTGAATTGTTAGTTCGATCTCATGGGACTTTGGGGGCACTATGTAATCCATAGTAGACTCGGTCATTCGAGACCAGGATTTCCCGATTAGGAGAATCTGATACCGTAAAATCGGTAAAGCTAAGTGCATATCCTCCTCTCCATATAGTTTTTCTTTTCAAATCTTGTTTGGCAAGTTTCTGTGTTTTCTTTCTCAGACTATTCAGTTTCTAATGGACGAAGCTAAATGGGTAACTACAGATAAATTCAGACAGTTCCTTAACTGCTGCCGTGCCGGATAAGGGTCACCTTCGGTATCACATTTGTTCGATTCTCCGAAGTATCCCGGAATGACGACCCTCGTTCGTGTCGTCGAAATTGTCATGTGTGTCGTAGTGCAGTAACAAACGACATATCTTCGTCGTTTTTCTCCTCCTAATCGAAGCGCAGTAAAGTTTTCGAGACGTCTCATGTGATTCGTGGAGTTCTGAGGGCAAAAAAGACAAAACCAAATCAAACTATATTTGCCATGGATAATTGTCCCCATTATGCACGTATGTACTATGTTTCTTCAGTAGTACGCGAGATGCGGACTTAACCAGCCAAAAGGCTGTCTGAGAAGGTCACGGTTCTCACTTCTTCAACGTAGGTGGCTGCCATAGCGCTTAGTGACGTGGAAATGCTCAGACTGTTCATCGAGACCCTCATCAAGGTCGCTTCACTGGCATTTTAAAGGTGTGATACGCGAACATCTTAATCATCACGCCTTTCCGATGGTTTTCGGGAAACCAGCTTCCGATCACCTGCCGTAATTTCTTGCTTAAAGGGAAGAGAGTGGTTGTGGCCTTTACTATGAGCGATGGGATCCTCGCTGAGCGATCCAGCTTCACCGTTGGAGTGGTCGTCTTGTCAGACAACTTCTTGCATACCTCGATAACCATCAGACCTTCTTCCCAGCTCGTCATCGGTTTCTCAACAATCTAGTATTCCGGGCTGGAACGCTACTACCATTCTCACGACCTGCGTGCCGGCTCGGTACGAGCTCAGAACAGCTTAGTCCTTTCGAGGTCGATGGATTTTCACTAGAACCGTTCGGGAGAATAAGCTCTATCATTGAGACGCTGCCGTGCCTAATGGGTGCCGAATATGTGGGCACATCTCGTAGCGGTATTAATATAATTTTTATAGTCTAATTTCTTTGAGACGAAGAATGCTCTAACCCATGGCCTGTCCCCATTACACAACTTCTTCTCTCGCACTGCCTCAATTCAGAGGGTAGGATTAAGTGCTGTATAGTTCGGTTTCTCACAAGTAGCTTTCCTGAAAGGTGCAATCTTGGCCTGCTCTGAAAGAGATGTAACTCTGCTAGCTGGTTCAAGTGTGTTTGCTTGAGTGTCTAGTATGGTAAGGAACGGAACACTCGCCCAATTGTGGATGGACGCGGCGGAATTCGTAGTGATTTGAATGACTATGGTGCCTAGCATTAGGGCACAGGTTTTGAGTAGATTGCATAATTGAGGGCCAACTGATGCACCTATCTGCCCTACTTTAAATTTTTGCTCCAATGATCGGCGTCGGCCATCCAGAATTGGGCGAAGGTCCCGTCCCCATCATGGTGCGGTGGTGCTGCATGCCTAACCCATCCATAGTTCCGACTTCGATTTGTGAATGCTTTTTTTGCGACGCCAACTCATAGTTTCTGGGACACTGGTTCAAATGTATCACAGGGGAGACACTCCCTCTGCATCCGCCCTCCCCCAACCCTCTGCTACCCTTTCAAACGATTCTGTTAACATAAGATGTCATCAATCTTCGAATGAGCACCTGTTCTCACATACGGTACGGTACAACAGGTTTTTGCCCTTCCAAATGGCCGCAAATGAAATCTGTTTGGATAAAGAATTCTCTGCAACAACGTTTTCATGATATTCGACGACGAGGCCGGGCAAGCGCCGCCGAAAAGCACCTAGCGAAAACTCGGTCAGTTGGCGACAAGTGGATACGGTTTGGCTTCGGATCGCGGTCAGGTACAAAACCACTGCACGAATGTTGAAAGAAACTGCGGAAACGTTGTTCGCGTCAAACTGGATGCTTCAATGTGAAACTATGAATTCCTAAGCAAATAAAGCATGAAGTCTAGCAGCTCATTAATCATCCGGAAATACCTGCATGATATGAGGCTGTTAAGGCAGATTTCTGAGTGGTCTTCAAGATTTCTCTCTACGAAAACCGTGTAAATCTGCATTGAGGGAACCTGACGGTCCTGCTGTTCTAAAAGCACCAATTCTGTTCACTGGGTAATCAGTTGTGCTCATTTCGATAGAAATATGTAAAGCATTGAGGCTCTACCCAGATTTCTTCCTCAATCATCCTGCCCAGAGACCCTGTTCTGTGGATGGTCCTCCCTGAGAGGACGACACGAACGCAGACGCATGTATGACGCAGAAATCCTCGAATGTAGCGTAGTGAGGCCTGGGAACCGAGAGCGCTCGGGTCTACGGGAACGCCAGCTCGACCTTGAGCTGACGCTTATGTAACAAGAAGCATGGACCCAGCTCAACATATCTCGGAAAACACTCGAAATACGTACTGAACTACCAACGTTGCCTCGATACAATGGACTTGTTTGATCAAAACTGGCTTACCATAAACCATCGCTTTAGAAAATCTATGGAATGCGAAAATTTAGTTGAGGATAGTGATAGAAATACCGACCACGGAATCTCAATAGCTTCGTCTACATCCAGAAGGTGACGACGGAAACCGTTTCGTCGCCAGGTCTCTGTTCCCATTTCTGCATTAATAACTGTCAGAGTTCTCAGAACTCGGGTTGAAATTGTCCTCGATGTATAACAAGACTTTCTTTAAAGGGCTTTTATCCCATCACCTAATGGGGTACGATAACTGAACCTCCCTTGATACTCTGAATGTCTTCCAACAGTACTGTCCCAATATTCTTTCGTAAATGTCTGTCTTAGCGGCGTAAGAAAGTCCATCGTAAAAAAGTTTTTTCGAGTTATCTTTAGCTTTCTTCAGATACTGTGTGTTAGAACGTAACAGAATTTACAGCGTGCTCACATAATTTAAACTCGGAGGATGGATGAAGCCTCAAAAGTGTATATCTTACAGTTTTGACGATCCTTCATTCTTTGGGTAAATTATTGTTCTCGTGACGTCCCCACTTAATGTCTTCTTGATCAGTTGGTGTCAGAGTAAGGTTAGTTTCTCTCAATAGGACGTGTCATCGATGTGGATTATTGAGCCCTCTAATGTATGGAAATGGGAAATTTCTTGAACAGTGGCTCCCTGGTGGGTTTTGCAAACATCAAAAGCTGAGCTTTTGGCGTGACGAAAAACGCAAAGGTTCTCTCCTCAAAGAAAAAATCAAGCTAATGTAGAAAGCAGTTCTGAAAATCGCAAATCTCAGCATATCAATTTTTAGACCTACACCATATTATAGTTGGAAAAAGGCCGGTTTCGTAGCGATGCGCCATTTTTAGGAATGTTAAGTACATACCTGCAGGGCAACCTCTGCTCTCTAGCTAGGATCATCGTAGCACAAGTAACCCCTCATCATGCCACCGACGTCTAGCATCACAAATACCTGCCCATACCCTTCCCATCTGTTTCTTGCCCTATTCTGAAGGAGCCGCAGCCGTCGGTTGTGTCATTTTTACCTTCTGTCACTGCTCACGTAAGGCTTTACCATTGGAACATCAAGGTTTTCAATACCTTCCATTCTGAGCGGTGTACAACCAATGTTACAGAATAAGTGACAATTAAAGATTCCTGTAGTGTTGCCATTCAATCTACTCGCCCTCACTGATATGAAATCCGTTCGGAGAGTGGGTTGAGGTTTCGATACAAAGTGGAAGGCTCGCCAGTTTCCATACTATGAAAAAATGCATATGTCTCTGCCATTGGACGACGACGCCATAAAAGCGTATGACCTCGAACTTAGTCACAGTTGTGGCGTTTCCAAACCCCATTTACTAGAGCCTTTTTTGCCATGGTATAGAGAGAAATGCCCGATGGACTATTTATTAAGATAAATTTGCATACTTGCTGGGTTCGATCACAGTGGCATTTCACTTCCTGGAGAAAACAGGATAGAAGGAACGGTCGGTATACGCCTGACGTTTTTCACCGCCGTCAGAAGCATTTTTAGCCTTCAAACCATTGTCCTGCATTTTGCCTTTTTGGTAGGGTCAAGATCCAATGAAATTCCAACAGAGAAGTAAGTACAGGAAGACAAAGAAGCATGCAACAACGATCTCGAATACTATCGTGACAGTTCCAATGTAAATAAAGGCGAAGTAGCTGGAGAAAACTCGTACAGCCACTTCTCTTATGTCCAGCACTGCTTTCAATGAAAGTATAGTATCTACAGTATCTATAAGACTGATCGACAAGGTACAACCGTCAAATCGTGCTGAGCGACTGGCGCTGAGGGACAATTAGGGACGTTTGATAGACAAATGCGCTCCTTGATCTTCAGGGACGTTTTCCGAAGGACCACTGCTTTCCAATTAGAAGAGAAAGTGTAGAGTCTTTGGGGTTCGAAAACATTCGAGTTCGAATCGTAGTGGCGTATTGCGATGCCTTGCGCGGGGCCTATAAATTATAGAAGTCAGAGCTTGCCAGAATCAGATTACAATTAGACATCAACAGTGGAATACGTCAGTTCTGTGAGCTTTTGAAGTTTGAAAATGTCTTCATCCAATCGATTCCTCGTTCGCAATTGTACGAAACTGAACTGTAATCTAGTCATCACACCTTCCAAGACCGTATTCGACCAATTCTTCTCTAAAGAGCGCACTTATGGAAGAACACATTCGCTACAACTGATTAATAATATCAGCCGGTTTTCGACTACCAAAAAAAGCAATTCGTTGATGGATCCATTGAACAGTTCCGCCATTGGTTTCGAAGGTCTCTGCTGTTATCTGTAATTTCATCACTGTACTGAGAAGGTACGTTACCGAAAGTACCAGCCATTCAGAACAGTAATGACAATTATCTGTCGAGTTTACGAGTACGAGCACCGGACTACCTATTAAGCCGAGACGGCCCACACTCGTGATCACTTTCTAACTTAGTACTGGCCTTCAGCAACAGTCTGCTTGTCACAGTGTTTACGATACTTTTTGTGCGTGAATAATAAAAAAGTGGTTTGGCAGTCAATTCGTCAGGAGTAAGGTAAAACGTACTTCGACCGTTGACTCGAGAGCCCCACAAGCAAAGGGGCAACAATGGCGAGGTGTAGATGTGATAGAGAGGAACGGTGATCAATAATTGATCAGCTGCTTGAGACGTTGGACAAAGTCTAGAAAACGAAAGAAGCAACATGGAAGGTCGAATGGCTCACTCCCAACTGCGTGACCACCCTCTTCGCCGAGTATTTTTCTTACACTGTACTGTGTCTATCGATGTTCTCGAGATTCTGTGAAGTCAGTGTGAGATGGAATCGGGGATGTCGTTTGGGAAGATGGAGGCACTGAAATGCTCATCGACAGGCCCCCAAACTATACGTTTGGGTCAGATGCGCATTCAGGAGACAGTATGGTTGTATGCTGTCTGCGATCCTTCGCAGGAGTTCCACTGTATCAAACTTATGCGGTACAGCAGTATAAAACTACTCAACTGAAACCCTCGGTGCAATCAATCTTTGAGCGCTGGTCCCTGCCACTAACCAGGGAGGGGTAGTCTACTTACCGTGGGACTTTGAATGAAGACCCAGATAAATCGATAGAGTTCTGAATGCTGTTTACGAAAATGGAAATTAAAACTGCTAAATGATTCTACTTAAAAAGTTATGGGGGCCCGAATCTCGCTCGACAGTAGTATCAAATGGAAAGCGAACTCGTCGCTTCCATATCTACCGCCCACGTGATCTAGTGGTAGTGGTCTCGTTTCGTGGGCGTAAAATGAGGGATCCCTCCCCGTCATTATCCGCCCTCTTGCAAAGTGTTTTTTCATTTTATCAAAGGCTCTCTGAACGTTTTCTGATATTTCTTTAGACAATTGATACTACTGTAGAGCAAAATTCGGGCCCCCATTACTTTTTAAGTAGAATCATTTAGCAGTTTTAATTTCCATTTTCGTAAACAGCATTCAAAACTCTATCGATTTATCTGGGTCTCCATTTAAAGTCCCACGGTAAGTAGACTACCCCTCCCTGGTAAGTCAACTATTCTGCTCCGAGGCTTGGATCAACACACAACATACTGAGAACCCACTCCAACGACAACATCAGTGGCTTAGGCTAGAACCCTGTTCCGATCGCTTGTTGTACTCTTTTTAGATGACAGCTACTGACCAATGTGCTTATCGGGAACGCACCAATAGTTTGCGATGAAAGAGAAAAGAATCTGAAGATGCATCAGGGGCATCTGGCGCACAGCCAGATCAAACCGAAAATGGGTGGGACATAAAGTGAACTCACTCAACAGTGGGATTGATACTGTCGTTTTTCGTACAAAAACAATATCCGACAGGATGCTAGCTAAATTGTTTCCCCCTACGATTACATCTCAGCATAGAAATATAGGCTTAAAATTGGGCCATACTGACAAGAAGAAAAAATTG
Source organism: Haemonchus contortus (assembly GCA_000469685.2). NCBI lineage: Eukaryota > Metazoa > Nematoda > Chromadorea > Rhabditida > Trichostrongylidae > Haemonchus > Haemonchus contortus. Next base: position 50,990,003 of record LS997565.1, read on the forward strand.
AAAGTGGATCGAAGCCTAATGTGGGACGCCTTTCAGACGACAAGAATCTTGTTAGCTCTTATTGTTAGGTTCCTCGACTACCTCGTAACCTTTCGGTCTTCAACTCCAAAATGTATCACTTTGAAAACTTCATTTCATTTGTTATCATAAGGATGGAGCACACTAGCACACACGCATTGTCACTGGTTCGAAACCTGGATCTATAAAATATCTCCCTGGGCGAACGAAACCCCTCATCACTTCAAGATCGGACAATTGGTACCAGATTCGTCTGGTAAGAGAAAGTACTGACCTGTACATCGACTGGCCACCGCAAGTCACTTTATAATGCCGCATTCGGACTCAATACGCCACTAAAATTATGAATTGAGGTAGAATGTAGGGCGCATCCCTTGGACGGGATTGAGTCATGCCAATAGACATTACCCTTTTTGTCTTCAGTAGAAACGGCATATTTTCACTGAAAATCAATTCCTACTATGAAGAACTTATAGCACCCATCCGTCACTTCTACAATCTTAAGCCCTTCGTTTATGGTCTGCGACTCAGTGGAATAATAGAATCAGCTGCCAAAATTCAGATCCGTATAGACGGATCAGTCCCGTCCTCATAATCACTCTTCACGCCTCCGTATTTCACAAATTCCGCCATCAGGACGTACCTAGCATGCCAATTTCTCGGCTTCACAAATCTGTAGGCTAAGGTCAAGACAGTCTGAAGGCGACCAAGCAATTATTCTCAAATTTTGATCAAAGATAGCTTCAAAATATGTTTCTGCAACTAGACTTGTGTCTAATGCCAAAAGGACCTCTTTTTCTTTTTCAGGTTGTCCTTTTCTTCACCATATTCACTTCCGCCAAAATCGCCTTTACACCGCAACAGGACGATATTCGAACAGGTTTGTTCTGAGACAATCGTTTGGTAGGAAAGAATTACGATGGATTTCACCCTACACCGGGGTCGACCTCATATTGCCCTCGAAAAATCGAGTTTTCTTGTCACGAGATGACGTTATTTCACATAGATGAAGCCCGACCGACTATCAGACCCCACCATTTCACCCCCAGCCGGTTTTTGCGTCACCGCTTCATGAGCGATGTATGCAAACATCTGTCACAAAAGGGAAATCCCGCATGAAAAGTGAATTTTACAAATGAAATCAGGCTAAAATCGGCATACAACCTGAATCGCTTACCTAGAGAATGATTGAAGACGCTGACATTGATTTTTCTTACCTGAAGTATGTTTCAGATTGATGTTCTCTGAAATATTTGTTGATCGCAAAAAAACGAACTGGTAGCTGATCATACGCCCTTATTCACGACGCTCATTTCGGCGTCAGTTTAGGACTTTTTTGGGACCCGTCCGTTTAAGGAACACAATACACATCAACAAACAGTCTACACAAGTACCACAATTACCTTTCCCAAATAGATGTCGTTCACCAATCGAACGTAGCTAGAGATTAGCGAAGGGCGAGCGAGTTTCATCATTGTCCTCCTCTTCTGTTCCATTGTACATTTCAAGTTCTCGCAGTGTTATGTTGGCAAAAGAAGTCATAAACGGCAGTAAGAAAAATCTCAAGTTGTTCTTTTGAGCCATCTGTAGCCGTCATATCTATGAGTGCACATGACTGGTTCAAATGCAATGTGCATGTCGTCGTTTTTTCCTCGCCTCTTCTACTATCCAAGCGACCTTGCTCGACAACACGACGACAGTTGCACAGAAAGAACATGGCCATTGATGGTCATTGACTGTCCCACGAAGGGTATCGAACGGGCACGCACTTGATGAACTGTGTTTTCACGAGAAAAAAGCGAAAGAAAGAAGTTCTGAAATTACAGTATGACCATAGTGACGGTTCACACACTGTTCACCACGGTTATTCTTTGTGGTATTGCTCTGACCGAAAACAGTCAGCGAAGGCAGTGACCCCCCCCCCCCTCAAACTTTTATGAGGTTCCTGTAGGCAGTGAGGAAGAAATGAAAACGGCTAGCTGTGCGTCCGATTCTGGTTCGTAAAATTGTGTGGTGCAGCCCTTAACTTCCTTTTTTCAAAATGCATATTCCCTTTAGTTGGGGACCGTCATCAGCTCCCCTAACAGGCCATACTGTTTCCGCTACTCGAATGCCGGAAGTCGAGAATGTTCAGATTATGATACTTCTCATTCGAAGACTACAAATTTTGAAGATTGAAGTGCAAATGCAAATCAAAGGATCACGGTCAGCGGAATCGCCATTAATTGAAATGCGTCGCGCAGTGGTTTTTGTGCTAGCCGCGGCCGTCGCATAGGCCCTCTCTATCCACACGTCGCATTTTCAAAGTTTTCAACATGGTTGTCATCTACGGTAGGAACGCTACACTAAGGAGTGCTTTTATCTTGCAAAGTGGCGTCCGAATGGAGGCGGATATGAGGATGATTTGCCCATATCATCTGAGTGATTACAACATAGTAATTCAAACATGACGAGCAGTGTTCAGAGGTATTCGGAACCAGTGAGGGCCATTTTATACGCACATTTATGATCAAAGGATCAGTTACTCTCAAAATGGAGCTCCTCCTCAAGAATTAGCCTGAGTCGTCTACGCTACGATATGCCGATATCGATGACCTTTTTGTTGAGTCACTGACACGGTTGGGCCAAGCACCGATGTTGATCTGCTCCTGATTGACTGCCTGTTTTTCGCCCATTCTGAGTGTCCAGGTGTTTCTCAGAAGAAGTTTCAGGCACTGCTAGGAAGCAACTCGTAGTCATTTTACTGCCATTTCCCTTCGCGAACAACTTTTCTCTTTCCGTCCCCTCCCGAAAAATGTCACTACCACTACGATGACCGATTGCTGGAACTGCCCCGTGCGTTTTGATGGCTTTGACACAAGAACTGCCGTCACCTAGCATATCTTTTCTGCAGTCTGTTCCTGAGTGCGTGGGTCAATAGAAAACGCGTGGACGGGAAAAGGGAATCTTCTCTAGCGATGACTTTTACCTTTACCCACACTTGATGGTACAAACCTTCTATTTTATCATCGATTCGGATGTTTCAGGTTATACACCAAATGGAGCTCGATCACGATCGGAAATCGCTGTTTACAGTGAATATTTCGAATCGAAAGGTGATCCGATCATGGTGTTCGCCATAGTGGTCGCCAAGGATGGTGGTTCCATGGCTCGCCTCGAGTACATGGAGGAAGCAGTAAAACAACTGGATTTCGTCACCACCAACGTCACCTACGATGGACATACGTTCTTCACGCTCTGTTCTGACTTCTGCCAGGTTAACGAACCAATCCGGCACTTTTATGTAAGTTTTACATCCTAATACTTCATTCTATCAGTTTCAAATAAGCTGATAAACATAGTTTGGTGATACGTACTGTCCGCTGCCGTGGTTTTAAAGCCCCTAGTGAGACTCAAGGTATCCGAGTACGCGACTAGTGACATCTGTAAGTTTGCTCTGCTACCTCTCTGTATTCGAGTCTCCGTCCTAACCACTCCTATTGCTGTTGCTCCTCAAGATTTATCTACAGCGCAGCCGAAGCAATCCCGCCCATGAAATCAAATGAGAAATACTATCAAAGGATTTGCAGGATTGGGGATATTCCGAGCCCTATTCAAAAGGAAATAGGTTGAAATTGCTCTGGCTTATGGATTAGATCCAGAAAATGTTCGGTAAAAAATTCGTTCCTGTGTCTTTTACGGTTTTCTTGATGTGATGACGAAGGAAGTTTTCAGATCAATTCTCAAAGACAAAACAAGTATGTGATGTTTCTCGCGCCGAAGCAAAAAGTTTTCTCCGACATATACTACTTTTTCTTTGCTGTTCCAGTCTCAAGGGTCATAACGAACTCCATCGAGCTCATGAACTTCTCCAAATTGCTGAGAAAATACAGCTTCGACCACTTTGACTCATTGCAACTAAGAAACCAACCTAGTTCTTTGCGCTAAAAACTTGTCGCAAAAAGCCCGGAGCTTGTATTGGGAGCTGCGTTGTACCAACCTCTATAGAATACTGTGATCAATGCCTTTGACGACTCGGAGGAGCCCTTTCTGCCCCGAGATGATTCTATTCACCCCCAGACAAGTACGTGGCATCCTTTACGAGAAACAAAAAGAGTTGCTGAAGATCTCGATCATCGTGTATTTGCGTGATGGGCTATTGATCAGAAACAGACCCCTCTTATACTGTCAAAAGCACCAAATGTGTTGGACACCATTCCCAAATCTGAGCTGCGGCTATACTTGACAGAAGCAGAGCTGGAGGTGGGTATTGCCAACTTCTGATCGCTGCTATTAACAGTACATAGAAAACACCAAATGCATGAGCCGACTGACGTTAATGCCAGTCTCTCTTAACATCAAAAGCATTCGACACCGGTCAATTGGGTAATTGAGAATGGGGGTATAGAGACTTGTCTTGAGCCGTTTTAATTCAAGACTTGATTCAGTAACTGTCAGCGTCATCACTACCTAGTTCTTGATCATCCTTCTATGCAGACTTGATTACTTTCTTCCTTGAAATCCCGGGGCCATCTCATTCCACCACAACATAGATTCCGCCCATTTCTCAAGATAGAACGAAGAGAATGAGAAAAATCCGAGAGGAGGCGTAGTCTAAGGCTTTTTATGAGGAACCCAGGTTGGGGCATTGTCGTTGTCGTACATTATAGTACTATCATGCGCATGAATGCCGATGAAAACGAACTGAAAGACTTACTGTAGTCGCTTTGACTGTATGCTTTTCATTGTCCCGCATTCGATAAAGGAAAGCGTCTCCTCTGAACAGTAGACATATCTTTTTGGAAGCCCTGAAACGGGCCGATAACCCGGTCTGCAATGAATAAGAAAAATTTGTCGAGATATTGATCTTATAAAATGTTCACCATCAGAAATCGATACAAAAGAAAAATATTAATCAAAGGAAAAGGCGAAGTTTAGGAAACATGAATACGAGGGTTTTTTTGAGATAACTATCGCTTTACACTTTGCCCCTCGAATTGTCGAGGATGGCGATTAGTCATCAAAAAGATGGAGATAATTGATTAAAATAGTTTATTGTACGAAGGAATTACCGAGTGTAAAATGAGTACAAGTTACTGTATCTTAAATATATGTTACACAAAATTATCGGTAGATCATCCAAAGGTTCAGTTAGGTGGTGGGAGGAAAATAGCAAGTACCAATTTTACGTTTTTTCGTCTTTCTTTCGGAGGTTGTTAGAGGTTCACTTCGCCGGCACTAGCGATTAGAAATTGGCAAGCGGTCATACTGATTGGAATGAGGAGATAGCCAAATGAGTAGCGATAAGTAATGCTAGTGCTTTGCGAAAATGAGAATGAGATTCCTATTGAAAGTTGAGCGCTTTCAAAGAAAAAGTGTTAAACCTTTTTATCTAAAATGAAAGGAACATTTTACAGAATGGCTTGGTGATGAGGAACAAGTCAGCCAGAATACAGGATCATTTCACAGTCACATTTCCCATCATGAATGTGCTTGGCAAGGATCTCGACCTCAGCCCAAATTTCTTTGGCGTTAGAACGAACAAAACTGACGACACGGTGGAATTTCTAAGAGTTGTCGCCTATACACTGCGAGCCAATCCGCCTTCAAACTGGACAAAATACGATCTGCAGGCATACGAACGCCTCGTATCTGCCTATTTTCACACGTGAGTCAGCTTTTTTTCTAGCGGAACTACCCTTTGAAAAAAACCCGACAATTCTGAGTTCACCCTCACAAAAAGAACAGAACCTTTTCGCGCTCAGCAACCATGGTTTCTTGTCCCATTAAGTCCTGAAAGTGAGAATAACTTTTGTGAATGGAGGCATTAAGAGAAGCGAAAGCAAGTCCATTCCTTCAGATACGCTTTTTCATAACCAATCTGTAGGTAGGACGCAGGCAGCTGTTTACACTTTTCACGGCTTACCGATCAGAACAGAATAGAGTGACGAAAATGATCGTGCAAACAAGGGAAATTACAGAACCCGACATGAAAAATCCCAAACGTAAAGTCCACGATAAAATTGAGGTTCTCTTGCTGAGGTAAAAAACGAAGAAGAGTAGCGCATCGCTGGCGCGGGGTGCGATTGAATCTACGGAACTCACGAAATTCAAACTTTTCAAATGTATAAAAATACGGGGCTGCCAAATTTTCCATGGCGAAAATGGTATGTAGGAATTTCGCACGGATTACGTTGAGTGACCACAGTAAGCGAAAATGCCAAAGATTACCCACGCTGCTGCAAGTCGTCTCGACTAGTTTCAATTTTCAAAAGTGCTGGTCTCTGAAATATGGCAAATATGGAGCCGCAGATTAGTCTTTTTGGAGAACTTCTTGAGCCATTATCTATTGTGAACAGTGTCTCCAAGTTTATCCAAGTACCTTAGAGTGACACTGTGAAAATTTGGAAAGGGTTGATACAAAAAGTTTGATTTCGAGGCCCTCTACTATACTCTATTTTGAAAAGGTATTTCGTGTTGTTTTCAGATGGTAGCAATGGAGTCCATGATTAGACTTCTGCAGGAATTTCATCTTCATTACAGGATGGCCGTATCCTCTTCAGTGTGGCCCTCGATATCAGTGCGCGACATAAAAGGGGAAAGGATCAAGTCAGCGGCGTTAGTCGAAGCCGTTTTGGGACGCGCACCGCACTTGACTTCCATTTACAATCGTATTGTGATTGTATGAGTATTAGGCCTATCCAATGACTTGCGGTAGCCAGCCAATGTATGTATGAGCTAGTGTTTTCGTACTCCCAAACTGTTCTGTTACCAATTGAATTTGGTCTGCACAAGCATCAGAATTAGGTCCCAGGCTTTCCTCCTTATGATAGTGCTACTTGCAACCATCATGAGTAATTCAACTCGAACCACTACAGATCTATTCTTCAGGGAAATGAAGTCGGACTTGCTTGAGGTCTACTGTTTCTCGCTAACGTACACCTCAGATGAGATCGTCAGAACAGGTAATTATTTTGTTTGCTCCAATCGTGAAAATGATTGAACTGATTTTTCTCTTTGGACTTCCAGGTAAGACTCAGTACTAAATTTAAAAAGCAACTCTCAAAAAACCATAATTTGTTCAAACTGGAGAACGGAAGGACAGCCGAGAAGTACTCCTTCTAACGACTATTTACTTGCGCCTCTTTAGCTTCATATTTCGTTCCAAGATGAAAGACTTCGGAAATTCAGCTGTAAATCATAAGGCCATCGAAGTGGTCGAATGAGTGCTACATACTGATGCCAATTTTCTAGGATTGACAATCTTTCCATATCTGGCTGTTGGCTTCGTTGTGATGACTATTTTTTCCGTCGTCACCGTCTACTACAGCAGTTCACGAATGAATCAGGTACAGTAGTTGAAAGTGTTTCGATAGAAAGATGCGGTCGGCCTCCAAATCCAAAATCCATTTCCTTCGCATTTGCTCGAGCTTTCACGCAGTGATAACGGGGCGAATGGCAAAGTTTTTGATGATAATAAAACTCTTTCCGAGATTCGCCCGGTGCTTGACTTCCATCTGGTATTGCACAGACTATTCAAATGCGATGCGACCCTGACATTGACTTTTTACCGCCCCCCCCCCACCCCTCCCTCCCCCACGGCTTTTACCAGCTGCTATATTTACTTGGTAGTGATCCTTATTTTCGGGTACCCACAGGTGTTCTGTTGCGACTCACTGGTCTCGGTGTTGATCTTTAGGCTTCGCTATGCTGTAGAGCTTGACACTTCACCTTGACATACTCTAGCGATTATACGCTTCCGCAATGGGCTGTTGATGCTGACAACTTGTCGAGAACAATAAGGAAATCAATCAAAAGTATTGTGTAAATATCCAGGAAAGAAGTTGTAGGTCACTTGGATGCCGTATCGCCGAACCTGTTCCGATAATGAAATGTTATAACAGACGGGAACAAGAAAGGCAAAATCTTCACCCTTCAATCAAAGTCAAACCTAGCTAGGCCTAAAAGCCCTAGCACAATTTAAGCAACAATGCTCTTATGGAAATAATATGTCATTTCGTTCCAGTGGAGCAACTACAAAATCATCGATGCGATTTTTGGTTGCATCTGTCCGCTTCTGGCCACATCATCGGCACTGGGATTCCTCTTTTGGTGTGGATTTCGATTTGCTTCGATACTCTTCGTCACACCGTTTCTCGTATTAGCCATAGGTGAGCAAACGAAGTTAATTCCAGGGCAGGCCAGTCCATGCCCAAGTGTATGATTGCTGAATGCTCGGAAATCATCCCAGTCCGACCACGTATTCCATTATGTCATTATAAACAGCCCACTAGGTGCAGTTTTTCATTTAAGGTGTCGACGATGCATACCTGATGATGCATTCATGGATGCGATTTTCCGTTAAGGACCCAACAATGACGAAACGTGAGCGGTGGGTTATTTGACATACATGACTTTTATATCGGTTCAGCTCCCGTTCATTTAGTTCTGCGCTTTGAAAGAGTAAGGTTGAATGAAGCGTATCTAAAGCACCGAATCGTCAAAACTCAAAGCCGCAGTTCATGATAGAATAGTTTCTGAGAATCACCTATTGGTATGAACCAATGGCCTCTAAATACAGTACATGGGATATTGTTGGGCGAAAACAGGCTGGACAGGCGTAATGATATGCGCCCACTGGAGAGCGATTTTTGTCCCATTTTCGACTTTGTAACCAGTTTTTATGCCATTGCGACAACTGATATCGCGTCCTGGTCTGCACCATAACACAGTATTTCACTTTGACCAGATACCTCAAAATTATGTGAACAGTGCCTTCGAGTATGGCTTGTTAAAGGCAACGGTTCGAAGACATGACACTGCTTTCATCAAAAAGTAGCTAGTGTCTTGCTTGTGCATCAGAACAGCGATGCGATCTGTGTTGAAGGATCTTTTCTTGAGGAATTCCCCAAGAATCATAGTATAACCGAGCAACATGGAACTTATCGGGCTTCGATCCGTTTCTATTTAACACAGAGGATCTCGTAGAGGAAATTGCATAAGATGTAGATGAGGAAGGTAGTCAAACTACAGGAATCTGATACATTTTCGTAATGTAGCCGCAAACATTGTCCCATCGTCTTCACGCGAATAAAAACCGTGTGCATAACCTCACTCATGCCTTCGTTTTTGACCGGCCATTGCCCGAGGTACCTTGTTTTTGAATGTCCTGAAGCACCGCCAATTCATATTCTACTCGTACAAGATGTCAGTTCTGCGGAGCTGTTCTTTCGATGGAAATCTTCGATTAGGATGATGTCGAGGCTTTTTTTCAACGTGCGCCTCAGCTCGGCTAGCTATCCCGCGATGGCACGATCGCTGTTCTTTGGCTGTTGATTACACTTATTGTTCTTGTTCTTAACTAACTCGGTGTAGTGAGTAGTCAGACATTGGCCGACCTGCACTAATTTCTCTGCCCCTTAACCATTGAGTTTCTCCTGCAATGCGTCCCCTTTCCCTTTCCTTGCCTTTGCTACGGCAGTCTGAGCAAGCCTCCTTCGAGCGTGTCTGGCGTGTAGGACCGAGCGCGATTTTCGCGGGCTATTGCTGTTCGGTACCAGGAGCAATCCAATTTTTTTCCCTGAGATAAGGTTCTATAAAAAGGTCATGGTAACGCTTCCCCTCTCCTTGTATCCAGTCCGTGCTGACATCTACAGTGAGCTAGCCTTGTGCAGCAGTTGTTCTCCTACCATCCAGTGCTTCCCATTTCCTTGTATCCAGCCGTGCTGACATCTACAGTGAGCCACCCCTTGTGCAGCAGTTGCTCTCCTCCCATTCAACGCTTCCCCTTGCCTTGTATCCTCACCAGTCGCTGCCATCTACAAGTGAGGCCACCCCTTGTGCAGCGGTGTGCACCCTCCCCATTCAGCGCTTCCCCTTGCCCTTGTATCAGCCGTTGCCATCTAGTGAGCCACCCCTGTGCAAGCAGTTGCTCTCCTCCATTCAAGCTTTCCCCTTGCCTTGTATCCAGCCGTGCTGACATCTACAGTATGCAGCTAGCCTTAGTGCAGCAGTTGCTGCTCTCTTATACCATCCAGCGCTTCCCATTTCCGTTGTACTAACAGTCAGTGCTGAGACATCTACAGTGAGTGGCAGAGCCACCCACGCTTGTGCAGCGTTGCACTCCTCCATTCAACGCTTCCCTTGCCTTGTATCCAGCCGTGCTGACATCTACATAACTCACATATATCGCAACTCCCTTCCCTGCCTTGTATCCATGCCGTGCTGACATCTACAGTGAGCCACCCCTTGTGCAGCAGTTGCTCTCCTTCCATTCAACGCTCCCCTTGCCTTGTATCCAGCCGTGCTGACATCTACAGTGAGCCACCCTTGTGCAGCGATTGCACTCCTCCCATTCAACGCTTCCCCTTGCCTTGTATCCAGCCGTGCTGACATCTACAGTGAGCCACCCCTTGTGCAGCAGTTGCACTCCTCCCATTCAACGCTTCCCCTTGCCTTGTATCCAGCCGTGCTGACATCTACAGTGAGCTAGCCTTGTGCAGCAGCTGCTCTCTTACCAGTGCTTCTACCGTCCAACGCTTCCCTTATGAATGTTCTTTCAAACCATTTCTGAACCTTAGTAGTGTGAGGAATCGAGGCCCAGCAGAATATGGTGAAAATGTAGTTGGGGGGTGCCAGGCACTTTTGTGCTCTGCGTCTCTTCATTTCTTACCCTGTCTAATCATCTCACCCATCCCGGAGCTCCTCCCCTTCTAAAAGTTAGGGAAGGAGCTCCGGGGTGGGTGAACCAATTGGATGTTCAATTCTTACCCCATCCCAGTTTTTTGTACAAGATTATCATCTCTCTCTCTCCCCGGAGCTCCTCTCCCTAACTTTAGAAGGAGAGGAATCCATCTCTGCAATCTCTATGCACTCTGCCGCCGATGTGAGAGACGCAGAGCACAAAAGGGCGCTGGCACCCCCCAACTACATTTTCACCCAGAATACAAAAGCATTCTGTCCAGGCACGAGGGATGGATTTTCTCCTTCAACTTTTGGTGTGATGGTTAGAAGCAGATAGCATATTGTGACAACTTTCAAAATCGGTTGGATTAGCCCAAAGACTTCAGAATGAGGAGAACAAGTAGTCGCTACCAAGGGGAAAACCGTTTCGGAACATCAATACCTTCCAAAAGATGAATTAGAGCTCGATTGCCTGCAAAATAGGGGCGGCTTTACATGATTGAAATGGAAGGATAAAAGAGAAATCAGCATTGCATGGAGGTAAATGAATCTATCAAATAATCCCATAGCCGTCGGGGCACATACAAAAATCCAAAATGATCTGTTGATCAAAACGTTCAGATCTAAACCGGATGTCGGCTTATTTTCAACCGTACAACGCACCACAGGATAGTATCGAAAGTTTCATTTCATTTTCCACGCAGAGTGATTGTCGTGATTTCTACAGACTTTTTGTGACACAAGGAAAGTGCTAACTTCAACCAGCATAAGATGAACCTATAGAATCCTGCTTTAAAAATATTCTCGGCAAACATTCCTCCTCAAAAGAACCTACATGTCGGAAAGTGACAGTCGGAAAGAGACTGTAGAAGATACACTGGTTGCTACAAGGAAAATCACAAAGAAAATATCGTGCCTATGAATCATGCCAAGAAGTACACTTCAGAGCAACAATGCCACGATTACTTTTATTTTAATTAGTTCGCTTTTTATAGCTGAAATGGAAGTTGGAAGGAAGGGTTCAGATTAGTCTAAATTATCACAAGAAGTAAGTGTAGTGAAACTGTTGTTAACGCTTCATTTTGCAGCTTTTAATACAGTCCCCGCACAAAACTTTGTTTTCTTGCGTTTCTATGATTGAAAGCAAACAATTTTTGAACCACTGTGCCTCAAGATCCTCTAGAAGGGCATTAACATTGCTGTTACTTGAAAGCGGCAGAAAATCCAAAATCGGTTCAAAAAATACTACCGTGGGGGGGGCACAATATTGTGTGGTCCGTCGGCGGGCCACGCGGTCGTTAATGGGTTAATACTGAGGTCTTCCCTAGCTATTTGGCCGGGTTCATTGCTTCTCGATAGCGCATGCTGTTCAAATTACTCGAGCGGAAGTAACGTGCGCCACTTCCGGCTGAAGCGCTCACCTTATCACTGGATTTTTTTACTTAATACATTCTTTTCTGTTACGCCGTGATCAATTGTGATAAAGGTTTATTAAACGCACACGCGAAACTCATTAAAGATCAAAATGAATTTGAAATCAAAAACTAGGGCCTGACGAACACTCTTTGTATTTGAGAGTTGCGCACATGCTGGTGGACGTGGGACCGTCTGTGACTATCACCTCTTTAACGAATTTCTTCGCTTTCCTCGTTGGGTACTACACGCCAACACCGGAAATACAGGTCTTCTGCTTTGGCAACGCCGTCGCCATACTATTCGATTTTCTTTACCAGGTATTCAGATTACGAATATTGATTGGTTAAACAAAGTACAATCGTTACACCTAAGCATTCTGACTGCTTTCCAAGTTTCCGCACTGAAAACGTGTGCACCCTGCGAATAGGAAGGTTGCTTTTAAACTCGAAGAACTACGTTGGGCAGGCGGCTGAGGATCTCATCAACAAACAGTTCCCCGTCCCTCATTCCTGTATGCGACTACCCCCACCCACCCCCTGATTGATACAGATTGATTGGTCTAGCTAACGATCAGAAGCTGCTCTCCATTAGCAGGACAACGTATCTTGCTGACACGGGGAAGGCCCTATACATATTACAAATGCTGGGAGTGATATGCCACACCCTCTCGAAATTCTGACTCAACCCAGAAAATACCTAACAATTCCGAGGAAAGGAAAAGTTCGCAGAAAAAAGGAGCGGACGTTGTCGTAGGAAACGCCAAAAAGTGTTGCAACAGCGACAGTGAGTGCGCGTACCACCAGTAGAAGTGATTTTTAGCTCGTTGTCCTGCCATTTCTGCATTGAATTGTCTATTATTATTATTTAATTGTCTCGCCACACGCGATGAAATTCGAGTGGCCATCAACTCGGCCGGTAGTTACCAGCAATGCGATTATCACGAACAGTCATTCGAAATTTGTGCCGCCTACTTTGTACGGGACGTTCGTTCATTCAAATCACGTTCATGCGTTTCCCCCTACTCGTCTACGAGGCATCTTCCTCTAAAAGGGATGGAGGATAAAGTTTTTAGGCGTTAATCGATTCTGTCTGAGAGATGCGCAACCGCATTCAACTTGCATTCAGAATGGTAGTGGCGTATTGAGTGCGTATATGGCATGCAGTCGCCAAGTCAGTGCTTTAAACCCTCCAGACGAGTTTGGTGCGAATCAACCAACTCCAACAAGAGATAGAAGGCTGGGTCGGCTTAGGCGGGCAGTGGACCGGGATTCGACTACATACGTGTCCATGCTTGTGTGATAGTGCGCCACTTGCCACTACACCATCTCCGCCCGTCCTTCTCCCTAACAAATAAAAACTCTTATAAATTGATCTGTATAGGTGTGTGATTCCAGATAACAATATTCGCCGCCCTGCTTTCGATCGTAGGCGATCTACAGATGCGAGAAAACTCGAAATCAAACAAAGTACGGCAGTGGAACGATTTGAAAGTTGAGAAGGTCAGTGGCCGTTCGAACTACTTCCTAATCTTCACGATTGTGACAAGAATAAATATTTAGTTTTCCTTCATCCTTGACGAATATTCCCAGTGGTTGGCTAACAAATTCACTGCTGTGTTCCTCTTCATAATACTATGCTGTTACTGGTTCATCAGCATCGTCGGCGCCCTACAAATTGAAATGAATTTGACAGCTGACAAGCTAGTGCTACAAGACTCCAGACTCATTAAGGTACTTTTCCTACTGGATACGAAGACGGTTAAGTTTCATCGCCTGACTAAAAAGGCGTAGTTACATGATGCACCGTGTCCCTCTATCTCTTCACCTAGTTTTGGGAAGCATTGTCAACGTAAACGGTGAACTACAGGTCTAAGGAAGCCGAAGCAAACTGATAGAATTTAGTATTTAAATGATGACCAAAACATTGGGACTGGCTGCTTTCATAGTCCGCCGGCGTGCCAGCCAAGGTAGTGCTAGGGGGAGGAGGGAGGCAGACGATCGGTCGACGCGGTCGCGTCGCGTCCAAGCCCTTTCCGAGGGGTCGCTGCTTGATTCTGCCCATCAACTTTTCCTTCACAGTCCTACCATATACGTGGGAGGCTGTGAAGGAATACTTTTGCACAGAGCTGAAGTGTTTCTAGTCACATGATGGTATTCAGTAAACCAGATTATTGGTTTTCCTACTTTTCCATTCGAAGTACCATAGGAAGTGGGATCGTTTACCAGTGAAATCCACTAAAATTGGGCATAAATCACAGTAAGGGAGCTAGTGGAAAGAGGAAGGTCAATAAGCAGAACGGGTTACTGACTGCATCAAAGGTGTTGGTGAAAATGGAACTCCAATTTGCGAACTTACTCTTCCCATGGAACTATAATCCATTTATGAATTTCTCAAGTCTCAAATTAAGTATCTTCGGACATAAAAGGAAATTTTTCAGATGAATTATTACCGTGAGCAGTTCATACTTGTTAACTATACGATAGCGAACATTTTTATCCAAAATGTAAGTTCCTTTCAGTTACATTTAAATGAAGTCGAGAACTTGTCTGTAGCCTCTACTTTTATAGCCAGGTAATCTCAACGATCCAGAGAGACTAGATATGGTGAATCGGCTTATCGAAAGCTTTGAATCGTACCCGGAATGCCTTGGAGCAAACTTCAGTCACTACTTCGTCCGGTGGGGAAGAATTATTCAAATCTGTTCCGTTTCTATTCAATAATTTGTGAAGGAGGGGAGAACAGTTGGAGGGTTTTACGTAAGTAACGAATCCAACAATTATCCATGGTTTCAAAAGGCTAATTGGGCTTTCCGCTATCCGGAGACTCAATATGTACATAGCACCAAATACCAATCAATATGTTCACTTCAATAGGTAAGCAATACCAGTAAAATTACACGTCATGCGTGGCTACAAACATCTCAACCCAAGTAGAGGCTGACTACAAAGGGACGTACAGAGGTTGCATTAATCAATACGGAGGCATTTTGCTGATCTTGACTCTTTGGAAAGAAATCGATGTAGGCGTAAGCAAATTATTTCTTCGTCAGGTTCAGTGAACTTGGAAAGTTAAAGCCACAGAAGGCTCTTTTGGGCAGTAACAGCTTATCAGGGGGTAGACAAAAATGCCGACAGGCTCCATTAGCAGCAACTAACTGTGCGATTCCAGTTTGCTATTGTAGCTCGCATCGCTTAGTTACTCGATAATACTGTGATGTTGAAACTTGAAAGAATAATGCCTGTGGGCGCTGATGGATTCTGTTTGAGGGATACGTCCCCATACGCATTTCACTTCTATTCAGAATCGTAGTGCCGTATTGAATGCATATAGGACCCATGGGCTAACTTGAGCTGACCAGCCGATGTATATGTCAGTGTATATATCCTCCCAAACGGGTCTAGTAGCATTTAAACGACCCGGAGGGATGGATGGCTTGGTTCGCCTATGTGGATATCGATCCGAAATGGGAACAAGTGACTATGGGTGTGTGATAGTGCACCTTTTGCACCACATCACTTCCGCCATCCTTCACTCTTCATTGGAATATTAGCTATGAAATATTGACTCGACCATAGGAAAACATTTTTTAGTGACTACAAATTTTATCGCGAAACGGTGGAGCTTGAGGAAGAAAAGTCTTTTGGCATTACTGAAGATCCAGCAGACATTTTTACTCAGAAAGCCATGCAGCCATTCTTCTCGTGGCCTGAATTCAAGCACTGGAACGGCTTTGTCAAATTCGATGATCATGGAAAGTGAGTACAAAGAATTTATGGTTTTTTCCTACCAAAAAACTTATTTTCATGCTTTTCCTTTCTATTGTTGATGAAAGTTTGGAAATGAGCTCTCTGTTTGAAGCAGGGTAATTCATTTTTGGGATGTGGAAAGTGGGACAGGAAAAGGAATCGGTCCAGCTGAAAATGTAATTCGCAACGCTATCCTGGTGGATGTACTGTCATGACACACGGAAAGTTCACTCGTTGGCAGTTACCGCCCCTCAGACCAATGGGAGGCATTACCAAGGGGTGCACCCATAATATCTGAACACAATAAAAAGATATATACGTTGAGCACCAAAAGCGAATATAAAGTTAATAAGCAAATGAATAAATGCACCGCGATGGACATCGAACCGAAAAATCTTTCTCATTCAAGCGACCTGAATTAGCGCCGCCCATTTCCCCCACACCTCTTCGGGTCCGGGAACTTCTCCCCTAACACGGCGTCGCACACGCCGCACCCGCCGCCTATCGCAGGACTGCGATGGAAGACTGGAGCGCGCAATTTGTGAGGTAGGGAGTCCTTTAATTATTTGAATTGGCTGGCCGCTCTTTTTAATTCCGGTGCGGTATTGATCGTCGTTTATATAGTAGGAGTCATTTTAATTAATCAAGTCTAATAAACATGAAAACCAAAAAGAAACAGAAGAAAAAACGATAAAATCGCGTCCTATCGATTGGCGGGAGTACGGTAATTGCAGTGGCATTTGCCGCATGCCGCGAGGGAGAATGCCGCGATAGGGGAGAAGTTCCGTTACCCCACCTCTTCCCCTCTATGCGAGCTTCTTTCAAAGAAATAAAAAGTTTGAAGTTCTTGGCGTTAATCGATCCCGTTTGAGGGATGCGCCCCCGCACTCGACTTCCATTCAGAATCGTAGTGGCGTAATGAGTGCGTGTGTGGCCTATACAATTATTATACTTGCGGTGGTGAGCCGATGTACAAGTCAGCTCGATCGGCTTTTAACGAAATGACGAAAGAAAAATCATCTTCCCGACTGTTTGCAAACGATTTCTAGCCTTCGTAAGAGACTATCGAATGCACCACTCTCTCTGGACGCAACTTTTTCACGATTATAACTGAAGGGGTATCTATTAATCGACCCTGGAGGGATGGAGGGGTCGGTAGTCCTAGGCATCCGGGATTCGAACTTTGTGGTAGTGAGCCGCTTGCCACTACATTACCTCCGCCCAATCACAGTTAGATTATTATCGATATTGTCTATTCCATTGTAATTCCTTTCTGAAACTGGCCAGGATTAACTATTTCGAGTGTGAGGTTGAAATGCGAAGGAAACTCTCAGCAGTGATGAAATGATATTTCGATGGGAGTTAATAACTGAAGGAAAAGGTCGGTTTCGTAAGGCTAGCAATATCAAACTCTACTACTATCTATTTTTGCTGGACACATCTGTCTTGCTGGTGGTCTACTGGTTAAGATGGGACGGTCGATTCCCTTCATAAGTTGCCTTTTGAACTCCTAAATGTTCCAAAAGTTTTGCCTTGCTACTTTTTTCTCTACAACCTCTAAGTAAGGAGAAATTTCCCGAAAATAAAACATTTGCTCACAGGTTATACCGCATCTATGCGACAGTCTCCTACCATGGAGAACTGATGGGAGATAATGTCTTTAGGAAATCGCTTTTAGAAAGGTACGACCCAGCTCATTTCGATAATATTCGTAGCGTCATACCGTGATACCATGAACTCGTGCTCTTCAGGTGGCGAGACACAGCTGACAGTTTTGCGGACTTGAATGTGTCAATGTTCGATGACTACGCACCGTTTTTGGATCAGGTAATGCTTTACAAAATAGAAAATAGTATCAGCTCTGAGTAAATAACAGGTAATTCGGACTGATCTTCTCAATTTTTCACCCAAGCTACTATTCAGACAGAGTCCATGGCCACAGATAACCTACCAAAAGGAGGAAACCTGTATGTTTAGGGGGGATATATAAGCATCCCCTTGTAAGTGCTTCGCAAAAATGACTTTAACCTTCAACTGCCGTCCTGAGCTGTCTGATAGCTACCGTCTATCACGAATTTCCGTACGGGCATAATCCACCGACGGCTGTCGCAAATATCTGTGGTGCATCCACAAGGATCATCGTATTTCAGTCCACAGGTGCCTCATGACGAAGCACCTCCAAGACTAGCAGAGAAGTGGACTATGTCCGAGGAAGGTCTTACTGTGTCGTCGGTGGACATTCTCAGGGAATGCTCTACATTGGATAGCTCACAGAGGGCTCCACCGTGACCGCCGGGATTTGCGCTTCTCAGCTACAGAGTTTGGCCGACGTTGTTCGAAGGGAGCGTCCGCAGCGTGAAAATGTTTGTCTTTTTCACGACAGCGCACAACCCCGTGTTGCGAAATTATTTTGTCAGTAAATTGCCGAACTTGGATGGGCAGTGCTAACCCATTCTACTTATTCACTTGATTAGATTGGCACTACCTTCCGACTTTTTACAAACCCTGCTTTTTTTTGCAAATTTTGTGTTACCACGATACGGACCAGTATAACACCAGAATATATGTATGATTGAAGATCAGATGGGCTAGACACGTCACGTGCTACGGTGATGACTGTTGGACCAGGATTACTGATCGGATCTCTTTTGACGTCCAACAGATACGAGGGCGAGCCACCAGCGCGATGGGCAGATTGCTTCATGAAAGCTCTGAATAGAAGAATGTCTTGCCCGCAAGATATATAACATCATTCGTGATATCACTCGTGCGCACAAGACGTCTTCAATCGATAGGCAAAAAATTCTAAAAGATTCTCATGAAGCCTGACACATCACTGCCTCGATGAACGACTAGGGAGACGATGAAATCTTTTGGTTCCGCAACCAGAAAAGACAAGAAAAATGGAACTGTAAGGCTGAGTGCAGATTCAATCCCTTGAACACATATAAAAGGTTGAACGAGGAAATCACGCACATACTCAAAGGAGCGATCATCGCGAGCAACGACTAGTCCTTTGCAGCTTGTCCAGTCTTCTCGAAGGGAAGAAGGAGAATAAGGCCTCGACCAAGTTTTGATGCCATCTCCTGTAGCGTTGGCCAGAAGAGAATGTAATTGAATCACCAACTTTAATCTCGAAGTTAATTACGTGTCAGGTATCGACTAATTCGCATTTTATTGAGCAATGGATTGTCTGATGCCGTGAATTTGTGACCGACCGAGCCCTGATGAGTTCATACCTCGCGAAGGATATCGTGACGGCTGTCAGCCATCCGGTCTACTTTCCCCAGATAGGTGCGGACTGCTGAACGCACTACGACCGTTAAACTTCCAATCGGAACCGATCCTTCCTTTCGGAAGAGAGGACTTTGCCGATATGTGGACACTGCTTTTCCTTTGCTTGCATTCCAGTTTCATCGCAAAGTTCAACGTAGGAAAATCATGCTGATTTCAGCTTGATTCGATGTTGCCGGCAACCATTTCCACTTCGATATGCACATTAGTTTGCATGATGATCGTCTGCTTCCTGTTCATGTACAACCTCTTTACCGTCCTTGTCGCTACGCTGTCGATCATATCAATCTGTATAGGTGAGCAATCCTTTTTTCCATACCAATCTACATCAAGTTCCAATCCTTGCAGTCGTAGTTGTTGTTTGAATTTTACAGGCGTTTTTGGCCTGCTCTCATTCTGGAGCATCGATTTGGATCCGATTTCGATGGCGACCACTATCATGTCGATCGGATTCAGTGTCGACTTCCCAGCTCACATCACTTTTCACTATTTCAGAGAAGGTATGGAGGATCCAGACTCGACACCTGCTAGAAGAGTTGCAAAGTAAGTTTTCCGCTCATCAAGAAACGTCAGCGCTTCATTTTTTTACCTCTTCTACTGAGATGGTCAGCAAAAAGACAGCAAACCATGGTTATTTTCAGGTCGCTGTCGGCGATTGGTTTTCCGCTCCTTCAGTGCGGCCTATCAACAATATTATTCGTTCTTTGTCTACTATTCGTAAGAACTTATATGAGTGAGGTAATAATTTATCCTCTGACAACTAGAAATAGCCTGTTTGGTGTGGTGGCTAACGCTATACAAGGCGAAACTAAGTATCTTGGACCACTCTCGAACCACTTCTTTTGGCTCCTTATTCAACCCCTCAAGCACGCTTCTCTTCAGGATCTAATGCTTTGTTTTTTCCATTCGGTTCGTTTGATATGAGAAGTATTGATATCTATACCCGTTCTCTGGGCTCGCTGATGCCCTCACAAGATCCCGATGATCTATTTTCCCCACCGAATCGATTTTCAGCACGTTCGATTTCTTTATAAATTGCAGGTGTTCGTGAAAACTATGGTACTGGTGGTCACTTTGGGACTAATCCATGGTTTGGTACTGGTGCCAGCCTTCCTATGTGCTCTTACATCAATCTTCAACGAATTTTTCAAGAACCGGTTTTGGGGAAGCCAGGTTAGTGAATGTTCATTGAAAAAACCTTTGATGTTTTGAACTATGCCCTTGTTTAACATCAATGAGTGATAGCTAGTACAATTGTTTCAGTCATCTATAACGGAATGGTTCTCCCGAAGGGATTCGCGCCCGTCCAGTGAAGGAAAGGCGAGCGACCCTCCAACAAGCCACTAGGGCAAGACAGGTCCTGCTAACCCTTTAAGATTGTCAAGGGAATGAGACAAGAGAGGGTAACGGTGAGCGGGCATGCTCAGATCGATCTTCGACTATTGAACAAATGACTGGAATTCGATCGATTTATTCGATGATGTTTTACGACTAGAATGTCTTTCTCTTTGCGAACTCAGGGCGGAACATTTCCAATAATCTTTCCATGCCTTAGAAATGACTGCCATGCTTTGTATCCTGCACTGTTCCATAGGATTGCTATAGGATTTCCACTTTGTATTACTCTATGCATTAGAATTCCAGTTATTGCTTACAAGTTGTACGTAGTAGGTAAAAAATTTTAACTATGCGGCCCATAACTTCGCTTTTATACTAATTTCATGAGAACAAAGTCGTGCCACCACGACTGTTCACGACACACTCCATCCTCATGGGCATTGATCCCAGGAAATGCCAAGACTCCCGTATGTGGTCCAATGTAAGTGGTATGCATTTGAGCTCAATCGACAACTTTATTCACAGTAATCATTCGAAGTGCACGTAATCTTCTTAATATCCCGTGCTCTTACTGCTAAGGCTTCGCTCTTGCCGCGTTCTGTACAGGGTGATAGTTGCTTCACCTTCCCATAGAAACTGGCTCACTCGCTCGCGACGATGGTTGAGATCTTTTGAATCCTTTGATTTTAAACCCTGGGTTCGACAGGCTACTTTCATAGTCCACGATTTGGCGACCGACTGATCGCGCGGTCAGTCGCGCCGAGCGAGCGACCGAGCGACAAGCCGCGCGACCGGTCGCGCGATCGGTCGAGGAGGCAGCCTAGCCTTGGGCGCCGCCCAGCGATCGGTCGCTCGCCAAATCGTGGATCATGAAAGCAGCCACACTTTATGAAATACTTCGGTACTGGCCAGGGATAATGAGCTGTATTATGAACCGCCCGGCAAAGAGAAACACAACAAAGATTCAATACCAACTGACGCGAACTCCAAGCAAACTTTTTTTTGGTGTTTCAGATAAGAGACGGTGGAGCAAAAAAAGAGATATTAATCCGCAAAGTCGAGCGAAGAATCAGCAATTTGGTGACTCTGTGGCCTATGCCTCTTCGACTGAGCTCGGGGCTCGACAACTACAATTTTGCTGTATGCTTTGCTCCTCTTTCATAGTTTAGACTATGACTAGGGTGAAATTCATCTTTCCTCTGCTTCAAAGTCGCGGGCTGTTCACTCTTCATTAACTACTCCGGGTTAACCAGCAATTTTTTGCTCTCTCATCGCTAATAGTACGACACTGCAACGAGGAAAGATCATCTTGAAGTTCCCGATCGTCGGATCCTTTCCTTGAGATCTTTCCTCGTTTCCCCTCCTACGGCGTACACCAAATAGGCCAATATCAACGAAACCTTCATGAAGAGGAACTGTGGAGCATCGCTGAAAAGAGAAAAACAGGATGAGCATAAACAAGACGACCACGTTCACCCACAAGAGTCCTTGATATTTGAGAGTGCTCAATCCAATAAAGATGAAGCCCAGCGCCGTTATTTTACTAAAGGTTTCCGCTCAACGCTAGAAAAACTAGAAAAAGAGGCTAGGCTCCCGAACAGGAGAATACTCTTGCGCAGCGAGTAGAAAATGCTCAAAGTTAAAGTACAGTTTACTTATCGTACTGTATTTCATGCCGAGGACGAGCTCTGTTCTGCTCGCATGACCTCATCTGTTGTGTATGTATCTACCCTCCTCCATAGAGGATGACCTGCTTGAAGGAGTTAAAGTCGTTTTTCAACAGGAGACCACAGACTGACGAGATGCCTTAGCAGAGTCTCCGAAATGCTCAAAGGTGCCCGGCATAGGACATATACCCAGTTTCACAATGACTTTCTCGTAATTTCTCTCAGTGGGGCATCAAAAGCAAGGGACCAACATCTCGGATAATTCCCTACCAAGTATACCGCTGGTCCAAAATACCGTCTATTTAGTGAACTTTTCAAATATCTAACAATTATAACAGAAACCTAGTCATAGCATATGCACACCACTCACACCTCATATCTGAGCATTGGAAAAGATTCATAGCAAATACCAGAAAATAGTAAGGTAAATTTCTAAGTAGCACAAAGTTTTTGATTCCAACAATCCCAACACACGCCAGCAATGAAGGGCAACTTCTGACACTTTTTGCTCACTGTAAGCAGCTCGTCACGCAATTGCACACGACCGGAATCTTGTTCATATACCCCATCCACACCAATTCCGTCGTCAAAATCTAATACAGTCCCCTTCCTTAACTCGTTTTGAGAACTCTTGCATTTCACAAGTTTAGCGGATTTCTGCGCTTCCTTCGCCATCACTGCATTATTCTTCATCAACTTCAGCTTATCAACGGAAAAGTGTATCTCAAAATCATCCGGGCTATGCCCTTGAGCCTAGTGCCCAATAACCGATCAGTACATATAAAATAAAGCCAAAAGCAACGTTGGTTTTCTCTGCCCTGTAGTTCACAATGACAGTGACCTCACCAACTTACCCCCAGAGAATACCATCCCATGCGTGCTGTACGAGTTGAAGTCCTGGAATCTTTACCCAAAAGAAATAGCTTCCCTGAATGCTTTAGTTATTGAGAAAACTAATCATAACAGAGTATTTTTGTAATGCTCCTCGAAATCGTTCAATTATCACGTGTTACATCAAATGCGTCATTACAATCGTTGCAGTTGTTGCTGACTTCGTCTTAAATAATATATTTTTCACGTTGTAAAAAAAGAAAATTCTACGTGTAATGTGTTCCGATATGTTCACTTTCTTGTTTTTTTTTCTTTTTTTTTACATGGAATATTTTTGCTTTGTTTTGTCGTTCTGATAAAATTTTTGGTGTTCAATGAAATGAAAAGTGGCGATGTATGGGGCTGGAAGCTTTGTACGGCCAGGAATGTACATTATAATGGCATGATTCATCTAAAAACGTTAGCAAAAAAGAAAGTAACAAGGTTGGTAGAAAAAAAGGAAATTGAACGGCACCAGCAAGAGACCTTGATCGACAAGAAAAACTATTATGACCATGCCAAAATCGGATCAAAAAATCGTTCAAGAATCTCTCAAGAGCATAGGATCTGAGGGAGGGATGACACATAGTATGTCCCAGGGTTCAAATCCCTGGTCGATGAAGCTCAGGCTAAACAATTCTTCCATCCCTTTGGGAATTCCATCGAGTCGATTAATTTATACCACTGACCATTATGGGTAAGGTATAAGCACGGACTTCTACACCGTCTAGTCACCACAAAGCATTGTAAGAGCAAACGACGCATTCAATCGTTACTACGATTCCAAATGGGGTCGCATGAGAGGGCGCATCCCAAATACGGGATTGATTGATGCCAAAGACTTTTATCTTTCGGGCTTCAAATGTGGCCTGACTGTTGATAGAGATGCATTACCTACAAGAGTACTATTCGAAACTTCATGAAAATGCAGAACGTCACAATTGAGTTGACCATCTTCCCTCTGTTGTGCCATTACTGAGCACCAGTGGTTCCTTACAGTTCTACTGAAATGCACCACTCCTCATGAGTATTATCCCTTTTGGTAAAACTGAATCCTAATGCTTCTGGTCCACCTCTACTCTCATCAGCTCCTAGAATTCCTTTCCTCTGGTGCTGTTCTAGTTTCGTGTAGGAATAAGACATTTCCTCCCCTAACTCCTTTAAGATATCGTCGAATTACAATAAACAAAGAGAATCAGCTGAATCAGAGATGACCCTCCAGAATCAATGGGCTCGAACACTCCAAAAAGGCACTTGAAACGCAAAATGATACCTATTTACTGAAGACTCGCCGCGTGTCAGGAATGCGGAACGCTTCATCGGCTTTTATCCCAGCCTTATCAAGGCTGAAAAAGTTTTGCTTCCCATCTCAAAGCCCGCGGCATAGCAATAGCTTCGCTCTAGGAATCGCCCATGAGGTATAGTGTATATGTTGCTTCGTTACTATAGAATTCTATAATTTCCCGAGATTATCTGAGTATTTCACTCAGAACAAATGGGAGTCAATGATTGAAGGGGTTGAATCTCGAAAAATGCGGAAATGACTCGAGTTTAACTAGAATGCAGTACCTTTCACTACCCTTGTCCTGAAGCTCAGTCTGAAGGTCGAGATGGAAAACATGGCAACAGGAAGTTTGGTGCGGTCGTTGGAATCTCACAGTGATATATAAAAGTCCTGAAAAAGAAAAGAGTTCAAGGGCTGGCAATTCATATAAAACGATATTAATGTCGAACATTTCTGCGGCATACCATTTGGATAGAGCTAATTTGCCGTCACAGCCATTCCGAAATGGCCTAACCCTCAGTCTACATGGCAGCTCCATTTTTCGACTGTGCTGACTCGCTGAAAATGCATTCTTTGACTAAGGTTTCGTGCTTTGATCATATTCGCGAAATTGAGCGCCCCAGTACACGCACATCAAAACAGCCTTCAGGGAATAACGGAAGTTAAAATATGAAAGGATAAACGACAAAGTTTTTGGATGAAAATGTAGTCGGGGGAGGGGGTGGGGCCACCCATTCGAGGGCTTATATCAAGAAATGAACTCGAAGAAACGCGTTATGTCGTGTTATATCCAGACACGCCAGTTTTGAAATAAGGGCTTAGTAGGGAAGGAGCACCGCGGTGGGCAAGTTTTCTTTATTTTTTTTGCAGGAGGTAATCATCCCAGCCACCCAAGTGCTTCTACCCTACCTAGGCTTATTTGGGAGACTAAATTTCCTTAGCCGAAACCGCATAAAAGAGCTAAGGTGGTCGGTTCCCATCATCCTCTACACATCCGATACAGTGCTAAGATAACAAGGACTAACACGTTGGACTGAGCTCATTTATCGATATACTGACCTTCGGTTGGGTCCCCCCTCCCCTCCCCAACTACATTTTCACAAGTTTTTGATTTCAAGTCATTCCGAAACTGCGATACGTGGCCTTACACGATTACCACTCGGAATCGTAGTAGCGGAGGGATGGAAGTTCTTCCGGCCTAAGCAGATATCACCCCAAGATTCCATCCACGGACCATGTGCGTCTCTATGCGCGCCACTTGCCTCTACACTTCCTCTGCCTGAAGTACTAGCGGGGCAGAATCATGGCAGCGGATTTCCTTGAAAGACATTGGTTCACAAATTTTAGATTTCAAAACAGCCAATCGTCTTATGGACATATAATAAGTAACCTTGGCATTTACCTACTAGAAGCTGTCCTCTCAAATGTAATTTTGACCAGGATACAATATTCAGTTTCTTGTAAAATAAGAAATGAAGTCGTAGAATGGACGGGGAAAAATTTCTAGGCTCCTCGATTAGCAGCGGCAGAATACGATTTTCAGAAACTTTTGTGAAATCCAAGAAGCCAACATTCTCAGAAATTTTAGACCATGATACCTCAGAAGTTGAAAGCAGATCGGGTTGCAGAGCACAAGGATCGATGCCAAATAGTATATACGATATAAACCGATTCGAAGAGGGTTAGAGGAATTGAGCTCAGCTGGGAATGATCCTTCAATTCTTACAAACCTGAAGAGACCAACAGAGATTGGGATACAGATTGAGAAAAACTGTCACCTTGACACCTACTTGAGATCAGGTGGTGAATCACTGTTGTGCGACTGTACGGCAACGACTATCCAGGACACCTTTGCGACTCTCCTGTTCAGAAACTCTATTACTTCTGTATAATCTGGCAATGCGGTGAAAATGAGTATATCCAACCCTAAATCCTACTCTGACAAAGTCGAAGACAAAAAATAAGTGATTTTAGTTATTCTCTCGAAAGAACAAATCATGATTCATTCTTTTCCACCAAAGCAAAACTCAGTAACTGCTGATACACATTTCATAAGCGAGTCAATCTATATCATCCTCGTTAAAAAAAAAACTTCAAACACCTAGAAGATGGATTGGTGTCATGAGAGCTATTCGGGGAGATAAAAACTAACAAGGGCTCCGCGTCCGGCCTAGTAAATGCATTCGAATACATCTTGAAGGTATAATCAAAACGTGGCCGAGTTGGAACTTTTCATCAACGATATTGAAATTTTCCAGGAGCAAAGCTTTCATGGGGCTTCTATGTGAGGATTCTACCCACGCGGTTACACATGATACTTCTGGCCGCGGTTTTCAAAGCTGACTCCTAACTAGAGCCAACTAAGGCATTTGAGTGTAATACGGTGGCTTTGGAACCAACCTTTAGGAATTTGTTAATGTATCAGATGATGTTTTTTTGCAATTAGTTCTATTCCATTCAATGATCCTCACAGAAAAGTTTATAGTCAGGCAACTCAGCAGGGATCTTGTAAAGGATTCACTTGACTGCAGACTATATCTGTCCCAGCTCAGTTCAGATAAAAAAATAAAGTATAAATGAACAGAGAAAGGTATGAAGAAAAGTACCAGTCGAAATAAATCCGAGCATCATCCTTTTTTTGGATTCAAGACAATCTTTGGCTGATGCTAAGCAAATGATATTGTGTAGGATGGTTCTGGAAAGAGTAGCAGTTCACCCATAGAGCCTGGATAGTCAACTCTGAATGCTAAGGCACAGAAAAGGAGGGGTGGTCGACTGGCGAGTCCATATGGTGCACGAGAACGTCTCTCGACACAAGAGTGCAGCTTTTTCTCCTAAGTCTCAGGAAGAAGGAAGTACCGGGTTGATAAGTGAGACCCAACTTTTTGTACGAGAAACTCTTTTCATTACCCCGGTGCTCCTCAGTCCTGAAAAAAAGTGGCCATCCGATTCATGTCCATTTTCATTCCAGTGCTAAATGTTCCTGTGCTAGCATCGACCTTAATCGTTTCGTCTTGAGGCATGGTGTTCTGAGCCCGCAATCATTATTTGTTGGGCAGCTATATTAAGTTTAGTTCAAATTCGGTCGTCTATACGGAGAATAAAAGTATGTATGGTTCATTAATGACCATTCAAATCAGCCCGAACTGTGCTGACCTTTCCATAAATCGACAGACACCGAACAAACGCAAGTTTATTTCAAAGGATAAATTAATATAACAAATGAAAATAGTGACACGCATGTGTCTACCCGTAGATTGAAAATTATAAAAGATTAGAACCAAGCTGATAAAAGGCCACACTTAGAGTCCAAACTCAACGACTCAGCAATTTACACTATACAGGGAGGAAAACATTTGAGGGCATGGTCGCTGAGTTTTGTACCCTATGCTCGCCCTCACAAATATACATGCAAAAGAGCTAAATAAAAAACACATTCAGATGTAACATTTCACATAAATCAAGCTTCACATTCACTCTAACATCCTATCGTTAAAGCTCTGCCACAAACTCTGATTTGAATGCGACGAGAGGTTTAGTTTCGCGTCAATTCTCCGAAAATTACCGAGGAACTTATACCTGAAAATAAAGTACCTATGTTACAAAATGAAAGAAATAGAAGTTTATCTTCAGTTATACAGACAGTGACTGTATTATCCTTAGGGATCAAAATTATGAAGTGCTGGTAGTTGAACTCGATTAGGGTCCATAAAGATTGGAGGTTTCCCCAGGTAAAAAGTTCCTCATCTCCCCACTTTCTCTTTTTTACTCTCATTTGCACTTTTTAGAGAGCCATTATCAAAAAGTCGCCTTCAATCACTCTGATGACGCCGAGATGTTCTGATCCAACGAGAAATAGGCATGCATTAGCTGTCATACCCGGCCTAGGATGGCGCAGACTAAGAATGACCGATAGAGCTTATGGGTGACTTACCGAGGTGAGAGTACAGCTGCTTCTCGTTTCCACTACTCGAACCAGGAGCGCTTGTCAAGCACTGTCAACCGGCCTCCGTCCATTTCCAATCGCACACCACACTTCGTCCAGACAGTTCGGGTCACGTCGCGAGTTTTCCGCAAAAGCCTTCCGACGGCGGCGTCAGCTCGCTCCTGCGAGCACTCCTCCAACTTCAGCTTCACTGCACGCGATGAATCTCTTAAGCATGCATAGAATGTTCCTCTGGCCGAGAAATTGCATTCTCAATTATAATAATTAGTTCCGACTGAAATAACAACGTTCGTTAGAACTATTTAGAACGAACTCCGTCCCCGACTGTTGTACTCTAAAATCATAGTTCACGACAAAAATGACGCTTTATATGGCTCCATGAGAGGAATTTGTGGCAATCAAGGAAAATATAAGAAAAGCTGTAAGGTCGAAAAATAAGTCGTGGTAAAAAAATATGTCGCCTAGATAGGTCGTGGTAAGGGTCTCAAATTCGGCTTAGCCGATGTACACACTCAGAAACAGACAAGTTCTCATGGCATTGTAGAGGTTGTAGAGGTCGCACCATTCGCACCTGGGGACCCATACGTTGCGGGGGACGGAACTTACGTGCGTTCGAGGACGCGCAAGGCAAACTGCGCGGTGAAGTTCGTGACGAATTCAACGACTTTGGCGCCTATCACTGGGGCCCAATTCTGAAGCAGAGCAGGACACTAGTATCAGCTGATCCTACTAATCTAATCTACTTCAAATTTGGGCCCCACTAATAGGCGTCAGAGCCGTTCGAATCGCCACGAACATAGCCGCGCTATTTGCCGCGCGCATCCTCGGACGCACGTACAGTAGCGCTCAAAAGTCTTCGGTAAAATGGTTCTTCAGCCGTACTTTTCAGCCGTAACTTCTTCCCTACTGGATCTAATCTTGCGAAATTCATATATTTGGAGCGTGGGTGTATTGTGAATATTTGCCACTATTAACCTGCAATCTGATCATGTTCCAGATATTCCAAAGAGCATGAACTCAAAATCGACTGAAAATACAGATGATGGTCCTTCTAGAATCTCTTTCCTTTTTATCATGTCAAAAGTGTACGAGCGGTAACGCCCAACACAATAGATGAGAAAAACGCATATGAGGTGCGAATAAATGCAGACGCTAACACCTTTAATTTTAGCAAAATGTGCTACCGCAACAAACACCTTACTCTACCTGTTGATGTCGCAGCTTCGCAGTGAAATAGGGTTGGGTAGGGTGAAATATGCTCTGGTTAAACATATCCAAATTTCGTGTCATTCGGTCTACCAAGAAAAAAGATATGAACGAAAAAGCGTCAAAGCATTTCACCGAAGACTTTTGAGCGCTACTGTAAGTACCCATTTACATACGTTGCATGCAGACAGTTTGCTATAGTCAGCTACGCATTGATACACAAATTGACAGCTCGTCCGAACACCCTTCCCATGCAAATTTTGTCGTCACCCGCTGATCACTCAAAATACGCCGATATTTGCGTGTTCTGCGCTACTTTTGCTCTATTCTAGGTTGTCAGTTCCATTATTCCTCTTGACTTAGATACACCAAAATTATCATGAACTGTGTCGACCTTATGGAATGTCTACAGTGAGGAATAAAAAGGTACCTCGCCAGTCGAATCCAGTAACTGATGAGCTTTGTGGTGTCCGAAACCGTTCCTCGGCTCACGTGAATAACTTCCAAAGTGCTATTGGCAGGCAAAGTCATCATCATCTGCAGAATTGCTCCACGTTCGAGTGGATCGTCGATAGAAAAGGTTGAATCCACCTACAGAACATTTTATATTATAAGGGGTGTTGAGAGCCGAGAACTAATTTGCCACAAACTTGTATGAGGAGATTTTCAACGGTGTCGAGCATCTTCAATGCTTCCTTCTGAGCGTATATTGAAGGCTTGATCAGTTCCCCCACAACGGCCAACTCTGTGAGTTGTGAATCAGCAGCAATTCGAATGAGATCTGCAGGTTTGAGGCCATCGATGCCGGTTAGAATTAGAGACCTGAAAACGGCTAATGTAGATATGAGGACCTCTGACTTGAGAAGAGCTTATGAGAGACCCTGAATCAGTATCGAATACCTAGTACTTAACCCATGCAAAAAAAACACCATTCTTTCACTCTACTGATCATGGAAGGTGATTGTTGATCTCTACTTCATTTCTTAATGCTGAGCTTACTTCAACGACTTATTGTCCAAGGCATCAATCAAATGTGGCCTGCTCCATTTGTCCAAACGACAAGGTTCGTATTGTAATCCAGCCAGTTGCTGGCATTGTGAGATGGCTGACCAGAACTGAACAGTTTGTGGTTGAGAGTGCAGCCGGCAGTGGCGAAAGCGCAAGTGCTGAAGCGTGCGACGAGAGAGTAGAATCAATGATGAGATCTGGAATTGAAGTGAGGAATGAGGGGAATGCAATCGAGAATGCTAGCCAGAACTTACCCAGTCAATGTCACTGCTTCGTATGCTACCAACCACAGTGAGCTGTTCCATGTGAAGTCTACAAAAATCAAAACATTACTGAGATAAAATGGTGGAGCCGCGGTGGACATGTGGTCACGACCACGCCTAAGTCATCATGTCCTGTTCGGCCGCCTGAAAGGGGAGATGAACATAAGATCCGAAAATGCTGTGCCACCGTAATGTATTCCAATAATATGGGCTGGCCTAATGACGGAACCAATAAAGTGATAATGACAGGTTGGTGAGCTCCCAGACAGATTGTCGAAGGCCCAGCAGCTGAATTCCTTGGGTGAGCGGTATCTACATGGCATATAATCATAGGTGAGTTTCACCAAAGTTTTGAGGTGTTGGGAAAGCTTCAACTAGGAGCAGTATTTAACTTGCACTAATTGAATAGAATTTTCATGGTGATTTCCAACAAGTACCTCATTCTTCTGCTTCCGTTGTTAATTGACTGATAATATTCTACGATGGCCTGTACAATATGACCATTCCATTCAGAGTCCAGCCAGAGATGCGCAATCCCAGTGATTCGAGAAACTGGAATGCATACATACATCAATACCCTGCGAAATACGGTAGAACCCGGAAAAAAAAATAGAACCTACCAATTGCTGTGATGACCGCGGATGTATTACCGTAGGAGAACACGATGGCGCCGTTGCGTACTTCGAAGGCCGACTGGTCAGTGAGGACATAAGCTTCAAATAATCGTTTTCAGGAACCGAAGGCTTGTGTGTGTCGGCAAAGACAAATTGGAAAATAAAACGGGATTCCATAAAAGTCCAGGTCTGATAATCTTGCACTAGCTGTTTCCCGATCCCAGACATGCCAGACGCCTAAATTCCCCATGTTGGCAGTTATGACCAGCCCGCGCACATGTTTTCGCAAATTTTAGTAAGCTCCGAGCATATAGCGATTCCAGCCCCTCCGATTGAGATTGCTACTTTATGTTTCTATAGCCCTTCACAAATCCTCGGTTCACTTCATCAATTTCCTCAAAAAAGGAGTGCTGGCGTATTTTCTCAATACATTGGGGAATTTAAGTTTTACGCAACAGTTCCCCTCCATAATATTTCAGAAAAGCCCACAAAACCCTTACATTGAAGTATATCCATTCGATCGCAGTGGAGCTCGATGTCCCCGCATCCATCTGACCGAATAAATACGAAAGGTAGAACAAGCGGCATTCGATCGACGAGATCAGACACTTGAGAAGAAAGCTAAAACTCCGAATGATTGAAGCAAAAAAGATTCCGGAGGCCTGCTTCTTAACACTCACACTTCTTAGTTGAACGCGTTCATTAAGATCGAGCCTTTTCAAGACCTCTTCCAGAACTGGCTCATCTAACACGATGGATGACGAAACCGGTGACTTCTTCCTAACAACTCCCATCTTCTGTTGGCAGTCAAGCAGTTTATTCCTAGCCTCACGCCAGAAAAGTCTAGCACGACTCGTTTTCATCTTGAACTGAAAATTTCAATAAATCTCTACCTTTTTGCAAATGATGAGTACCAACCGTAATCAAGAGGCGCATTTATGAAGAGGACATTGAAATCTTACGATTCTAGAAAAGCAATACTGGAATAATGACGGAAAAAGTTATATAAGAGATCTTTCTCTGGGAAAAGATTGGTTCATGTGGATGAGAGCTTCACTTTGGTGAAGGGAGTTTTCCATCATGAACGATGACTAGCTTTTTACCACGATTCCTTCGGAGAAGGTTTAAAATTCAGTCACTGTTCAAGCGACAAGTTCTTCAGCCTACATCACTTTCGTTCTAGAAGAGACTTAAAAAATGGACACAATTGGGCAAATGGGAAAAAAAAGAAGTTGAAAAGGAGGAAAGCACTTCGAAGAACATCTTTTCACATGAAAGGTTGCTAAGCTGGATACTCTAAACTAACAAAGCAACTAATGAACAGCACGCCCCAATAGTGCGAGGAATGTACCGACGAGCCAGCCTAACATGCTCAAGGGGAACGTTGATGCCTGCGAGTACTGTCAGTAGATCGACTACAATGAGAAACGCCAATCTTCCCACAGATACTCTATCAGTGTAGGGAGGACGATTACCATATCGAGGAACAATTCAAAGAAATGAAGTTAAATTTGTAGATCATTCATTCTGTATCCATTTAAATCTCAAAAACATTTGCAGAAGTGAAGACTCTAGCATTCTGTTTGAAAAACAGTGCAATTGTAGTCAAGCATATAAAGAAAATGCAATAATTATTCACCCACTGCCTTTAAAAGGGGGTCTTGGAAGGAAAAGCGACACGAGGAAAAGCGATAGTAACACGAGAAGAACGAGAGGAGGAATCGGAATAAGGACCGACCGCCTTCACACAAGGATGTACCACCCTCAGCTGGTATCCTAGACTTGACAGATAAGCTCTAACGACAAGGACCGTTCTTGAGCACCGTTGATAGGCGAGTCGTAATTGCTCATTGTTACACCTTCTTCACACCTTTTGTTCATCAACATCAAAGGCTGGCTAAAAAGAAACTTGTCTAAAGAAAGCATAATTGCTCACAACGAGTTCCATCTTGCCCGAGCTACATAAATATGTGAATTATTTTGTGGAAAACAAATTGTGCTTAATTCGGCCTACGTGTTTTCACTATGTAAAGCTGCTCAATTGAACAGTGAAATCTGGTTAGGCCGATTATTTTCCACTTTACAGGTATTTAAACGGCAGTGAATCTTTTATGGGATACGGTAAGTATGGGACTTTTCTTTCAATCCTAAAGATATTTCACCAAATTTGTTGAAAAATTCCCATGAATTAGACAGAGGTCTTTCGGCATTACTCAATCCCGTCTGAAGGATGCGCCCCCGCACTTGATTTCAATACAAAATCGTAGTGGCTTACTGTATGCGTTTATGGCCTACACAATGAATGACTTGCAGCGAGCAGTCAATGTACTAGTCAGAACATCCTCCCAGACGAGTCTTGTACCAATTAATCGAACCCGGAGGGTGGAACGCTTAGTTGGCCTGTCAAACATCGACCCGAAACCCGAACCTTTAACTATGCTGGCGCGATAATGCGCCACTTGCCACTACGACACCTCCGTCCTCGATCAAATCTGATACGATCAACAAACAATTTGTGGCTCCTTGGTACCAATGGAACAGATTCCTTCACCTTTCGTCGAAATGCTTCCAGAATGTAAGGCCCGTAAAGGCAGGTCATCTGAGCCCCCATGAAAGTATAAGACGGATTGCTCCCTTCACCATATTGACCCTTTGGTTTGGAACAATATGCGAAGAGTGCATAATAATTACCGGCCATCAGATCGACCACCTCCCCATTTGATACTTCCGCCTGATTGATCAAAGCAAACACTCAAGGTTATCCAGAATTCAAACTCACACACTCTTTAAGGGGAATCACTCGGTTGATAAAAAGCCAAAACAACGATTGGAGTTCAAGCGTTGCTTTTCTCATAAATGACAGAAAGAACCCAACGGTCGCAGTTCGCTACTGACTCAGGAGAAAAACTGTACAACAAAGCAACTCACAACCCACTAAGTGTAAGGAGAGTTCAATGTTCATAGTTGGCGTAACTTCAAGAACAAAGTCAAAGAATAGGAGAAGTCGTGTAGACAGTATGGAAATGAGAAATCAAAAATTTACGGACATCTATTACATGAAATTACTTAAACGAGAGAGCGGAAGCTGTTTTGTTCCGTTCCTTCTAAGACTTGATTGCCTGATCACATGAAATTACTTAAACGAGAGAGCGGAAGCTGTTTCGTTCCGTTCCTTCTAAGACTTGATTGCCTGCTGATAACTGTAAAAGATGGCCCAGAACGGAAACGCTCATGCCGGAAAAGAGACCACCGCCATTTTCTCAGGTCGAGTGCGGGTTTTTTCTAACAAGATGTTGCGCAAGGATTCAAACTGCTCGCTCACATTGGCTCAAGGACAATAGCAATTTGTATTCCCACGAACTTGGCAACATCAGGGCGGGAGCCTCATGTTAACCAGCACAACGATGATAAATGAGCACGGAGAAAACTACTGAGGGATAGAGAGGGACAGACGGAAGCAGACGGAAACATCCATCGATAAATCTACCCAAATGAGCGTCTGAGGACAACTCCTTCAGATGTTTCGAGTACATGCAGATAGTAACCAAATTCAAACAGAGCCCTTACAGTATCTGGTAAGCGCTCCCAGGAATATCCACCGTACAGCCGAATAAAGAACGAAAATCATGCGAAAATGAACACGTTTCTGGGACAATGAGGCGCCATGTCCAAAGTCGCAGACAGGGAGGATAAGCTGGCATTGTCTTAAGCAGGAACTGAACAGAACTGTGAATAGCTCATCGATGGTTGTTTGGAAGTGCCGGTCTAAACGATGGTAGAATGGCATGTGAAGCAGATGTGAATCCCCATTGATAAGTGCTTACCCAACGAAGGAGAAGCGGAGAAGATCTTTAGTTGTGAGTAATCATCACTCCTTGTATTCGAGATTAAGCCATCCATGCCTAATGATGACAGGCATAGGTGACTGCTTAAGGATAAATGGTTTCGATGAGAGGTTGGATGGGTGATAGATGACTCAAAGAAGTTCGATACAGAGCTCATGATTAGCCCCGCCACACCATATCGTGCTCCTGTGGTATTTATTTTATTTATCAAGTGTTCTTATAATTTTTTATGTTTTCAAGTATCAGCTTAGCTCACAAGCTTCTAGAGAATCTCGAGGCATCGTGGTGCAGGAATCATTCACTTCCAACAAGTTATAAGAGAAATTAAAAGTTAATGTAAGGACAATACGAAAGGCGCGGTTGCCAATGGGTTAATCATTACCAGAAATCGTTCCGGGTGATTTTTACGAGCTTTGCATTTGGAAATGCTAATAACGACCGTCTTTTCAAAATATTTCATTTTTTGAAGTTGTTCAACGAACAAAAAATTCACCAAGGTAATGTACTCCTTCGAAAAAAACCTTTACAATTGCAAAATTAGAAGATTTTCTAGGACTACGCTGTCTGTAGTTTCGATTAGGCCTGATGTAATGTTTTGAGAAGAAGAATTGGAAGAAAGTGCAGATTTAGATGAATAAAACAAAAAATACAACAGCAGTCCACATGTGGACTGCATGGTCGTCAATGGGTTAAAGCAGTCGCGATTCTTCCGATGTCACCATGGTTTTTAGCACAAATCGAATCCTTGGCTCGTTTTTCGTGGAAACGACCAAATAGAAGCGTCCGACCTATTCTTAATTGAAACGGGACGAAGACCGTTTACACATGAACAAGCTGTAGAGGCCCCATCAGTGAACTGCCGTACATCTCACAAAGAAACTATCTGATGTGACGGACACTACGTGACATTTCTCGGAGAGAGGGGAGCAGGCGAGGCGGCGGTACTTAGCGCTCTCGGGCTGAAGACGGTTATGGTAGCGGCAGTTAGCGGTTCAGGGCCGGTCGCCCGCTAAACCAACAAATTGTTGTCCTCGACTGATGGGGCTTGAAATCGTCGGGCAATGTCATCAACTCTTCGCCAACAATGACAATTTGCTGACAAATTCGAAAAATTCTGCAGCTATTCTGGCCATCCCTCAAGTTCGGAGGTCCGCAAAGGTGAATGGCTCCGATGAACGCAATGAGCGCCCCTACGATTTTGACATTCGCTGAATTTAATTATTTTCATATAATGGCAAATGGACCACATTGTTGAGAAGAAGGGAAGCACAGATCCGATCAGCGAGGTGGAGTCTGGGTTTCGGGTGTGGTGCGTTAGGAACGAAATGGTCGCGTCGCGGTTAGAGGGGCGTCGCGCGCGACGGAATGTAGCAGGATGCAGCAGTAGGTAAGAAATACAAGAACAAAAGTACTAATAGTAGAATTGAGCATGAAATAATGATCGCATATCGATTGAGCTGTATGAAGATCGCTAGAGCTGTACAACGGCGATGAGTGGTCCGCGACAGCCGCGTGCGGCAAATCGATTACCCAAAATCGTTCCTAACGCCCGTCTCCCCTGGGTTTCCAATGCTCTCAAAGTGTGAGGGTACCTCAAAAGAGCAAATTTGTTCTAAACTGATAAGGTATGAGTGAATTTTGAAAATGACAAAAATACAGTAAAAATAATGGCCCCTAATGAGAATTTCTAGATAATTCCCATTACATGTGCCAAGAGACCAAGGGAAATGCATAACATTATTCAGTATCCATCACAGGTAGCAAAAACCAAAATGCTTCAGCAAACAGAGTCCGAAGATTTAAAAGATCGAATTAGAGGGTAGCCCTAGAAGTATGAGATATGTATGCCGGTCATAGCTCTTGACCTTGTCCCGAAACTACTTTGAATTTGTTCTGGACATGCGCTCGAAGTCCTCTATATCGTCTATAGATTTTGAAAACCATAAGCCTAGTCTTGTTTTTGGCGTGTTATGTTCGTTCCGTTCTGATTAAAACGGCGGAAGGTTGTTGTCCCCATTCGGGTATTGTTTGCAGGAGAAAAAGACGAACGGGGAAATTTCGAAAACAGCAGTTAGCAAGGAGGCTTCAATCTTAGTCTAACAAGCGTAAGGTATGTCAAAAAGTGGCGCGAGAGAGTCTTTTTTTTCATAGGCAGGCTATGCGCGCCAGCTGTGTAACCCCACCCACAAGATGTTCCGCCTCAAAGGGATCAGTCTTTCATGGCATCAAGGGGATTGTCACCTGAGGACTTACACGATGATTACAGGATAGAAGGTTGTAAATCCATACCCTCAGAACTATTTCTTCTGAGCATACTTACTTTTGCAACAGGAGAACATCCAACTACATATATTCCACTCACTCCTATTACTAATAGGTAAGTCACTCAAAACAAACAGAGCAGTCGAGTGGGTTGAATGACGCTAATCAAGATGGTTCAAGCATCAGATATACTTACGAAGTACGAATAAATGTGTAACCTTGAGGACATTGCTCCTGCACTTTTCAACCTAATTAGGAGATATACGGCTGCACAACCTCTCCTCATAATGCTTTAGTACCGAACTCACGATGGTTATTCAAAGAAAAAAAAACGAAAAACAGCATGTTTGTTTTTTTTTCGAACACTCGGGCGCTTATCGTAGTCATGGACCAGTATCTAGATTTGTGAATAAAAAGCGAACGCAAGTACAGTAACATCTAAACTATCCAATGTTACTACCCATGAGGATTGGTAAAAATGCGAGGAAAAGGTGAGGTGAGTATCTCTCAAGAGACCCTCAGTGGATCATTGGCAAAACGACACCCTAATGATATCTTTCATTCGAACTTATGAGCTATGAGATCAGTGTTTTTGGATATAGGAAGCTGATCCTATATTGACCCAGTGCGATGCTTTTCAATTTTTGTAGGAAACAATAGATAGCCACGCATATGTTTCGATTTGTAGTTTCTAAGCTGGAATTGTAACATTATTCCACCCCAAGGATCACGAGTATACAAATCCTTCAAATTTTGGAAATTAGAGAATTCCTTGCTTGGTTTTCGGATACACAAAAACAATAGTTGAGCAACGCGGAGCAATAGCCTCTACTAGGTTAGCAGCTAGATAAATGCTATATTCCCAAGTTATCCGAGCATTCATCTTAGCGAGGGTATAAATATACCTGTTTTCTAGGTTATTCATATTTCACACCCGGTACCTGAGTTATGATCAATGTACAACTGAATATAGATTACCTTCTTTGTAAAAAAGGTAATACGTATTCTCCTAAAAAACTTGTTGGGAATTTCATGGTTTCAGAAGCAATAGTCGCATGAATACGGAGTCTTGAAATTTGCATCAAAACAGATCGAGCCTGACACTAAGCAAACACATGCCAAATAGATGTATGTAAACCATGGCATACCTTTGTCATTTCTTCAAACACCGATTATATGGGTATATTTCCTTGCTAACGTCATGCTGTTAGAGGTATTGTTGCAGACAAGCGAAAGGTGTACAGATATTTGAGGTCAATTGTTGCACCATAAAGACAAACATTAAGATGTGAACTGGCGCTTAGAGCCCTATCAAACGTGGCCTCGTGAATTAACGAGGATAGTTATCACGGATCTGGAAGTTACTATATTCTTCATTCTGAGCTACTCTTGATTTTCAAAACACACTAAAACATAACAAAAGTAGAAAAACTGGAGGTTTAGGAGCAGTTCAACAATTGGCTTTGAGAAATCAATTCGAGAAATCAATTGAAGCGTCCACTCATGAAGGTTTTGCTGAGACGATTCAGGGGATCAAGGGAATCATATAGTTGCCAAAAGCCACATATCATCATCGAAGCTTCAGGAGGCGACTGCAAGGCGGAGATAGTGAGTATGATAGTATGATACCTGAGGATCGGCAATAAAGAGATCAGATACTTCGAGATAGCTGCATATGACCACAAGCCATACAGAAATTAGCACAACACAATGAGATAACAGGCGGCCAAGTTCTGAAGGTCCAACCATAGTCACTGACCGCCTTAACTGTGCAGTGAAATAGAGTGCAGTTCTTCATCTGCCCACTCTTAATGAAACCAGAAATGAAGTTGGGAAGCGCTGAGAGAACTTTCAGACTCCAAAAATCGAAACCCTAATAGACACCTCAAAAAAAACCCTTTAATTAGCAAACTCACTTTGGTTGCCAATACATTATTGCGATGTTGCCTTCTACGATGCGGATTTCTGCAAATCCTGGAGATCGATTGTATTCTGCTCCTTGTCTTAATCTGAAGCTAATCTGATCGTACATTCATAATCTCACCAAAGCAGAACAAATGTTCGATACATGTGGTCAAAAGACAGTCCAATACGGTAGATGCGAGTAACTACGTCCAGTCGTCAACTCACCACTTCAATTGAGATTTATTTTCAGGAGAAACGAGCACAATAATATACAACATGGGATAGGTAGCAATTTCGCCTACAGTTAAAGAGTGACACATGCAATAAGTGACAGTTGATTACACCCTGACTCTAAATCTGTACTATGAACATAATTGTTATCGAATTTATTTTTATATGTTATTTACAAAAAACAGAATCTGGAAGCATACGAAAACTAGTCGGATTTTTTCTTCATTGAAAACAAGATAGTTTGAACAGTCCACACAGTAAGATAATAGAATACCAATATTGAAAAACAAAACAGTGCACCAAAGAAGATGTACACATCAATGTTATAATATTGAACGTGATTAAGATGATCTATGTCAAGCTTCAAGTGATTCAACGGAGGTTCCGACCCGGAAATCCGGACTAATCTTTTAACCTTTCTTCGCATTTCCTCCGGGCTCCCTTTTAAAAGTCGTGCTGCTTGTCGAACTCGCATTGTATAAGCACTAAACAAGTTGCAGATTCGAGAGCGAGAGATAAAGGAAAAAACTGATTACAAAATTTGTTGTTTGCAACTTCGAAAACATTATCTTCTTCAGAACCTGACCTATCCTTAACAACTTTATCATTTTTAAGCATTTATGAAGGAAACTACGTCAATTTACTTACTATTTCAAAAAATTCGAATATAACGAAGACATAACCAGACACACAAACCTTTCTCCATTATCTCCGAGTACGGTATTGATGGCCTTAATGATGTCTTCACTCGAAAGAGACAGCTTATTCAATGTGACTGAGAACCCGCGCTCTTCTGCTACTGCCGCATTTGTATACTTAAACAATATTTGAGTTTCACCTTGCTTGAATGTTTTTATGACTTTCTCGATATTTTGGAACTCGTAGTGTGAAAACGACCAACTACGCATCAGAAATCTAACTCTTCAACTTAACACCACCTCTCCTACCTGATCCGCGAATAGAGGAACAGTGACCATTGGAACACCGAAGAGAAGCGCTTCTTGGATTGAATTCATTCCAGCGTGTGTTATAAACAGCTTCACTCGCCCGTCAGCTGCACTATATTTTATATCACAAATAACATTGAATACTGTGAAAGAATAATTAAGCACGTGACACAAGCCTGAGAGTTTCTTGTTGAAATTTCGTGTAATTCACCTAAGAGATCCACCTGTGGAACCCAATCATAGTAGAAAATATTCGAGTTTGTGGAGTTGAATTTCCTGTCTTCCTTCCACAAAATCACGTAGTCCGGGAATGATTGAAATGCTTCAGTGAATGCTTAAAACTAATTATTACCAATAAAACGAGTCTATCAATTCATGATGAAAAAAGTTTCAATCAAAAAAAGCATAAGTACAGTACTGTTTACCCCGGCGGACGAAGACGGGCATATCGCTTGATTTTACCAAGGAGCCAAGAGAAAAAAGAATGACACCTTTAGAGCCCTTGGAAACAATTTGTTCAAACTCCTGAATGCTGGATTAATCAACAAAATAATGAGATCAACCAAAAATGTTCAGTAGCATATAATCAGAGCTAAACTTGCTTCACTCAGGGGTTGAGGGGGCGAGATAGCA
This sequence comes from Haemonchus contortus, assembly GCA_000469685.2. Lineage (NCBI taxonomy): Eukaryota > Metazoa > Nematoda > Chromadorea > Rhabditida > Trichostrongylidae > Haemonchus > Haemonchus contortus. Next base: position 51,031,159 of record LS997565.1, read on the forward strand.
CATCCTCCAACATGGTGAATAGAGAGAAGTGTCGGACGGGTCGATTCCGTGAACTCATTGGTGTTCATCAGGAAATAGTCGGTCTTATCCTTAAAGAACCATGGCATCGTGGAGTACCATTTCAACGTAATTTGTTAGAGAGTTCAGGCAACATCCTGATCTTCGAGCACGCTCAGCTTCCTCTTTTCGCGCAAGATTTCTCACACTTATTCACGAAGCAATAAAGTGTTTAGTTATCGAGTAAAGCAATGTAGATCCTTTCCTCTACTCATACTGTATGATCGAACAAAAGATCAATTTTGTCAGCTGTGGCAGGTAAATACGGAAATTAAAGAAGACAAATACTTGGATCAAATTGTGTAGTCGCGGAAATCCTGGAAACATACTGTTGAACAGATTCTGCTCAGAATATTCGCAAATGTTGGCGAACAACCAGCCTGTAAAATGACAGATTTGAATACGCTGTCATTGTTGAGATTGAAAAGTAAGTTCTCAAAAGTAAATGAAATGACTGAATAAATTTCAAAACTTAGAAAACAGGTATGTGCGTGATTGTCGAAAAGACCACCTGCATGGCATCATAAGATGAAGTTATCGAAAAATCTTTTTGGAAGCTAATTCTGGACGATCCGAAATCAAAAAACAAGCAAGCGGAAAAGAACGAACCAAGAGCGTTGAAGACTTCATTGCACAGTCGCCCAAGGAACGTCATTCGACCTCCGTAGATTGTGAAGGTGGCTGTTAAGAACAGTAATCAGCCATCTACATCCGCAGAGTATTACAAGTGTTCATAACACATGTCTATATGAACAACAACTCGAAAAATAATGAAAATACGAAAAGAAAAAAGCTTAGTAACGTATTGCCTATATCATACCCGGAACGAAACTAGACTGCTTCTCCATACCGAGAAGGCGGTAGTGATGGTAACCCATGCCAATAGCTGAGACAAGCATTGTTTTAGGAATGCCTAAACTTAATATCAGTCTTCAAATTCAAATTTATGGAATATAAAGCTTCTTTGTACCGGCCAATTCCATGACACCCGCAGGACAGCTATGAAACATTTCAAAAATGCCGATATCGTATCGAGATTCTCGCAGTTTCCCTATCAACTGGGAATCGTCGAGAATACCTTAATAGCATAACATAATGCAATACAAGCACATGATAAAGCATAGACAACGCTCCTTTCTCTAAAACCAAAACGGCGTAAGAAGAAGAAACGAAGAAATAGCTGATGTTCAGGAAAATTGTTGTGCCTTTCGAAATTCTCATTGCTTTTTGTCTATACTCATTGTTGAGTAAGTGAAAAAAAGCAGTTAAGTCGAACATGCGCTTAATGCAGTTGGTAAAGCAGCATTGAGGATGCAGTTAGAGGGCTGGTTTAGCTATTTGAAGGCTTGAAAGCGTTCCGCTCGAAATCTAGTACGAATACCCAACAGAGCTGAATACCAAATTTTACTAACCTTTGCAAACATTGTAAGCAAAGAGCTGCATTTTAGCAAAATCGAGAACATTAAGTCCCAGAACCACGTTGAAAACTTGTTCCTTCTTGAAAGTTAATGTAAACCAGTCAGATGGATTGTGATATGGTGAGCTGTACCTAGAAAAGGAAAAGGAATAGCAAAGCATATTTCATCCGAAGCATATAAGCATAATACCGTATTATGTGTTCAACATGCTTCGTTCCAGTCTCGCTGATAAAATCCGAATCAAACTCGACCAAAAGCAACGTCTGAAGCGCATAATTATTACAGAAGAGACTTAAGGGGAGAAAACGGGAAGGGTACATACGCGCATCCGAGGTTGCGCGCGACAAGTTGCGCGGCGAAATTGGCTGCTTTCAGGCATCAACGACCGACCGAGGGCGGCGCTGGCTGACCGACTGCTGACAACACTGGCCAGATTGCGTTCGTCTGTCCAGTGTTGTCACTACGTGGCCAGCCAGAGCCATTTGCAGCGATTACAACGACTCTGGCGCCTATAATTGGGGCCTAGATTTGAAGTAGAGTAGTTCAATAGGGCCAACCGATCCCACTAATCTACATTACTCCGAATTTGGGCGCCAGTGCCCCCTCTCCTAGGCGCTAAAGTCGTTGAAATCGCCACGAACTTTGCCGCGCGCTTCCTCACACGTACGTAAGTTCCGTCCCTCGTAAAAACAATTAAGTCGAAAAGCCTGTCGACACCAAATTGCTGTAAATTCGCACAAATCATAATAGCCATAATTGATTGATTAGAGGTTATTTTTTTCATTTGTACACCCACATGAGTCGCCTCCAATAGTACAATACATAGATAGCAAATAAACTACCCGCCGCCAATGTATCAGCGAGATTATGGAGGGAATTGAGAAGATAAATCTTCAAAGACGGTAAAGATAGCTCGGTAGCCAGAAACCGCACCAGTTAACCATGGTGTTCTCATTCCATAAGGAGTCACGGGTCAATGTGTTGGAGCTTTGGCACACGGGTGTGTCAACTAACGCTGGCACAGGTCGAAAGACTTGAGGTATGCTCTGGGGCTGAACATACTGCTCAATAAAAAGCGTCGAAAAAAGAACCCTTGACTATAGGAGCGGTGCCAACGGGCTGCACTCCCAACACCAACTACGAAAATCTCAAGCCAAAAAAATCAATAGTTCGAGCTGAAAAATGAAAAGATGTACGTTCCATTACCTGAGAACGATAGTTCCTACTCAATACGATTTCGTTTTTAAACTTTGGAATCCTACATTCGAAAGATTTCCAATCAAAAATATGGTTAGCAAGAATGAAGGGTTGAATGAATTATTAATAGCCCAGTAACCAATTAAAGGACGACCAAATGCAAGATAAAAGACGAGAAAATGAACAAAAAATTTAGCGATATCCAGCTCACCACGTTGTGTCCATCTTCTTTCAAGGTGTCAGCAATGCTGCCGACAAAGTTAGTATGACTGCGACCAATTGTGCTTGTCCAAACTGAAAAGTAAAAGAAACGTTCATAAGAAAACTTTAAAAAGGTTTTCCCGTGCAAACACCTTACCTAGGATATTTAAAGCTTCTAATGAGTTAATTGTCAGGAACAGTAAAACTGCAGTCACGATCGGAGACATTCAATACCCAAGCAATTAACAGTCAGCTGGAAAATATCACGGATGGACTAGAGCCACCAAAAAAAAAGTTGTTCAGGCACATTATTTAAAAAAATAGAACCGAAAAGCAAATGCAAACTGATCACCACTGAACCAGGGAGAGACCCTACACCAATGGCAAAGTGCCGATATTGTAGTGGGTGCACCTTTTCGTGCAAGATCATCAGGAGGCAGTAGATCGTGGGAAACCGGAATGAGCCAGGTGTTTTTTTACTCATTTCGACGGGACATTCTTTACACTTCAAAGAGTGATGTAAGTCGCGATCCTAAACACCCTTCAAAGGGTTTCCGTTTCTACCGGACCCATAGCTAGATTGAAGAACCGTATTCTCGTACTGCTTCCATGCAAATTTTCTATGTGATCGAGAGGTAGCGTGTTGGGCTGAAATGTTATAAAACACAAGTCATTGGCCGCTTTTGGAGTACAACGTTGAGCGCCTAGCGTTGAAGCCGCGTAAACGCTCTCGTCTTAGCTGACGGTATTCGTGTTCTGATAGGCGCGTGCGCCGGCGGCGGGGTCGCTAGCCACTTGTTGACAACACCGGCTGCTTTCATACTTTGACGATTCTACCTGCGTGCGTGCCGGCACGCAGGTAGAACCGTGCGTGCGAGGAGTATTGCCGACAGCGTATTGGCGGTGCTAGCCAGCTCTAACAGCACTGGCACGTGGTCCATCGGCGTACAGTGCTGTCAACAAGGGGTTAGAGCCGCCGCTGGCCGCCACACGCGCGCTCGGAAGGCATGACGGTAAATGATTTCTTGATCGAGTATTTGTTGGTTTTGTTATTCACTTTTGTTATTTCTTTGTTTGTACACAAGCTTAGAACTTTTGTTTAACTGCTAGGGTATAATGTGACGGAAGTATACCAAGATGGAAGCGCTTCAGCAGCTCTGCTCGGGAAATAATATGCTCTGGCGCAAGCGCCGTCCGCGGCGGCATGGACGGCGCTTGCATTGGAGCAATGTGGCTTCGACGCTCCGCGCTTTACGCCCAGCGATTAACGCTCTGCTCTCAACGCTCAGCGCTCTTTTTGCAAGCTCCATTCCGAATTCCCAATGGATGATAGCAAGCTATTCTCCTTGCTCAAAACCATTGCTCATTGCTACGTATTTATTACGAATTTCTTGGGCTTGTCTAATCTCTTCTTTCTCACAATACTTGGTTGCTTGGTCACAAATTCTTTCAAACAGTGATCTGGCTCACACTCGCAGCTAAATCTACACCCCGAAAAATTGGCGGACGAGTTGCGCGAGACATTTGTCAACTTTTTGCGACAACTGTTTAGCTTATAATCAGGCAATTCGTTGCGGGACCAATAGCAGCTACCTCTCAACGCTGATCAATGCAACCTTCCCTCTCATTTTTCTATTCCCTACGCTGTTCTATTCTATTATTCTAATCTGATTACTGTTATATACTACAAGATTCTCTGCTGAACATTATTCTGCTGCCGGTCTGCTGGATACCCCGCGCTAACCGAGGCTCAAGCACTGTTCGTATCTCACTTGTGTGTTTTTATTTTGCTGGTACTACATTCTGCTTATTATTCATTCACACTCTGGCTTTTGTAACTCGTATTCCGAATTTGACAATCCTGACTCTACTTTGCAGTGAGTATTTGACGCTGCTTGTAATTTTAATTCTTTATTGCTATTCACCGCAGCAGTGGATACTGGGAAACACTTGCGGTGAGATTTAAACTACATTTATTGCTTCTTCGTTTCTAACTTTGTTTTTTTTTTTGTTCTTGCGCCTTTTGAAATTCTTTCTGTGTATTGCTTTCATATAGCTGCCTTTTAGTTTTTTTGCTTGGATTCTCTCCTAGCCACGCATTTATGCGGCAGCATAGGACTGAATTGTGGGAGGACTTGTATGATTCTACCCCTTTTCATTTTTATGCTGCTTTGGAGGTGAATTCACATCTTTTCCGCTAATGTCCACCATTCTGCTCTCAACCAAGCAATGAGTAGTTTACGCTGCATCTTCGCCACTTATATTCTTTAATTGCTCCCATGAACACTTCTCTTGATCAATTTTATCCAGTAACCGTTCACAATTACAACAACATTATTAATTCTACAATATGGAATAGTTCGACGATAGAATTTCATTTCATGTCACCTGCTGCATATGCTTCGAGTTTGCAATCTTAGAAGAATTTGAGTGTGCTAGTGTTCCAACTTTAATGTAATCTTTCAAGAACTGATTATAACGTATTCGGCATACTGTCGCGGTGAATAGGTACACCGTGCTGCAGTTTGCATAAATAGGGTTGCTAGTATCACTCGATTTACGGTGAGTTTCGTTTCATACTATAAAGTTTTATCAGCGATCGGTTTGGGCCTTTGCTGGATGTGAGCTACCTCATCGCATTTCACTTTCGTGTTTTCATTGGATATCGATGATTGCTTGGAATACCCCTTTTTACGTTACGTTAAATAGATACTCCACATTACATAACATACAGAGAGCTCGAATCCGATGAGAAATGGGGAGGAAGACGCAATCCGTGGAGGATATAAGAGTTGATCCCGTGGAGTTTCATTTTGCTGGATTTCTTTCGAGGAAGAACCCGCTCTCCCAGAAGACACGATCCAAAAGATCCAGATGCCAGAGAAACAGAGTGGATGGGGTGCACCCAGTACTGCGTTTGGGTGCACACTGTGTGTGCGCGAGGTGTGCAACATTGAAGCTGTAGAGCTTGCATGAAGGGTATATTCAGTATTCATGTTTAACGTGGGTCAAGAACACGGGGTTTAATGTAGAAAATTAAGGACAAATGAGATATGAGGAATCATCGCTGAACTTCTACATATTGTAGAATTAATGATGCTGTTGTAATTGTGAACGCTTACTGGATAAAATTGATCAAGAGAAGTGATCATGGAAGCAATCAAAGAATATAAGTGGCGAAGATGCAGCAAAAACTACTCATTGCTTGGTTGAGGGGCAGAATGGTGGACATTAGCGGAAAAGATGTGAATTCACCTCCAAAGCAGCATAAAAATGAAAAGGGGTAGAATCATACAAGTCCTCCCACAATTCAGTCCTATGCTGCCGCATAAATGCGTGGCTAGGAGAGAATCCAAGCAAAAAAACTAAAAGGCAGCTATATGAAAGCAATACACAGAAAGAATTTCAAAAGGCGCAAGAACAAAAAAAAAACAAAGTTAGAAACGAAGAAGCAATAAATGTAGTTTAAATCTCACCGCAAGTGTTTCCCAGTATCCACTGCTGCGGTGAATAGCAATAAAGAATTAAAATTACAAGCAGCGTCAAATACTCACTGCAAAGTAGAGTCAGGATTGTCAAATTCGGAATACGAGTTACAAAAGCCAGAGTGTGAATGAATAATAAGCAGAATGTAGTACCAGCAAAATAAAAACACACAAGTGAGATACGAACAGTGCTTGAGCCTCGGTTAGCGCGGGGTATCCAGCAGACCGGCAGCAGAATAATGTTCAGCAGAGAATCTTGTAGTATATAACAGTAATCAGATTAGAATAATAGAATAGAACAGCGTAGGGAATAGAAAAATGAGAGGGAAGGTTGCATTGATCAGCGTTGAGAGGTAGCTGCTATTGGTCCCGCAACGAATTGCCTGATTATAAGCTAAACAGTTGTCGCAAAAAGTTGACAAATGTCGCGCGCAACTCGTCCGCCAATTTTTCGGGGTGTAGATTTAGCTGCGAGTCTGGCTCACTCACGAAATAGACCCGTATAGCAGATGTAGACAGTTTAACGCGCAAGAAAATGTAAATTTAATCTGGGTATTGGACGTCTTGGTAGTACAAGCGCCTTGACGCATTCACGTGCGTGCGCTAAAGTGCAGATACGTCCGTCGGGATGGGGACTATGAATGCGCCCACTCAACTACCACAGTAACTTATCCAAGGAATCTGCGTCACGAAAGCAGTTGTTAGGAATTGTTGAATGGATCTGATACCTATCGACGACGATGAGGATGAGAAGGTAGAGCGAAAACATAGTTGTGAAGGAGGGGGGGGGGGGGGGAGCAGCTCCTGTGTGGATGGGTGAGATGCTTAACTCCCCTGCGCTCGAGCGCTCATTGACTCAAAAACGTTGCCCCCTCCCCCTTTCTTAAGTACCTCTACTAGATTTTCACCGAAGGCGGAGCAGAGGTAGAGAATAACCAGAATGCACCTGAGTTTCTCCGCGAGCTGCGTGACTAGTGATGAAGCTAAGTATAAACACGACACCGAATTCTGTTGACATGCGTTGCATTCATAGCATTACTATTAGGCTACGATTATTGCTTTGTTAATTGGAAATAAGCAGCCCTACTGATTAGATCATAGCAGTGTAGGACGGTGCAGTGGCAAGTAGAGCTCTTCCATAGACACATAGGCACATCGATCGAATCCCGCATCCTCAGAACCAGAAATGGTTAACGCCAAGGACTTTGTCCTTTATACCATTGTAAGCAATATGTAGTGGTGATCGCTCTTTCACGTACGCATTCGCTGCACAGTACGCTACACTGAGCAATAACAAAATTTAGTACCGACTTGCTAGTCTTCGTCCTTGATGATTGCCTTATGCTGAATCTTGCTGGATGGCCAAGCAGAGCACCTCGAACAGGCCTGGATGAGGAAAGGAGGTTCCACTTGAATGATGGATGAGAATACTGGGCAACCCATAACAGATATCTTGCCTGTTGCTGCCAGATGGGGAGGGTAAATAGCCTGTAGCTCATCATAATGTCCTCAGACTGGCAAATCCGTGACTGATAATTCTGGACTTCATGAAAAATAAAAGCATGGAAAGCTTCGCTAAAAGTTGGAAGCCCTACAGTTCCGCATCCCCATCTAACACTGTGGCCCACAGATTGTGCAGAGCTGGTTTTGCAAAGAGTGAGGATAAATTCCACACACTCCACCATGGTCTGTTCCTACTTGATCGCACTTCTGAGTTAAGCAGCTGTTTCATCAGCGGAAACTTGCCAACAGCTCTTGTCGTGACGTCCCTCACTGGCATGTCCAAACTTCCATTATGACGACGCTCTTGCTTGACGTATTCGTTTAGAAATGTACTATAGGTGATAAGTAATAAGCCATCACCTTTCTCTTCATGGTCTTTTTCTCCAGCACCGTGCACCACAACACAAACACATAATACATTTATATGTTGTTACCCTTCAAAATTGTATGAGACGTACATCAAAGTAAAAACGAGACAACGAGAGTAATACTGAGATCCACAACACAGGGATGAGGCAAAGTTGCAAAAAGTTAGAGGTGGGCGTTTCAGAAAATAGCCTGAGTTATTTGCTTAAGTTGATCATCGTAGGTGAAGTGATGGGCAGCAAACAGATCAGAAGAGTAGAAGGCCTTCACATTTTCAATCTTGAATTGCTGGGCCTAAAAAAACATAATTCATTGTAAACAACAATCCCGTACTAATATAGAGGCAAACCTTATCGATAAAGTCCGACTCCGCTATAGCAACCGATGCCACATTGCTTCCTTTGCCTCTCGCAGCTTCATAATGCATTTGCTCCTTTACGAGCTGCTTAAGTATAAACAGGAGCAACTCGCTGGAAGAGCGGTTCGCCGTGAGATATTTCGAGAAAGTCTGCAATTCAGCGGATTATCAAAAAAAAACTGGCCTAAATTCTATACCAAAAAAGATTAGAATGAAATGACTGCAACATCAAGCATCAACAAAAAACCTTTCTCATTTGACGCATTATGGAAGCCTTCTGCGTGTTTATGAAGCTTTCAAGCATAATTCGCGTTGCAGCTTGCACATCCTCGTCGTTCACAAACCTAAATCGCAACCTATTTCAGAATAGTGGCAAAAAAGGATTGGGAGGACTGGAACATATAATAGTGTTTTGACTAACGCTCTTAAGTGTAATTTTGCATGCGCCTCAGACAAACGAATCATCGATTCAACATGACGAACGGTGATTGCAACTGATCCGGTGGCCTGTAAATAGCTCAGTGGTACTTCTTTCTAATTCGACTTCTATTCAATAGCTCAAAGGAAGGACCATCCTCACCATACTCTGCTTCCTCATTTGAGCAAAAACTGAAGCGAGCTTCTCAGAATGTCTTTGTTGTAGAGTTGGATGGCAGTTCTCTCTGGCAAATATAATATACTTCCTCAGTAAGTCCTGAGGCACCAAAGCCACTCCAGTTCGAGCATCGACAGCACTCTGAAGCGACGAGTTTTCGAGTAGTTAAGAAGAATAATTAGTACTATCAATTGAGCTAGGAAGTTTAAGTGCAGCACACCTCTTCGCTCGTTTCGTCCTCACTAACTTGACGGTTGGGATGTAACTTGATGTGATTTCCGACAACAAACCTCGAAAGCCTGACAAATTTCGTAATATTACAAGTTATTATGGTGGTGCGACTCATTTTTCTCTTCAGAAGTAGGACTTAGGGCTACTTATAATAATTAAGTACTAAAATATTAACGATTAAAACCATATGAAAACAGAAGGAACCAAAACAAATGAATACCAAATTCTGCCAAAGGATTGCGACAAACCTTTCATCTTCGACAGGGTCCACCGTGTCTCTGATGACACAAAGCACATCAAAACGTGATAGAATAGGTTCCGTAAGATCCACATTTTCCGCAAATGTACGAGAAGGATTGTACCTGCATAAATATTTATGTGAAGAACATTTCTGCAAAACAACGATCTTGGCTAAACGTAAGTTGTGATTTGCATACCTCCCTCCGATAGGATTAGCAGCTGCAATAACTGTACATCTGGCATGAAGCGAAGTCACGATCCCAGCTTTTGATATAGAAATCGACTGCTGTTCCATTGCTTCATGAATAGAAGTACGGTCCTGATCCGACATCTTATCGAACTCATCTATCAGACATACTCCCTTATCAGCGAGAACCTTTGAAAATCATTTAATAGGCATTCTGTTTTACGGCAAACTTCTCAAACTTTGTAGCAATACCATAGCTCCAGCTTCCAGTGTCCATTCTCTGGTAACAGGATGACGTTGAACGTAAGCGGTCAGCCCAACAGCTGAAGCGCCCTGTCCAGTTGTAAGCACTGCACGGGGAGCTGTGTGAGCAGCAAAACGTAGGAACTGCGATTTCGCAGTTCCTGGATCTCCACAAAGAAGAACGTTGATGTCACCTAAAGCGACTTCCTTCTATGGGAAAACTATTTCCTAAGTATACCTTTCCAAATACCTCTTAGTTTATGCTTCTCTCCAGGATTTTTAGACTCTCCGCGAAACAATGCAAGCGCTATGGCCTGTTTCACGTATTCATGACCGTAGATGGATGGAGCGATAGATGCGAATATTCGTTCAGCGATGTGTGGATCTTTAGACAGCTCACGTATTGCCTTGAAACCACTATTTTATATTACCACCTCATCTTACGAAGCTTCCTTGGTAGCTCACCTTCACATCATCATCTGTAAGTTGGCTACATGCGAGTTTGTCCTTATTCGAAATATGATTTGCGTGAATGAGTGTGTTGAAGACAGGAAAGCCTTGCTTATAATTCAGAGCTCCATCAAAGTTATTGGAATATACTCCAGTTACTTCCTGTCGAAAGCAGTAGTTACAAACAATACGGAGTAAAGGTATCACACGAGAAACATTGACATACAATTTCATCGCCAGGCTTACAAGAATCGCACAAATCCCCTAATAATATGCAATCCTTTGAGCGGGGCAAGCGACCAGCAGCTACCTTATTAGGAGATTCCTGTATCGTGATGCGCTGATAGTTATGGTACACAGTCTGAAAATGAAGGAGCTGCTAATCAAAATGAGACGGGAATTCATTTGTGTATCGATATAGACTTACGTTCTCAACATTAAGTTCGAATGGTCCTCTCCCTTGACATGATGGGCAAATTGTTGGTTTCACTTCCTCATTTTCACGTTGTATGAAAGGTCCAAGAATATATCCGCAAGCGACGCAGTCGTATTTGACGACGGATAACTGTGGTAAGATCCCTGCAAAGGCGGGTTGGATTAATTAAGCACACTATTCACACTGGTTGGTACCGCATTAATACCTGTCGCAACAGTAACAACACCACTTGTTTTAATGAACATATTGAGGTGAATCTGGCGCAGCATACGAATATCTTCTTCGACCGGTAAATTGGATATGCGAACCTAATAAGGTTACAATCAAAGAGGCATACAGTTATGTTAAGCACAACGAAATTACGACTTCAAAGGAACGGGGAATTATTCCAAAGGAATTATTGCATGCAAAGGCAAACCTTTATTTCCGAGCAGACGCGCCCATAGTATGGATATATAGTTAAAACTACATCGGTCGTAGCTTTGTCCAAAATCCTCAGTACCTTAATGGCTAGTCGTAACGAAAGTCGTCTTGTATACATATGCAAAATTGTGGTGGTTGTAACAGCAAAACAACTGTCGGCGACGTTTCTGACCAAACCAATACATGCATGGAGGGGCCTTATCTGTCGTCACACAATTTTCCCTCTCGACGTCTACGATTAACGCAAAAACGTCAACCAGTTCCATCGGAGAGGGTTCACCCTGAGGTGAAATCCGGAAAGAGGAGCTGTGTCATCAGTGATAATGGCTTTTATCTTGGATTATTACTATGAAGCCACACCTGAACGGGAGCTTCCGGCAGGAAATAGCAAATGTTCGGTTCTCCGCTGTCATCTGCAAGGTCCCGGAAATCGACTTCTAAAGACTCCTTGTTTTCAGAAGCCATCTGACTCATAGCCTGCAAAAATTTCAGAGTTATGCGTAGGCCTACTTTATCCTGGAAACTAGAAAATAAAAAACCTGCTAAGCACCTTCAAATACTTTGCTTTTCGCGTGACCGGATCTTTGAATGCCCGAAGGAAATTCTTGAACCTATAAAAATAAGCAAGGCATAGATTCAAACATTCAAGCTATCATTAAAAGATCGAATTTTGACATGTCCACTACCTTCTCTCAATCTCTCTCGCAACAGCCTCATCAGAAACATGATCCTTCGTTGAGCGACCTCTCAAATTCTCCAGAATATCAATCGGCATTTCTTCGACCATCTCTTCATCTTCACCAGCTCCTTCTTCAGCTACAGCACGCCGTCTTTTTCGTCTCCTCTACAGATTCACGAGTAATTGGAATTCGAATGTATATGCATGAAAATAGAGCAATGAATCACGGTTTTCGATCACACAAACCTGCTCTTCATCCCCTTCCTCATAGAACAGCGCGTCCTCGTCTAGCAGCTGATCTCTCTCTGCCATTTCCCTTTCAGCAGCCAGCCTTCCACTTATAGATAGTTCATCTAAGTCTGAAGCGTCGTCCATTCCAGATTCGGAGTATATGTCAAGCTCAGGCTGAGCCCGGTAGTCTCTGCAACAAGAGCTCTTCCATCATCACGATGTAGAAAAACGGTAAATAGTACCTTTCCATATCATCTCCAAACAAATTTTCGCCTTCTTCGTCTTCAACTTCTTCATTTTCGTTATTAAATAACTCATCGATGACATCCTCTTCCTCATAACGCTGACTTTGAGGCTCTAAAACATGACCAGTTACGCGTATGAGGCAAATTACTGTTGCAGTAATGTTGGTACCAGTACACATACCAAAACAATGCAACCAAAGCTTTCAGCCTTAACAAATATGATCAGAACACTATCCCCATCAAGGGGCTCAGTAGGGCATAAAGTCATTTTCACCTAGACTTCATTGCAGGGTAGTCAAGAACCAGAAAATCAAGACCATCTTTAGCACACACTCGGGACATCTCAATACACTTGTATGAAATTAACAGAAAATTTTGTGGAGATCGGAATCAGAACACCTACATTGTACCTGAATTCTCCACTAAATGAAAATGCGCTAAAATGGAACTCAGCAGCTATTCTTCAAAAGGGAATTCTTCGAAAGGGAATCGAGGGAGACGAAGTTTCACCGAAAATGTTTAAGTACTTTGAACCACATACTGGATTGAAAGAAAGTTGAAAACAATCAAGAACTCCTGAAACCTCAACATGCCCCCAGTTCTACAACACAGTAAGTGTTCGAAACAAAATGAAATGTAGAGGACAGTAACAAACTCACCACTTCGCTCTGTGGGTTCATCATTCTCGCGTCTAGATGACATTTCAGAAAAGTGGAATTCAAACTGAAATAATGACGATAGGTAAAAAACTAGGCAGACCCTTGTTACACAAAATAGAAAAGCCCGACAACTAATCGCAGACTCGTCACCACTAACTGTGACCAATTCAAAAGTAGAATTTTCCCGCCCGCTCAACTTCGAGCAGCGTTTGCGCTGCAGGACCTGAGACGATGTAGGGGGCATGGGTTCTTTAGTACGTACAGGTGTAAGGAAGCGAAAGCAAGTAATCCCGCGAGAACATTTGTAGATGTACATCTTCAGCTTGAAAAAAAAGGTTCTCCCTGAGTTGATTTTAACTGACAACTCGCAGAAAGCAGAAATATCTGCAATGAGTGCAGATATAACGGCAGCTCCAAGCGGGGTAACGGAACTTCTCCCCTCCGCGGCATTCTCCCTTGCGGCATGCTGCAAATGTCACTGCAACTACCGTACTCCCCGCCAATCGATAGGACGCGATGTTTTTCCTTGACTGGCTTGCTTTTTCATTGTTTTTTATCGTTTTTTCTTCTGTTTCTCTTTAGTTTACATGTTTATTAGACTTGATTAATTAAAATGACTCCTCCTATGTAAACGACGATCAAGACCGCCTCGGAATTGAAAAGAGCGGCCGGCTAATTCAAATAACTAAAGGACTTCCTACCTCACAAATTGCGCGCTCCAATCTTCCATCGCAATCCTGCGATAGGCGGCGGGTGCGGCGTGTGCGACGCCGTGTTAGGGGAGAAGTTCCCGGACCCCTCCAAGCGTACCCCAGGAATACCGCAATGGAGAATTCGGAAACACACTCCATCATGTTGAAAACGGCATGTTCTATTGATGAATGGTGGGAAGATCGAACACCCCAAATATCTACTTCAGCAAAAACAGCTAATGAGCTGTTTAGCAGTGCTTATAAGCATTGAACTGGTGACAGATCAGTTCCTAACATTGATTCTTGTTTGTTCATTGATTTGTTGATTTAGTTAGCTCATCAACTTCCTCGGACAATGTTCCGTTCATAATAGACATCCCTCCACAGCTGCCCCACGCCCACCACCGCGTGCCGCATGGACGAGTTATCCTGTAAACGCGCTAAGCCAGAGCATTTGAATTTCGTGCGACGCTGCTGTAGAATTTCCACATAGTCCTTTATTTTTGTCGACAAATAGTTCCTCTACAGGTCACTAAACTGCTACTCAACATTATTTAGCATTTTACACTTCACATTCAGAATGAGAAGACCCGATGTTAAGGGGTACTCTAGGCGAAGGCGATCCAGCGAAATTGCGGAAGTGGAAAATTCACCTAAGGTATGAAATATCTTATGTTTTGATTCATTCATCGCTTTCTGTCTACCCTAGGAATGAGAAATTATGGCATGTTTTTTATTCGATAAAAACTTATTTTTATCAAGTCCACAGGTATATGTTTATGAAGACTGCTGTCTTATTTATAAGCAGCGAAAAATCACGTTAGAGTTACTTTGTTTGACATCGTGGAACGATTCAAAGCTGAAGATGCATCAGAAAATGTAGGAGCATCAGCTTTTAAAAAAGTGGATTTGTTCTTCAAATGCTGTCAGCACATTACATAACAATCTAATTTACCAATAAAAATTCAGTCGCAATTTGTATGAATAAAATGGCCATACTTGAGTATCCGATATGTTTGTTATGATCGGTCGTTATTGGTTCTAACGTCTCAATGTTGGCATTTCAGCGCAGAAGATCAAGCGATCCAGCTAACATCACTGTTCTAGCCAGTCGCCCATTTTCTCCTGCCACTCTAGCAAGAAAAGTTCGTTTTTCTCGGGACTGAGTACATTTTTTTTATTGATTTCAAATTTAACAAAAAGAACGGTTGATCAAGAAATTTGCATTAACAATGAGTAAAAGCTATGACTTTAAGCTTGATGAATTACGTGAAGACATATTATCCGATGCTGTGGACCAGTTATCAGCTGTTGAATTGCGAGGTTACGATAATAAGGTTTGATACAGTTTGATTTCCTTGGTTTCCTATATTCGAGTCTTATTCGTAAGAATACGTAAAATTTAGGTGGAAACGGAGGAAGAGTACTTGAAGAGACGTGAAGAAGTGCGTCGTCAGTTGAGCAACCCAGATGGATTCGATGCTAACGGAAGAACTGAGTTAAACTATGATGCTGCTGCAATTGCAGGCGCGAAACTGCTGATTGATGAGACTCGGGCAACAAGAAGCATATGTAAAAAGTTGGTATCAAAAGCAAAACCATTTAGAAGTCATAGTACAAAATCAAGCACAGTGATCATATTTTGGTCGTTGCCTCGGAATACTGATCGTGGTATTGCATGAACGATGTTAGGGGGCTCCAACTAACGCATCTGTCTCAGCTCACTCAGCATCCCGAAGCGGTGAACGAAATAGGTATCAGTAGTAGCGGATTTTGATCATTTTTTCAAGGCTGCTGGAAGACTGCGGAATCGATGAAGACGAAATTTTGTACAAACCGCTTTCGTATAATGAAGGCACTGAATACCAGTCGGCGAAGTATCTTGCGGAGTAAGTCTTTCAGTTATAAATATGAATTCACTTTGTGAATCTAATGGATATGATTCAGCTCAAGACAAGCGTCCGTGGTGGAAACTCTGGTGGATTTTCAAAAGCAGATAAAACTGAAATCCGAGGTTCTCAGTTGCGTAGCAATGCGAGGCAGTAAGTTCCCTACATCTCTATATTCTACTTTTAGCTGAATGAAAGCTTAGTTTATATGCATGGTGTCCTTCTTGTTTCCCTATTAGCTCAAATCCTTTCTCGAACACTTGACTCCAATAGAACATCTCTAAACTTTTCAACTATCTGGAACTTGATTAGCGCTTTCGCCACATTCACACTTTACCTGTTCTGATTGATTCATGTAACATTCCCAGAAATACTTGATTTCTATAAACACTGACTGCTTTCTCTCAGATGAAATATCGAAGTCAGATGGTCGACTTACTCGCCGAGCTCGTGAGGAAGAAGAACGTGAGATTATGAAAGCCAATGCGAAAGCTGCAAAGAACAGGAAGATCCTCCTTATGCGTACTCCATCAAAAAATCCCCAATTAAATCCACTCGACGAAAAGAAGGTAAGCGTAACAAGGTGGATTTTTTGATCTGCTTGTTGTTCTATAGCAAGTATTTGATTTGAACTAACTGTTTTCCAGATTATCGAAAAGTACGCATTGGAAGTTGCATCTGAGGTACGCGACAATAGGAAACGTCGTCGTATTGCTCCTGTCCCTTTCGATATTACACTACTGGATGATATTGACTATAACTTCAGTGGTCCGGTATAGTAAGAGTGTCACTATTCCAGAATGCTACTTGCCCGTTTAACGCAGTACTTTGTATATATCTGTCAAAAAGATAGCTAGAACTTTGGGCGCTATCCCTTAAAAGGGTAGTTGCATTGTTTTGTGTAAGGCCCGCAGCGAATCTCATTAGCATTGTCATTCTATTCAGTTGTCATGTCATGGTTCTTCACGTCTGTCATTATTAGTTTTTGATCTTGTCCGGTACGTTTCATGCTAGACAGGGCCATGTGCGGTAGCTTGTTTACCCTTGCTGCCGCGTGCATACGTGAGCTTTACAGCGAGTATGCATGGTTCCCAATCGTTCGTGGATATTACGTGTACAGTTGAGAAAAATTTTTGGTACGCTGTTAATACATTGAAGAATAAACATTAAAGTACATACGATTAATGTGACCATTACAAGCGTTAATTACCGACTGAAGATTTGCAACATTTTTCCTCTGGAGAACTGCCGAGCTGAAATACACGAATTAATAGGTACGTAAAGATGTATAAAACATCAAGACTTGACAACCTTCTTCTATTCCTAAGCTGTATGCAGTGTTTTGAACATTTTTTATGTAATCAGCTAGTTGATCTGGAGTCAAGCGACCGAGTTCTGCAAAGGATATTTAAAAAAAACCGCACGAAGCGAGATCTCACGCCTTAGACACATGGATCAAGTGACTAAGCCGCTGATGTCATCAAGGCAAGGTAGCTCAACTCTGGTATAGGTACGTTTTTTGGAACGTCACTTTGCGCTTCGAAGGATTTTTTACAAAAAGATATTATTGTTAACTATCCATTTTACATGATCGTGGCAGTCTAGAGAACACGAGTAAGCGCGATTTCGCACTTCAGCAGATAACAGCATGTTTCAGAGTCTTAGATATGCACAAAGAAATTTTACTTTTTAGACCGCACAATAACGCTCGAATGTAATGGTGGGATCAATAGGCGAGGATTAGAGCTTCAGAAAAGAACTCGCTTTTTAGGTTCGAGTCAGATCAAAGCAGAATGCTGCGTAATTCACGAGTGTCCCAAGTGAAGAAGCACTGGATTAGTATCTTCGAAGACATCGATCTTAGTACCGGCCTAGTGGTCCCCCCACCCTCGACCCCTCAACAGTTTGTAACAATATGTGAAAATCGGGAATAATTTTACACCGTTTTGAAAAGGATTCGTAGAACTTCGTGAATACCGGGGTCCAGAGCTTCCCATCCTGCTTAGAAAGCATAAGAGGCCAGCGCGAGATTTCACATAATAGCTTATCAAGTCAAAGAGAAATTTGAAGGTGGGAAGAATCCATATACGAAAAGAAGCCAGAAAAAGGGCGCAATCAAGTAGTTGGGGAGACCAGGAGTTTTGCAAGATGTAGGTGTACGTCGGTTGAGAAGAGGTTAATAAATCCAATTAAAAGAGAAAAATTGCAGGTTGGAAGTGCAATTGGAGAGGAATATACGTTATTTCGCCCTCATTTATGTTTTTTAAGTGACATGGTATGAACTGGTCTATTCTCATTCCGACTTTTCGTATGTCAGCATTTCACTCACTCACTTCTTCTGGGCACTAGTCATCAACTTTAGGGACGCAGTGCACACTGTGGTGGACCCTTCTGGGAGTCGAATCGGTTTTGGGGGGAGACGGACAGTAAGATCGGTTTTGTGTAAGTTTTGTGTAATCAAATCGCAGCGCGCTGCATTCGCGGACCATTCGCCTCGGTATAGTAGTTTTAGCGTTCTACATATAGCTTAATCGATATGCGATTATAATTTTTGGCGTAATTATAATGCGTTCTTTTGTTCCTGTATTTTTGCTTGCTGCTGCATTCTGCTACATTCCTTTGCGCGCGACGTCGCTCTCGCCACAAAGCAACCATTTCGATTCAACTGCACCACACCCGTCCACCCCCCCCCCCCCCCCAACTAAGCCTTTCACCAAATTGAAATCTCACATTGGTGCTACCTAACCACCAGCTGGATTTATTATTAGTGAACTATGAAGTCTCCTTACAGTATAATTTGCTACAAAAAGTTGCAAAGTAGCAAAAAACGGCAACATACCATTGACCAGCTTAACATCATCTGGTGAGAGGTCGGTGCGAAATGACCTCTGTTTACTTGGCAACATTCCCTGCAAAGGCTAGGATGAGGCAGAAATCTTGTTGGATTTTAGGACTTCATCCTGATTTCACTTTCATATATTGAACCGGTAAATCCGCTAGCAGATATCAACCACATGACCAGGAAACTTGGCTATCTTGTAAATATTAAATACATTTTCGCCAAATTAAAATGTTTTGTCCTTTACAACAGCAGGAACTCTCAGGAGCGAAGGTTAGTCATTTGGAAGAAATGTTCGGCCGCAGAAGAAATTCTCTTCAAAACTACTGCTGCATGCAAGCTCATCAACCGCACATCACATCCCATCACAGGCGTTTGCTATACTCGCCACACCGTTTATACGTTCGAATAGAACCCATCATCGTCAGTTTGAGATCGGGCTATATAGCAGTACCCGAGATATCCTAACTAAGGGATTAATATAATTTATTCTTCGAAAAACCGAAAGCGATTGGTAAACCGATCTTTTCCCAAGCAAGACTAAAAAAATACGATTGAGATTAAGGCTGGGTGAGAAAGTGAGGCGTAACTAGCACTACACCCCAGAGCAAGTGTTGAAATAACAGGTGATCATGGTATGTTCCCTATTCAATGCTTAATCATTCTGAAAGAAAAATTGTATTATACACATAAGTATCTGGGAAGAAGCTTGGCAACTATAAAACTTAAATAAACCCTAGCTAAAGTTCTTTTCGAATGAAGCCTTTTCTGTGGTATCGACGTTTTGCACGCATTCTTGGCTAATCGATTTCGAGTCACTGGCTAATCAATCTCCTGTCAACTATTCTGTCATGAAATTTCTTTGCCAGTGTTTTCACAAAGACAAGCTGAAATTGGGGATTTTCATGTTGTTATATACCGTCATACCGTCATATTCGAGGCTGGCAGCTTCATCCGGGTCCGAACTTGACTCACATATAAGGCTAAAATTGCAGTTTCTCGACCTTATTCGAGAAACTGCAACTTTACCCTTACATGTGAGTCATACCTTAGTCGAGAAACTGCAACTTTACCCTTATATGTAAGTCAAGTTCGGAGCCGGATGAAATGCCAGCCTCGAATATGACTGTATGATGTCCCATTCAAATGAATGAGGGCGTGAGACACAAGTCGTCTCTGAGGGACACACTTACTACGAAACTCAGCAGAGGTTGGAATTCGTTCATAAAACTGGATTCAATCATGGAAAGAATTCTGGCTCCTTAGCAAATGTTAAAATGCCGAGGTATGGATCCAATAGCATTTCGACGTTATTTTTTTTCAGACCAGATCCTTACCCATGAGCAAATGCAACCCTGACGGTTTGAATGAATTTCGCCAGCAGTTTTTAAAATTGCGTCTACACTTCCCGCGGGAAGTTAATGGCCCAGAAAATATCTCATTGCTACTAGCGTCATAATAGAATTTGGCTCAGCACTGGTTCGGTGTCCCACCTTCCTTTTTGATGTACCACCTGAATTTCCGAAGAAACGAAGGTTTTTATTACATGCAAACGACGAAAGTTTGGTGTCTGAAGAAATTAGTCGAAAGATAACCGATGAAGGTTTGTGTTGTGAGAGCCCCACAATAAACTCATCCGAAGAGAAGCAAGCCCTCCACAGTTAAGTGGGAGAACCCATCGAGCAAAAATCAAGGTGTTGCGCACAACAAAATTGTTCACATACTCCCGGCGCATGTATAGGATCTAGCGATCGACAAGCGATTGTACAAATCAATTCTACATGATACCGAATTACGAGCCATCAATGAGAACAGTTAACCAAACAATACGTAAATAGATCATGTTTCAACTCACATCATGTTCAGTGTTGACCTTAGCCGCTCCTGGCACGTTTTCAGGAAAAAGAACTGGAGAAGGTGCACGTTGCAGGGATTCACCGCATGTCAGTGCACCAGACTGATTATTAGCTCGAGTGGTGTTCATCTGTAACTACTAATGAAGATAGTACCAACTATTACCATTTCACGAGTGTTCGGAAATATAATGAAACTCAAAATAAGATTGTCCATTTACTATCACTGGGCAATATGGCAAAATATATTAACCCAGAATAATTCATTCACTCTTCTACAGTCATTTGGAGTAGAAACTTGCAAATGATTCGGGCAATAACCAGCCGGATTGCCCGCTAGGGTCATGCTCTTGCCCCTTCCATTAGGAGTCCAGCGTTTCTCCAGACTTTGGCGTTCTTCATTTCAATCCAAGTGATTCAACGTATTAAATATGCAATTATTCACTCTATGGGCTGCTTGCAGACTTCAACTACCGACCGACCGACCAACGTAGCTCCTCGGGTGCCGTCCACGGCACCGAGGGTGCCGGAAACACGCCCCTAATTTTAGAGACGCACTCTCAGTTGGGTCTGATTATGCCAAAGACTTTGTCCTTTATAGAAGTGATACAGTTCGTTATAAAGTTTTCCTGTTAAAGGGGTCTGGAGATAAGAGACCCTATGGCTCTTCCTTATATCCTACAGCCCTACGCCGCCCTGAACGCGATTTATCCTGCGTGTTCAAAACGCTCGGTCGGTTGTTGGAATGAAGAGCGTCGCTGGACCCTGAAAGCACTCAATTGTTACCAATTCAGAAGAAAGTCAAAGAAGTCGGCCACAGCATTGGCGAAATCACCAAAATTGGCGAAATTCCTTCTGGCCAGGACCTGTTACACTTTTTTAGTCACTTCAGGTGCCTAAAAAGGTATTAGCAAGAGGGCGCGAGATAAGGGGAATAGGGAAAATGAGGCATGACATTTTAGATATGATCCTGCAACCTGGAAAAAAAGAAATGAGAAAAGTGTGGGCAAATTGCGACTGGATTTGCTTAAAATTCCGAAAAACATAACTTTTACTAGTCAACAAGTCAATACAGTTACCCAGATACTAATATGAGATCAGGATAATTCTAGCAGACGCACACCGTTGTGTATCCAGAGCAGACTGGTTTTCCATCACTGACAGCACTTTGCCCTACATGTGACTGGTGAGTATAGCGACTTTACTGAAGGACAACAGGCAGTCAGTCATGCGCACCTCTCATCATATCGATCGGTCTCTGTCATTCTCTCACAGTTCCTCATCATTCCCCCTTACATCGTGTTATAAAGGCTTATATTTATTAGGTCCTTCTTCACAGTCTTCTATCGATTGGTTCAGAAAATTGGCAGCATTTGGTCATATCTCAACATCAAAAAGTAAAAAAAAAAGTTACAGTACCGTTAAAAACACTCCACAATCGCTTAATGGTACTGAGAGCTACGAATAACCACGTGGATAATGAATTGAGAGTTCCTGAGGGGTTATGATTTCCATACAAGGTTCACATTGTTATGAAGTCTTTTACGCACGCTCTTTTTTATTAATTTTATTAAAACTTGTATTGTTAAGAAAAGAGACTAGAAGGAAATTGGATCTGAAATTTTCGGCACCCAATAAAAATCGTAACTATCTCCTTACTTTTAAGGGAAAAAAAGAACATGTTTTCTCTTTTTTCTGAACTCACAACACAAAAAAGCAGCAGAAAATGGTCAAAACGGCTGTATTAATAAAAAAAAAAGAAATAACTGCCATAGTTTTACTGCGGCGGTTGTAAAAAGAAGACGAACAGGTAAAGGTAGAATCAAAATTTGCAAGAGAGGAAAACGATGAACTTTAGAGGGGATCTTTAAAAATCGAGTC
The DNA here is from genome assembly GCA_000469685.2 of Haemonchus contortus. Lineage (NCBI taxonomy): Eukaryota > Metazoa > Nematoda > Chromadorea > Rhabditida > Trichostrongylidae > Haemonchus > Haemonchus contortus. The sequence continues at coordinate 51,053,517 of LS997565.1, forward strand.
AAAGAATTGTTGAATTAGAGCACGAATCCTGATGTGGAGCGCGCTTTGCTGAATTTTTCTGTGGCAGGCAGGGATATTATAGGATTTCATAGCAACACAGGTTGAAAGTCAGAAGGAAAAACCCACTATTCGATTGAAAATGTCGAAAAGAGACGATCGTAGCATCAGGATCCTAGTCGTATTGTGGTGAATATGATTCTGCAGCTCTGATCCATATTGATTACCTTGTATTATTCTATGGGATAACCACTTAGATCAGTTTCCCTTTAGCTGTTGTGCATCAGATTCAGGACAAGCCTGCTCCATGAGCTTGGTAAGCTACACCGCGGTTCCTGACAATCACCAGGAGTCCTGCGAAGAGCCGGCGGTTAACACTGCCAGATGTGATGATAGAGACCTTATCGCTGAAGAGTCTGTTCGTGGGTAAGTTTGCACCTCAAACGGCTGAAGGTGCCCGACTTAAACTTATGGATTACAGATCTTCAATACCTATCGCCTTTCGAGAAATTTTAATCGATCTTAACCTCCGCAGAAACCAACGAATTTTCTGTATCGGTAGGTCACTCACAAAGTTCGGATCAAAATGATATGATTTTATTCAACTCGAATTTGGTTAGTCTCACCAAAGGGTATCAATCGTGTTAAAGGCACAGTTCATCGCTGCGTATAGCTGAATGCAATAAGCTGCCTGTGTGCAACGTGGGCATCCCGGTGCGAATGGTGTATGTCGTTTAGTGCGATCCTTCCCATGGCGCCGCCCATTCAACACGGCTTGCAAGTTCGACAACTCGTTCAAACACCATGAAAAAGCCAAATAGACTATGTAGACAGGCAGAAGAGAGCAGAATACGAGTTGTCCAGCTTGCAAACCGCGTCGAATGAGCGGCGCGACGGGAGGGATCGCGCCTAACGACCGCCTCCCGTGCATCCATTACAGGCTCTACAAAATCGTGATAGCTCGTCCGCCTTCGGGTGTGCACGTCGGTTAAGCCGGTTTGGGCCCTTAATGCGCCTTATATACGCCGTTTTTCGACCCGACAACCTTCCTTCTGCTATCTTTGGCGATCAGAAGTTCATCCCAAGCAAAGAAGAAGAAACTCAGAAGCGTTTTTTTTTTTTTATCGTGAATTGCGCCTTTATATGACGATTCTTTCTATCGAACCCTTATCATGCAAAGAGGTTGCAAAAATCATGAAATTATAAGGATTTCTTTGATTAACTGATCAATTTTCAGGCACTTCACTGTTGTTGTCCGCCATTTTCCTGCTTCTTTTCGTATTCATGCTCATTTGCTTCAATCATGTTATGAATAAGTTAACTTTACAACAGTATCAGAACAACCAAGGTACTTTGGGCTCATTGTGTGGATGTCATAATAATTGAATTGCATATTGTAGTGCTTGATCATAGGACTGCACATGATACCGGACTATGACACACGTACGGGCAATGGCATTCTAAGCCTTGCACGAGACAAAGTGGCAAAGGAGCGCTATGTGGAGATCATTCAGGACTATATTGAAGGTGAGCTTTGGGTGCTTGCTTCAGCTTTGAGCCCATGCTCCCCTGTGGTTTAGCGGGGTGCCCTTGTGGACGTTTCCGTAACCAGCAAAGATAGTCATGCTCGTTACGGAATCGCCGTCGGTTTTTGATAGATGGGAAGCATACAAAAGCAAGGGAATACTTGAGAGCTCTGGTTTGGTGCTTTGTTAAGTGCTGTTATTCCACCGCAGCACGCGGTCCGATAGTCTCACGAGGTTGGCGATTTGTGGACAAAACATCAGTCCTGCACTGGGCTCGAACCCGTAGTTGTGCTTTTCGGGCACCGTGCTCTATCCCTTACACTACCTAATCGCCTCTTGTTAAGCTTACAATAAGGAGCAGCTGTCGCGTGCCAACTTCACAAAGGATTGCACACCGCTCGAAAAGGTATGTATTTTCATTCTGTTCGATGAAAGGCTGCATTTGAAAAACCTCGACGGGAATCCTATTTTCAGCCAAGTGAGGTTTGCCTAGCTGTCATGCTGCGCCTAGTTCTTACTGCAGAATAGTGCCTGAGTGGGTCTGCAAGGACTTGAATCAGGCAAAATAGGCCCCCCCTACATGGACTTTCCCTGCTCGGCTTCTAATTAAATGAGGATTTGGTGGCGGGAATCGCAACTATTGCAGAACTTTCTCTGGGCTGTATCTTGGGCTATAGTCTGAGCAGGGACAAGCTTGTCTCGTTCAAGCCGGCGACGGGTGGAATGCTGGAGTTGATGGCGAGTCATTTGGGCTGAAGGGGTAGCGGTCCAGTTGCATTATGGTTACTGCTCTCCTACTCGAATATTTGCAGGATACGGGTCTTTTGGGAATCTTGAAGATTTTCCTGACGAGGCCTTTTTCGCTAGACCATAAATAGTCATTATTCCAAGAGCAGTCTTACAATTATTTTCCCATAAAATCCATCTGTTGTTTCCGCTCAGCAATGTTTATATGATTTTTATTTCTTTTGTGTTCATGATCACATGAACATAAAAGAACAGAACAGAACAGGGTTTGTTTTTACTTCAATTATGTATTTCTTGTTGATCCAGCCAGCTCATGCGTGGTGCAGATTTCCTCTGGACATTTTCGACGCGGAGGGCTGTAGTGCAAGGAACCGATATGGCTTCGACAATGGGGAGCCTTGCTTCCTTTTTGAGTTGAAGCTGGTGAGTTCAGAATTCCATGTAGAAGGACGAAAAGCTTGAAATTGCTTGGCTCGAACTAGATTGTTATGAATTTCTAGTCAATCAACAAGGTCAAGCCAGCCTAGTTGAACCAAAGCAAGCAGGCCTTGCTGAACAGCACTGTTCACGAAAATTTTTGTGTATTTAGTTTTAGATGAATAACAGGAGTGAAAGTTTAGAACAGTGCAGAAGTGTCGCAGAAGACGCAAATAAATGACCACAAAAAAGTAGCAGAATCAGGGGTAGAACGAGAATGTGACGAGAAAAGTTCTTTGGAGGGGCTATTAGGACGAGTTGTCCAAATGTGAGTGCCATTGCGTGCAGCTAGTTACAGTCACCTACCTGCGCGCAAGATGTGCGTCCCGGTGCAAATGGTGCAATGTCGCCCTCCGACTTCTACAATCCCATGAGGTGTCGGCTAAGTGGTTTTGGGGCCCTTACTATTCCCTATTTTGACCATTTTTCGAACCGACAGCGTTCCTTATGCTATCTTTTGGGATCGCAGTTTTACATCAGAACGAGATTTCAGCGACCATTATTATGATGAACTAGGAATTAAGTTTAGCAATTGGGGCGGGAAGCTCGCCGTAGTCTACTGTCGAAAGGGCTAGGTATTAGATGTGAAATGGCGATAAATGGGAACCTTCTTTTAGCAATCAACATGGACTCCGATATTCAACCGCCCAAACGTCACCGTCTTGCCTTTGAAATGTGATGCGGTAGGTTTCGACTTTTCTTCCTTGGTTCCAAACCGAAGCACGTGTATGTCTCTGGCGACATGTGAATTTCAGTACGACCAGATGTCACTGCGAAGGAATACGGAGGTGAAGATCATATCGGCGCTGGGTCACAGCACTCAAAGCGGATTCCCTGTGAATAAGGTAAGTATGGAGGACGGCAAAGAATACATAAAGATCAAAATGAGAACCAAAAGTGGGAAAGAGTACATAGCTAGCAACCTGACTCGGAAACACGAAAAGGTGCCACTGAAAAATCTCCCGTGTTGAGGAGTTGTCTGTAAACACATTATACATAGTTCCGGTGTTTTCGTTTTGTCAGTGGTTTGTCGCAGCATGGCGATAGATATGGGCTGTCTTGCTGATGCAGCAAAATGAGAATCGCCTGACTCTTTTGCCTATTTTATTATTCTCCGAGTTCTAATGCAAATAAAACCACTTTTAGATACCATCGAGGGCTATATCGGATAGTGACGGCAGAGACGTGTCTGATGAAAATGGTGAAACCCTCCATGATCAACCGGCCTTGGTAGGTGTTCAGATTGCTTGCTGCTCTTCTGCAACACAGCCGTATTTTGAGGGATATTTTGTAATGCTCATAGTTTGGTCCTTTTACAAGATGGTGAGCAAAGAAACGATTGTAGTAGATCCAAGGCTTCTATACATCTTTCACTCGGAGTTCAATTCAACAGTTAGACTGACTCAAACTGGGATTTATTGGCGACTGAAGTTGAGGAATATGCCGTTAATACACCCTGACTCAGAGACTGTTTCTTTGGAAAAACTAAATTTTTAATTTTTTGGAAACTCTGTAAGAATCAAGTGGACATCGTCCAATGGCGTGAGCTCCTAATCGTACCAATTTCAGGCTTTCATGAAGATACGACTCGGCAGGAGTATCCACACCACCGTACGGTGCTCTTTATCACATTCTACGTCAGACATTTCAGTGCTAAACCTCGCTTCTCTACCCGGAAATCGTGTTGTTAATTTTGAGCTGTTCTATCCTTATGTGCAATAAAAATTGAATTCTCAGTTGAAAATCACGGGAATTCAGGGAAACTACTGCTGCTCGCAATGGGAATCCATCTGTGAGAATGTCGGGAAAGGGTCGCTTTTAAGGCCTGTTCAACACGAGAAATGAAAAATTGCGCATGCAAGAGTCTATGGAAGGCTTTGTTTTTTGGTAGCCAGTTGCCGATAAAGAGGGCGATTGGGAGATGAAACGAATTTGAATATCTTGTTAGTCAGCCATTGGATCTTGGTATAATCTAATTTGATACATTGTAAGAGTACCGGAAAATCCAGGTACAGTTTCGTACTTCAGACTATAGCAGCCAGCCCTGAATCTTTCTTAACGTCTGCCCCTTCAGGTCTTCCTATCCGCTCTCGGCTGCAAAGACCGTACACGATGTACTTCTCTAATCTCATGTGAAATCGCCACAAGTATCTCCCTTGGAATCTCGCCGACCCCTGTTCACTTTCCGAAAGCAGAACACAACGGCTACTCATCCACATCCACATAGGTTGTGGTGGAACATCCAATTTTCGTTTCAATTTTCGTTTATAATTTTTACTTGACTTTGCTCATCAATTTGGATATTCCCTTGTCTTTGCCGAAAGACCCTTCTGATTTCTGTTACAAGGCCTACTCTTCTCCATTTCAGAAGCCTTCAGCTAGAAACTCACTGTCAAACAGTTTTTTTTTTCGTGGTCAAAGCTCTAAGTAGCTGACGAGAATGACTAGCGATCCTCATCAAGTCGTTCAGAAAAAAAACTATTCAGATGACTTCGACTTCAATCCGTCTAACACAAAGTTGAACGGCCTATACTTGAAAAAAAAACAACTCTTTGAGCTATACGGGCTGCTTCAGGACTATGGAGCCGTCGTTCTACGGAATCTATCGGAGACGATGCAGATTTGAAAAATATTATCTCGCAATTATAGCCGTCGTAGTGTTGCTAATCTACGTGACCTCCAAGGAGAATCGGTGGGTTCTTCTTGGCACTGTAGAAAAAAATGTTTGATTCAAATACTATTCGCCCCAATTATTACATAAATAATATTGTTGCTTTTTTCTCACTGAAGATTTTCGTATATATAGAGTGATTCTGATGGTCATATACCATTCAGATTTTGTTTATTTACAGTGTTTAACCAGTGTACGTATGTGCATTTTGCTTCTGGAACAGTTACGGTTAAGTAGAGTTCCAGGTGTAAGAAAGTCGAGCCAACGAAATCAGCTAAATCGCTTACAAGCTCTGATTTTTAGAGCGAGAAATCACTCAGGGATGACCCATCCATACATCAAAGCGCAGTTCACTGTAAAAATAGTTTCTGAGATTCCTCCCTAGGACAAACCCTGTGACCTCCAAGGATAGCACATGGGATGCCATTCGGCCGAAAAAAGGCCTATCTAGGGCGTAAGAAGGCTGAAAACCGGCTTAGCCACTCCCGAAGACGGACGAGTCTCCACGGCGTTGCAGAGGCTGTAGAGGTTGCATATTTCGCAAAGAGACGTACACGTTGCACTCAGGCAGCTTGTTGTAGCAAGCTGTACGCAATGACACACAGGTTCGGGCATCTCGTCCAACTACTCCTTCCATGCAACATTTTCTCCTGATCTCTAGCTCCCACAAACTCGATTCATCATCCTTTATGAGCTTGTTTTGAGTGATAGTCGAGATGATTCAAAATCACGAGAATTTTCAGAAAAAAAATTATTCGAAAAAGGAAAATCGACATTACTTATGATTCAAGTACCGACCTAATATAATCCGATCATAATAACCTATACTAAAATGGACATTTTTGAAGTTGGTTGGATTGTTGAACTTTCTAGCCACATCCGTTTTCTTTCATCAACTTCCTTTTCGTCTTTCATTCTAGCTCCAGCGAAATTTTATCCCCTCTCTACGCTCCGTCTTGTGATTATGAAACTACAGAGGAATACTTCTGTATATCTATCGCTTTTGATAAATTTCCAAAGCCTCATTGTAGGTCCAGCAGAGCTGATGAAACCGATAACCGAAATGCCGCATCGCTGGATTCAGCCCCCGCAGGTAATAAACCGTCTGGTCTTCAGAACCACAGTCTATTGATATGCTTTCTGCTACAAGGAGGAGTAGAATTGACTGTTTCTCCGGGGCTGTGAGGAGGTTACAATAGAATCGCGCTTCAGGTTCCCACGAGCAACATTTGGATTTTCAAGCAAACGCAGAAAGCCTCAAGAACACTATCGCTGATCAATTTCCAGAATTAGAGAAGGAGTACGATGATCTTGATTGGAAAGAGCAAAAAGGTAATAGCTCATCGGACATGATCACTAGCTGAATTCGTGCACTGCTCTTTTGAGAGCGGTTCAAATTTTGCTTGAAGGACCTAACAATGACCAGTTCTATAGAAACTTCCATTCAACCCCCCCCCCCCCCTAAGACAAATGCTTCGTGTCCGTCGCCATAGTGGTTTGTTAAGAAATCGCATTTCAGGCTCAGCAGATCATGGAGACCACGGCAATGACATCAGCGCCATACCTTCGAATTGGAGAAAGCATGTCCAGTTCCTGGACGAAATCCCAGTCACGTTAAATACTTCAAATATAACCTCTCAAGGAATGATGGAGGAGAGAGCTCCGCTTTACAGTAGTGCGACCCCAAATGCTGCAGGAAACTTGACGGTTGCTCCGGCAGAACCGATGGGGAAAGTGCATGGAAAGACTGACGAGGACATTTTAGCAGAGGAGTATGCCAATCATTTGGATATGGTTAATGACGGTAACGATGAAGACACTGTCAAACTTCATGAGTTTCAAAATTATCCGGCTGAGGACATTTCCACAAACAACGGCGAGAACTCCAATGCTATCCTTGATGGAGGTCTAACCACTCCTAAACCTTTGGAGAATGGAAATGTCCATGATGCATCTCCTGCTCAGAGAAGGAATTCAGTGACGATCGAGGTTGATGGGACCGTAAATCTAACTGACCCATCTAATTTGAGTGCTGGCATGGGGACTTCAGCGGTCGTGGAGAGAATTGAATCTGTAGGAACCACTCCCACGGGACCTGTGGAACTGAGAAGAAAAGAAGCCCCAGACGTTGAAAATAGTGTACAAGCTCCTGTTTAAGTCTATTTTTCCGGGAACGGTGAATGACGAAGAGAATAGCAATATTTTAAGCGCTGCATCATCAATGACTGTCCCTCTGGCAGCGGTTCTGCACAATGCGAGATGTGCGGTCTCCAGAATGTCCTTTTTGTACATAATATCTGTTTTAAAAAAATTTAATCCTGTTAAACTCTTGTGCATACATCGAATAAAGGATATTCAATTACAGTTGGGGAATTTTGCGTTTTTTTTTTGAATAACTACTAAATTAGAGATCATGGCCGGAATAGCGTTAGAGTAGGACTGGCTAACTCACTCTATGGAACCGGTTCTTGGTTGGTTCGTAGCGATTTTTTTGAGCAAGCACCAAGCTAACTGACATCAAGGGCACACTTCACGATCACGAAACGCGACTCCCAAAGTTAGGATTAGTTCAGAGCTAGATACCTTGAAATTATCGTGAATTGTGCCTTCATTATACCACTCAACTGTGAGCCTGCAGAGCACAGAAGCCTAGTCCCGGCACTTCCCTGCTCGATGAGGTGTTCATCGCTTTCTCATCCCTCTACGTTTCTTATCTGTATATTTAGTCTTTGATTCGGATGAAAGAACAATAGCACGAATTAGAACACATTTTACAGAATACAATTTCCCTTGCCAAGAGAAAAACGTTTGCACATGAAACTGTACATCAGCATAACATAAAGCACGGATTGAAGAACGTATCACTCGAAAGAACGATTCTGCCTCAGCACAGTTGGCACTCTCGACCGCAATATTGCATTTTTTGTGCATTCGTGTAGAACGAACTTTGGCAAAATCCATTTTGAACCCAGGTTGGGCAACTGAAAAGCACGAAATTTTGCACACAACGTTCAACAACGAAATACAAGTATTTTCTCGAAGCAACTTCTGACGAAAAAGTCAACACAAAAGGAATCAGTAGAAAGGCAGCCTGCATTAATTGCTGGGTACAAGTGAAATGTATGAAAACGCACCTTTATGCTCCCTAATGAGTCATGGTATTTTCATTTCTCTTCAACGATTCTAGAATGGCACAACAGCTTAATTTCCAACTTTTGTGTTTTTCACTAAAATCTTAATGCAAGATGCGCATTCATTCGCAAAGAATCTTTCAGTTGCTCCAACCAAGAATTGCACCCCTCCAGAGCCGGTTGGGTGGTACCAACTCGTTCGGGAGGATAAAAGCACTGATTTGAATATCGGGCAACGGGTAGTCATTGTATAAGCCGCATACGCATTCAATACCCCACCACGATTTTGAATGGGAGTCGATTGTGGAGGCTCATTCCCTCAGACAGAATTGATGAACGCCCAAACGATTCATCCTCTTTTGCTCACTTAATACCACACTGGAAAAAGCCGTTCGCAAAAAGTTGCAACTGCGAAACAGAAAGAAACCCAAAAGGTCTCAATTCCTTCAGGGAAGACATACAGGAAATAGAAAGCGAAGCATAACTCTGGAATCTGATATCATGAGATAGCCTGTCTGAATTACTCGTAGTTTGAAACTTCGAAGAAGATAAGAGGAAATTTTGAAAACTGCTGCAAAGCTTATGCACTTTAGTTCGTGTTAAAGCAGTTGCTTATAGGATCTTTTAAGGATTATTTGCAGATAATCCAGACTCATGCCTTGACGAATATCCACTTATGAGAGGTTCCCACTAATACTTGAAATGTTCAGCAGTACTGCCGAAAAAATATCAACAGCGAAGTATCGGGACGAATTGACAAATAAATTGTAAGAAGCAACAAAAAGAGTTACTCACTTCTGGTTTGATCCACAGATGGTACTCGAACCTGAAAGGAGCAATTCCAAAGAGTTACACAGCTTGACAAATGTCTGTCTTACACAAAATAAGACTTTTGATCAGAAGGTATTCTACTCTTATCTCTATATTTCCGCCGCTACCGATACGGGTATCACGCACCGTAAACACACCGTGTACGGGCAGTGAGTGACGAATTCACTCCGGCTATTGGTTTCCCTTGTCATAGCCAGTATTAATGCTGTCACTTACTTTTACAAAGGCATCTATTCCGAAAGCCTTCAGAAAATAGTCTATGGCTGTGTGATCACTGCACAAGGGCGTTAGAGACAATCTTTGCCCCCCAGGAATCACTTTCGCCACTGATGAAGTCTACAGTTTTGTTTTAAGCAAAACCAAAACGAAGCAATGTTTCCCCCTCCTGACATCTCTCCTCGCTACTCACTCAGAGGCTGTCAGTTGTATGTATAGTGATTGGCACCCACCTTGTGGTCCTGGGTAGATTCCAGGAGCTTGAGTCAAGGGCATTGATGTAGTCGATGAGGTATTACATAGTCCACATGTCCTTTTGCAATATTTCTGTGAATATGAGCAATATAGATAATTAGAAATCAATTTTGTGCTCTGGGAGTAAATACAAGATTGGAATCTGCTCACCTGTACAAATGACTGCAGGTTAATACTCTGACAAATGAATGCATTATCTAAGTTGCAGCCTGGTGCTTCATCGACACAAGAACCGGAAATTCAGAACTCCCATTGAACAGATGGGAAAAAATTGAATGTGCATTTCATTACACTGCATTTGCATTCATGGACATATATATAAAACGATAAATGATCTACAAGTCAAAGCTTTCATCCTCACAGACGGTTCTGGTACCATTTAGTCGACCGCTTGACGGATATTTAACCAGGATTCTAACTGTGGCCATGCGTATGTGACAGTGCACCACTTGCCACTACTCTAGGGAGATACACACACACATATATTTACCCAAATTTAGAAAACATTCAAATTGAATCAGGTAAGCCGGGCACGCCATGTGATCATGCGATGCAGTGGTGACCGTTGGACCGGGAACGCTTACTGACCGAACCCACCCCCTCTCCCCCCCCCCCCCCCCCATCCCCCCTCTCCGCTACGTCGAAGAATACCAGAACAGTAGTCAAACTTCTTCACGAAATCTTGAAACGAGAAGAATGTTTTGCCCCGTGTCCCTCGAGCGAGGGCGATCCAAAGGACTACAATGACTCCCGACAGGGACGATTGGAGACGGTGTTGGAGCCCGCTCGAGAAAATCGACGACCGACGAGATAACAGGTGATACAGGTGATCGAAGCAGATCCCGCATTGATATTTGATTGCGCCAACTAAGCCTTCCGCTACCCTCGAATTCTACCAGACTCGTCCAGAAGGATAAAAGCACTTATTCATACGCTACAAGCATTTGTGTAGGCCACTTGATTCCAAATGGAATTCGAATACGGACCGCACCCCTTGGAAGAGATTGATTGACGCCAAAAATTTCATACTTTATCTTTCATCAAGGTTCAAGCTGAGTTGGTTCAAGCTGGCAAGCTCGATTAAGTGTTTCAGCTTTTCGAAGAGAAAATTAAATAGCGGCATTTCTACTACAATACTGAGTCCTGAGTAATAATTGTTAGTTGTCCCGAGCAGCGAACCCCACTCCTTTGACCGGTTTGACGAATCCTAGTAAAAACCAAATGTAATGATAAAGAAAGGAAATCACTGGCAGTTGCATCAATTGAACTATTAACCAAAAGCGCACCTCTACACCTGTAACAATTCATGCATACCTGAATCACAGAAACCACATACGTTCGGGCAATCCTCCGTTAGAATAGTTTTCCAGGCCTGACTCTCGCACATCTCTTCCGTCACAGATGAGCATGGTACTCGCGACTCTAAAGCAAAGCTTGGAAGTTGAACTAAAGATGAAGACACCAATTTTCATTGATGCAGTCATTGAGAGAGTTCCTATGCACGGAATTTGGATTTATGCATAGTCTCGCCACGCTAGCCGCATCCGCAGTGGGCCTGTGTAATGGAATTAGTGACTAGAGTCGACAGACAGTGTATGGGTAGTTTCGGACTGAATGGTCGTGATTCCAGTGGGGAATACTGTGGTTGTAATCTGAAGCTGCAAGACTTCTATCAAGGATTGGCCACTTGCGTGTGCGGGAGCGTGAGAATTTCGGCACAAATCCCGCAACTAGTACTCACGCTGCTTGTTTTGACACAAGAAGGCAGGCGTAAGGCAGCAGTAGCCACATGTCTTTGGGCAGGTGTCGATGGCCGCTTGAACCAACTGAGGATCCTGAATCAACGAACTCATTTATCATTCCAATCTCACACACACCAGTCCACGGTCCAGCAGCGGTACAACAGTATGGTCAAATCACTCACTGGGGGATTTCCTCCGCACTTTGCATTTCGCTCGTTCTCTGTGTTATATTCCACTGCAGCTTCGTAGAGGATGAGACAATTGGCGTCTGAGATTTTGTTACGGCAATTCACGGCCGATTCGGCATACTGAAAAAGCCTCAAGCATAAATGCCTAGGCATTTCAAGAGTTACTACGGGAAATGGGATTGCTGTGCGAATAGAGAATCGTTCCTGGAGCCAAACTTGGTTTTGAAACTTTCGGGCAGAGCTGATAACGTTCACGAAAAACTGAGTCCGTCATGGTAGATTTCAGGAATTTCTGATGGATTAGAGCAGTTAAGCCCTTTCTGAGGTAATCGAATGAGTAAGCCACTGTAAGCGTATGGACCAGGACGTTTGGGTTGACGGCTGAAACGATGGCTTACTAATTGCCTCGATTCGCTGCAATGAGATCCCCTCTTGAAGAAATACCTATTGGAAGAAGAGGTACAGACAAGGCTAACTTCCCTTCACTAGGGTAATTGTAGGAGGGACTTCTGAAGATTAAGAGCGTCGTTGGATTTATTTGGGTTCACCACGATACACCTCGTAGGAGATATGGACATGTCCGTTCATACCCAAGTGCTAACCTTAAAGACTCCATCGACAAAATTCGTACAATTCAGATCGGTGATTCCTGCCTGAACGTCGTCACAAGCCAGCGACAAGAACAGCAGAATGAAGAACATTACTCTGAAACATTTCAAATTCACCACATCTACTGAATTAATGAAACGAAGTGAAGCGAGCGAGGAACAGCCAGTAAACTTTTATACCGTTCATGACCATTCCATTCCGATCATTTCTTTCTAAGAAATGTAAGCAGCTGTGCACATCCCGACAGATTTGCGCCATCACCATATCCATTGTTCCTTCTGTTTTACAATGACAGTTACTGCCATAGCCAAAATCTTTGCATAGCTGTTTGCACTCATTGAGTCAGAACTACGTGGTAGGCAACTGTACCATTATGTTCGCAGTCAGATGATTTCAGCCTCGCGAACGACTTGATGCTTCGCTAATTGTTTTAAACAACTATTATGTTTTCCCTACTCGCTTCGTATTCCTACTATATTGTTGAACGACGTGAACTCTACTAAACGTTTCTCTGCGACGAGACTTGTGCTGTAGCCTTCGCTTCCTTACGTTTTCAGCATTTTCTACTTTCTTACACTCCCTTCACAGCTCCTGACGATAATATTCTTTTGCTTAATTATGCGCTTCTTCAGCCCTTTTACACTTAACATTAACATCCGTGAGTTCATTTCTGGCGTAACTTACTGATAGTGGTGTGCTCTCCAGAATTCCTTATGCACCACCATCACATTTACTTGTGGAGGAGAGTTTCGCCGATCCAACATAAGATTCCAAAAGCTATCAGGTTGTTCAGTAAAGGCGGAGGTGGTGTAGTGGCAAGTAGCGCCTACATATGGTTCCGGGTTTGAATCCTGGATCATTACCCGCCTGGGCCAACCAAGCCTTCCATCCCTCCTGGGTCGCTCGATTGGTATCAAATTCGGCTGAGAGGACAGAAACACTCACCTGCATGTCGGATGGCCACTGCAAGTTATTGTATTGGTCACATAAGCTTTCAAAACAGCTACGATTCAGAATGGAAGTCGAATGATGGGGCGCATTCCTCAGCTGGGTTTGATCAATACCCGAAGACTTCAACCTTGAAAAGCTCAGTCATAATCACTTCATAGGATCAATGGGTAGTGACGTAGTGCAGTTAACAGTGATCCTCTCTAGTTCGTCTGTGAAAGGGAGGCCGATCTGTGTTTTTTTTTTTGAGAAAAAAAGGTCAGAGAGTTCGAACTAGGTATGTACAATGTTCATTTTTTACACAGAAATGACAGCCACTGAGACTTTCCAAAATGTACATCAGTAGCTTCACCAAGAACCATTAGAACAGAAGTTAAGCGAGTCCTGGGAAGGGTGGTCCTCTCTCAGCAGAGTCCGCATGCTCGTCCACAGTATTGCACCTTGTGTTCATACGAGTAAAATGTGCTGGTGCAGAATCCGTTTTGAACCCATCTCTCACAACTGAAAGCACAAAAATTGAAAAGGGCCATAGTAACTATTGGAATAATTTTTTAGTGTGAAGGCAATATGTGCTCAAGACTAGCTTGAATCCAGCGAGAGAACAACTTGTGCCATCTATTTCAATTCGTGCATTGAATAGGGAGACTCTGGGCTTAGACTTGACTTGGAAAAAAGGTTCGAAGAAGCATGGTAGCAGAGGTACACACCTCCAATAATGGCCACGAAAGAACCGAAACTGAAGAACTGATGTAAAAGCTTGAAGCAACCTATCATGGCTGGCCGTAAGCTTAATAACGCAAGATTGTGAGCGCTGAATCTTTCAAAAATGTTAGCTGCAGAAAGAAAAGAGTAATATAAGAGCAAAGCGATTCATCTTCGGATATGATCGTGGAATATAAGGACAATCTATCGCACAATCTAAAAGGGACAAGAATGAGAGATCGAAGAATCTGTATAAAAAGCAGGTGGGAAACAATGGTGAGAAACTAAGGCTTGGGTCACAGAACTGTACTGCTACAGAGCTGTCATGAAAGCGAAAGCTGGAAGAATGTCAGAGACCCAAACCTTGAAACCCAGAGGGAATCAAACATAAGTTCTGAACCGAGCAGTTCAGTAAGACAACGAACCAAAAATAGCAAGCGAATCTCCTCCGCCCTCTCGTAGTCGTGGTCTCGAGAATTCAAATTCTTCTCAAGCATGCAAATGTAGATGAGTCTTCAAAAATTTGCCACAAAAAAGCAGTTATAAACACTGCTGTTTTAATAGAAACGTCCAGTGAGGATCTTTATGGAATATTTAATGTAAGTTCGCCAATAGCCTAAAGAATCGCTCTTGATCCTCGCTGGACTTCTCTGGTCGAGATTCTTTGAGATATGGCAAAATTCCAAAGACTCGACTCTCTCAACAGCACGCGACGACGCGCGTTCGGATGCGGCGAACGCGGCTCGACGTCGGGTACGAGAATTCCCCACACCCCAATTTGAGGACCGACGAATTTCTCAACGAAAGAATTGAACATACAGATAGACCAAAAACTCATCACCTTGGACTGGTTCCGCATTGGGTATCTGAAAAAAAGCATTATGAAGGTCGCTCAGACTGAAAGATTCCGTAAGAATTGAGACTTTTGGTCAGGACGCGACCCAAGCACAGCACATTATATGTCTCGAAGTAAATACTCGAGAATTATCGTGAACTGTTCCATCAAAGTGCCAAGAGAGAACGTCTTAATCTTACTTTAAGATATTTACTATTGCATCATTTCTAGACTGTTCACTGAGGTGGCAATACCACGCATCATTCTTCAAGAGTCAAAGACTTCTTCACACTACGGAATCTCAGGACACAAATATAAAAACGTAAATTCAGGATGAACACTCGACTCTAACAGTACTCTGGCTGTAGGTCCTGACTCAAATGCCTGGCATGAATCAACGAAACCCTGATTGCGACCATCCTTTACCCCGCTAGGCTTGGGTGACGGTGTTTACTCAAGAATTCCACGGCAAGTGGCGGTGGTTCCGCGGCGACTACCGTATGCTCCCACTGGGAGTTCAAACATTGCCTTCCATAGCGTGCACGCGACGCGATTCTCGAGAGAAAGTACCCACACTAGGACGGACACGATCTCGAGCCCTTCTTTACGTTTTCTAAGCAAAAGAAACGTCTACTGATCAGATCCCTTTCTATTCCATCTCTTTGCACTTAACCAGCACTTCAGATACTCCTGTGCTGTTTCCCCCCTCAGACTTGAACAAAAACATCTCCTCAACCGACTACGCATGCTTTCCGAGCGCTACAATGCCCGGAACCCTCAATGAACTTTACACTTTCTGCTTCATCCTCGCTTCTGCGACACTCGCTACTAGTAAAACAAAAGCTTCTGGACAAACATTCTGAATGGTGTCTCCCTCAGGGATTTTCAAATCAATCGCAAATGGTCTATCGTATATCAAGCACTTACTTGGTCCTAACGTTCCTCCAGTTGTACAGTATCCACAGGTCTTCCTGCAGTATCTCTACAAATGATTTAGTACGTATATAATTCTGATTAGTGGGACCTCCTCAATCTTTTAGAGATAGTTCCTAAAGGCACAGTTCACGATAAAAATGGCTTATGAGATTTACCACTGGGACAAATCTGTGGCCCGCTCGTACACCATATCTGGCACTGTCAAGTCGGAAAACGGCCTAGATAGGATGTTATAGAGACCTAAATGTTGTCCCGTGTGTATGCGCGGACGAGATTCAACCGCACTGTAAAGACTGTACATTCACGAAGGCACCTAGTAAGTAGTTCAAACAACATGTCATGATCCACAGCGACAGTGAAAGGCAATTCCGGACAGTTCTGGCTTGATATAGTCAGCTCTTGGCGCAACTGAAATCACATCCAAATACCCCTTCCATGTTATTCCCGTCATGGTAATCTCGTACAGCCTCTATTCTCACTACATTTGAAGAGTCCTATTTTTCGCAAAATCGACAAATTTTCTTGCTTCCTTCTCATTCCATACACTAATAACAAGCAATACTTCCGCTTTTCTACTTAAAAAGGGTACTTCAAAATTATCGTAAACTGTGCCTTTGGTTAGACATGCTCACCTGCACAAACGGCTGCAGTCCCTGACTTTGGCAAATTATTCCGTTGTCTATGCTGCAGCCTGGTGCTTCATCGACGCAAGTACCTAAAATTAGAATTTTCCGTAGGAATCGAGACTTCTCAAAAGAAAAATGAACATTTCTGTATTCAGTGCTCTCTTGCAGCTGTGAGGATCCAAAGGCTCACATCTAAGGAATGTGAGGTGCTCCAGCGTAGCCATTTCCCACTTGGATTAAAAATTCTGTGAGGGCATTGAATGAGTTACTAGGAGCTCCTTGTTTCAATTCAATTCAAATTTCATTTTATACAATGTCCTCTCTCCCGCAATATATCTCTAAATTACTTGATATAGTATTAATGGGTTATAGATGTCCCTCAATACGCATTTGCACCTTTCTACAGCGGGCTTAACAGCTCTCAAAGAAGTTCCAGTTCGAAAGGGGGAGGGGGTCAATAAAGATGAAGAACTTTCTAGATTCATTTTTATAATCCACGCAAACCTTGATCACAAAAACCACACGTTTTCGGGCAGTCCTCCTCGAGAATACTTCTCCAAGCTGGACTCGTGCACATTGAAGTTGTTACTGAAGAGCATGGAACTCGCGGCTCTGAAATATCACTTGAAGTCCCGAAACCCCAGCAGCACACACCGAAGTCGGTTGTCCAGCTAGAAATGCTTTGCCCTTTTCAAGAGTGTAAAGAGGACTGAAAAGCTCTACTTCCAAATCAAGCAAATCTGCTACCAAGTAGTAATAATCAACGGACAATCTATGGAAATAGCAAAGGATTCCAATCATACGTTACGCTACGCCTGTCCATGATTGGAAGTAACTTTGACTGAAACCCGCATCATGTCTACATGGCAACTTTAACTTACGTGCTTTATTGTTGCAAAAGTAGGCGGGTGTGAGACAGCAGAAGCCGCATGTCTGTGGACAGATTTCGATTGCCGCTTTAACGAGTTGAGGATCCTGAAAATTAGGTAGACTAGTTCTCTTGCATTCCATTTTCCCTTTTCAACCGCATGGATAGAGCCTGAGAGGATATGTATTTCACAACTTTCCTCAAAAATACTATCTGAACTGCGTCGCTCTCGCCTAAAAAGTTCGATTAAATACTGCATGAGCGAGCAATCTAACTGGATGATAATCGCTGGTATACCTAAACTGCAGAAATGTTCGGCCACACACAAACTTTCACCGAGTTGACGACCAGGTTACGTCCTGATCTAATAGTAAGTCGTCGCCAACGAAGCGTCCGATCACATGGCATGCCGTCTTTTGCTCGACCTTGCTGGGGTGATTCGGACCACACCGTCAACAAGTATGACTAGATCCCCAAGAGCTGTCCCGGCAGATATTTTCAGTGCTGAGGGCTGACCTGGTGACTGAAGGAACACCAACGATTGGTGACATGCGCTCGCAAAAGCACCGACTTCTATAGTCCAACAGTAAAGAAATATTGAAAAGCTGAATATTACAGAAGACGTGAGAGTACCTTCAGGACAGGGGACGGCATCGCAGTCATTCGCAGCGTGGAGCGCCTAATGCCCTTGCGTTCTACCCTACAGAACACGTTTCATGTGTTCGAGGGAAGAAAAGTAAATATAGATCCTTTCGAGTTTGAAAGAGAGCTAGTGCATGAAATCGTCAGCTCGATTGGGATAGTCTGTGCAGTCGGGTTTCATATTTGTCCCAATTTTGTCTAGGATGTTCCAATATTCCCATAGAAATAGACGGAGATTTCTTTATATCGCAGTCAATTTATCAGATCGAGACCCATCTCCGATCTTCCTGTTTTCGGCTTCGAACTGTTGGAAGATGGCATGCAAAGGCCAAATATTTGACACAACTTCGATGAGTTTCAAAAGTGGAGTAGTCGGATTTGAACTCGTAAAGAAGGACGAATATAATGTGGGACACACTCCAGCCATCTAATAAACAAGGAAGAGGGAGCCAGATATGTTATGCGCACATAGTTGGATGATAACCTTACATGGCAGTAAGCCAGATCAAAGCAAACTAACATAACCGATTCTTTGGAAACATTGCCTGGTTACTCACTGGAGGATTCCCTCCACAATTTTGATTCCGGTCATCTGTTCCACCAGCTTTCACTGCAGTCTGGTAGAGTATAAGACAATTGGCGTCCGACATTTTGTTCATGCAGTTCGTCGCGGAGGGAGCGTACTGAAAAGAATATCGATTAAGCCAGACCTACGTATAAGGACTCTTTTATGGATATGATGGATACTTCGACAAGAAAATAGTTCATGTCGAGGCAGATGGGTGGGTGCGTTTATCCTTTGGGGACATAAAAGGCATAGTTCACGGTAATTTGGGATAGTTTAAGGAGAACAATGGAAGTGATAGTCCGCAGTAGTGCAAAAAAGGCGAAGAAAACGCGAGAAGCGGCGAATTCAGAGTATTATGGGGCTTTGGAAAAGAAATCAAATTGGGGTTTGGACGAGAATGTGAGAAGCAGAAGTTGCATGGAGGGGGTCTTGGACGAGTTGTTCAAATGTGCGCACGAACGCATGCGCTTGCTGCAGTAAGCTGGCTGCATGCAACGTGTGCGCTCCGGTGCCAAGGGTGCAACCTCTACAGCTTTTACAACTCCGTGAGAACTCGTTTGCCTTTAGATGTGCACATCAGCTAAGCCGATTTTGGGGGCCTTATTAGCCTTATCTAGCCCGTATTACGACCCAACAGCGTCCCATAGGCTAACTTTGAGGGTATTATGTAGGTTCATACGAGGGAGAAATGTCAGGAAGTATCTTTAACGTGAACTCTGCCTCTAAGTTCCCGCCGATACTCCAAAATACACTGTAGCACCACAGTCGAATCTTCATCCCAATGCATACAACTCTGCTAACATTCGTAATGAACGGACTTGTTATAATGAAGGTGGGACCTAACCCAATGGAGAGTGCTGATCGTAATGAAATCTTTTATGGGAATTTGGATTGGACGTGATAAGGGTTAGTGGGAGGTGGTAAAGTGGCAAGTGGCACACTATCATATAAGCATACTCCGGATTCGAATTTCGGGTCGATGTTCGCCTAGACCAATCAAACCTCCTATCCTCCCTGGGTCGGGTAATCAGTATCAGATCCGTCTAAAAGGACAAAAGCACTGGTTTGAACATCGGCTGGCCTCCGCAATTCATTTTATAGGTCACATATTCATCCAATACGCCACTGCGATTCTGAATGGAAGTCGATCGCGGTACGACGGGACTGATCAGCAAATCGCACCTTATCATTACACATGATCTTCGGGATCATCGAGTCCACTATGGTTGAGGGTACTTCTCCTTATTATTAAATAACGTAACTTTTTACCTTAACGACACCACCGACTGTTTCCGTGCAGTTCATGTTTAGGATACCTGCCCATGTGCTTTCGAAGATTAACGCAAACGACAACATGATGAAAACCATGTTTTACCACTGAAATATCTTGATCGGATTGTAAAAGAGAAATGAGTGCAGAATGGCAAATGAACGAGCATTCATAATTTTATACCGTCTTCAGTCTTTCTGCCCATTTCATGTTGAAAAAGTGCAGCTGAACATATCGACGGCGGCCGATGTCGTTGCCATCCCTCTTGTTTCCATCGTATCAACAATGTCCAGTGTTGAAATAGCTCTTTGCAAAGCTGCTTGCACTATATTGATGGAAGGCTCGTGATTTAAGTCTGTACTATCATGTCCTCATGATTTTGGGCTAATTGTAAGACCAACGGCATCAGAGAGGGACCTGATTGAAGGGAGCGAGTGGTGGCCTGCATAGGAAGTCCGGACAAAAAAAGACTGGAAGAAGTAGGACCGCCACAAACAGTAACATATCCGCTACAAAGAAAGAAGATTGTAGAACGAAAGCTGAAGGCTCCTAGTGAGACTTCGAAAAAATGTGATGAATGAAGAGAGAAAATTTGAAAGCACTTGAATTTCAATAGTGTATAACTGTCAGGAGCATGTCCACAGTAGAACCTGTCACCAGCCTCAAGATCCTGAACTTTCACCCGTTCGCATGATAATGTCTAAAGCGGGTAACGGACACATAAACAGTAGCAACTAGTTCATTGCGCATACATGTTATGCGTGCGCATCGAATCTCGTTATCTATCTACTTAAACTCCCGGCTGGGTAACATCTGACCCAGCCATGATTTTCATATTTGTTCTGCTACCGCTAGCCATCTTAGCACAAGAGAATTCCAGATTCATTCATCTACATGATGGAGACGCGATTATGCGCCCAGAAGCCAGAATGTCAGTTTTCCTAGTCGAGAATTCCAAAATGAAATCTAAGATCCTTATCAGTCTGTTTTGAGTGTATGTGAACCCTTTGTTTTGCTATAATTGCAAACAACGATTTCTAATCAATCCTTGATGTGGTACACATTCCTTGTCTTCCAAACTAGTACGTTCATGCCTTACGTATGCTTCTTTTTTCGGGACAAAGTCTACAACATAACGAGATTCCTGCACTCAGCCTTCACTTTTTATGTCGCTGAGTTTAGCGGCGTAGGTGGTTTAGTGGTAGAAAGCGCCCCATCTTACACCCATCGTCCGGGTCCGAATCCTAAATTGGAACTCGCCCAGAAAAATCAAGCTCTTCATTCCTTCGATGTCCGTTAATCGTTACCAGACCGGTTTGGGAAGATAAAGCATCCGGGTGTGCACCGCGAGTCATTGCATAGGCCATAATTTACTCAACATGTCTACGATTCTGAATGGAAGTCGTCGCATCCCCATACAGGTGTGGATGGTAGGGTTGCCCACACCTTATTTTCTTGATTACTACAAAAGTATGTGACGCTCGCATCCTCTCAAAAGGAAAAAAAATTTCAGTGTGGATAATGCCGTACAGAGCCTGCCATCTTTCGCTTACGACGCACAACCCGACTTCAAATGGAGGTGAGTCTTTCTCTGAAAACTTCACGGTGATTCCGTGAATCTAAGCTGCTTTCCCCTTGGCTATTCAAGCAGCTACTTCCGTATCTGACATGGGTATTCGAGAATCTCACGTTCCCAAACGTTCACTGCAAGTATTAGCTGAACGAAAGCAAAATCCTCAGGTTCAAGTCTGGTAAAAAGATGAGACAGTACTCGGAAACCATAGAAACTCATAGACTCCACCGTTTTGAGAGAGGGAGATCGCAATTTTCCAGCTGAAGTACGCATAAAACTCCAATTCTTTCCGCTCCCTTGTACGGTCTTCAGAGCACGTCGAAAACGAGCTATCTGTGTCAATTCCTTCCCAAGAGTTCAGTCTCACTGTTGCGACTTGACGACCCGAGCTGATTTTGCCAAGTTTATTTCAATGAAACCATATTCCATTTACGAATTCAAAAACCACCTCAGCTGTTTAGGTATGCAAACTACCTAAAGAAAATCGTGCCACAAGTGATAACGGCAGAAAGGCGAGCTTCACTGGAAACTGCCGGCAGTCATCAAAACAATCACCATGGACCGCCGCCATATATTCCAACACCGTATTTCCTTCCAAAATTTTTCGCTGGAATGCCACTCTACGAGGGTTATCGGATGTTACTGACTGACGAACAGTCTAAACCAACGATTGCTCATGATAGGCTTATGGAAAAACAGTCAAATATTCCTAATAACACTGATTCTAAAACCATTAGAGTGTTGTCAAACCAGAATTCACCCAAAATCGCCAAGGCCACCGAAAACATCTGAAATGTCATTAACATATGTGTATTTCAGGGAAGTATTAATAAAGTATATTCAAAACTATTGAAATAAGAGATCGCTGACTGAGGATACTTCTGAGAGCAGCAGCGAAAAAGCGGAGCGAAGAGGTGAAGAGAAGAGGGAGGAGGGGGAGGGGGCAACAACCCCCCCCCCCCTCTCCGATTTCCTGAGATTATGACATCTTGAAAACCACTTATTAACTCGAGCCATCCACTACGTCATCATTTTATAAAAAAAAATAAATAAGAAATCAGATAGAACTAGGGAAAAGTTGTCCTGTTTACGATGTTTTGACAATGGTCGAGTAAAAAAGCTGTAGTTCTTTCTTTGGACACAAACCCAACCCCGCCTGAACAAGGCGTCCCCACATGCGACTTCCTTTTGAAATAGTGGTAGCGTTTTGAACGCGCATGGCCTCTACAATGATTGGCGGTGGCCAGCCGATGCACAGATCAGCGCTTTTAATCCTCCATGCAGATCTGTATCAATTGACCGACCCCGAAGAGATGGAAGACTTTTTAGTCTAGGTGTATGTCGACCCGGAATTTGAACCAGTGACCATGCGTGTGTGATAGGATGCCACTTGCCACTACACCATCTCTGCCCGTCCTCCATAAAGAACGAACTTGTAAATTGTGGCCTATGGAAAGTAGTAGCAATCTCTTGAATCGGAGAGAAGCGTTCGCTGCAACAAGACCCCCGTCAAGGCCAACAATTTATTGTGACATATAGAGTTAAGCGAAAACCTGACGTGGGTGTAATGATCGTCGATCACGAACAAAGGGAAGGTGCTGGGCACTGCGTATTGGCAGCCGTATTGCCATTCACATCACCCTTCCGGATGCCTATATTTCTGCTTCTGATTCTCACAAGTTTCTCAACTTGTCAACTGCACAATGGCGCAGCTAACCAACAACTGCCCACAGTCGTTCTGACTGGAGGGCCGCGACTGATTGCACGGCGAATATGGCGAGGAATGGAGGTGAGACAACCACATTATCTTCTGTGTCGAACCGCTGAGCTGCTTGGTTTAGAGAGAGGTGAAAGAGTGGAGAACAACCACTTTCGAAAAACCCCTTAATTAGACCCCAGAACCCCTGCGGCTTTGCAGAGAAGAAACCATTAAGCAAATTTTAAATAGTTCGGTCTAAACACTATTCACAATCAATAGTAATACTGAACAAAAAATTATTTCAGATGAACGAGGTCATGCAGAATGTGCAGGCCAGGGAACCATATCATTTTCATCCCGTTGTTGTCCAGCACCGAAATAACGAACTCCCAGGAAGGGCCGTAACAGTGTACAGGTACAATTGAGGGAATCATATATCAAACATCTGGGATTAAACGTAGACGCTCTTATCGCTCACATCTAAAAGGCGATCCTACGAGATGGCAAATTTGCCAATGAAACCGTACGATGAATATCGAGTGTTTGATTCATGCACTTAAATATTGTGGTCCGAATACATAAGTGCATGAATTAAACACCCGATATTCATCATATCGGTCGGATGCCACTCCCAACGACCGATGTTATGTCCGACGAGTGTCGAGGCGATACAGTTTTCGCTATTCGCACCAGGACCCACACGTCCGCCATGACACTTATTTCATTACTGTTGTTACCACAAAAGAACTAGCTCTACATTGCAATTTTCACAAAAAAAACTCCTTTTACTTTTGCCAGCCTCTCTCGACTTAGGATTCGACATTATCTGTAATCTCGCACATTATGACTTTCCAAAAATCACTGTGATCCGATCTATTCACGTGGATTCGCACTTAGATATTATTTTATAATTATTTACAACATATTCACTACTACGTAGCAGTTAAGGCCAACCGATGTACTCTTTTATTATCTCTTTTAGCACTTGCTCTCAAAACTAGATCATGAAGACAACTTGAGAGATTTATAGCCTGGGATTTCGTAAAAAAAACCTCATTGCTATAAAAAATATAACACTTTTGCACTGATGTTGGCCGTAACAAATAAAACACCTGTTCAGAAAAATTCTTCGTCCGGCAAAACTCTTCTATACGGGCAATGATGTCGTAACGCATCAATGGGTTGGAGGTGACGACAACAATGAACGGCGAATGTTCTTCCGAATGCCGGCCGAGGGGATCCGAAGACACCTGTAGAAGCACGGCTGATACGATTAATGATCCTCAATGACTAATGATGTAAAATTGTAATAAGGTGAAGAAACTGCTTAAAAATTGTGCTGCTGACCCAAAAACAGTGATGGCAGAGGTAGATCTCCGAGTCGAGGCATCTCAGCAGGAACGACACTCAAGGATCACATTGTGATAAAGGACTATTTGAGTGTGCGTCTATACATCGCGCCATAGGCTGCTTTCATAGCCCACGATTTGGCCCGCGACCGGTCGCGCGATCGGTCGCGGGCCAAATCGTGGACTATGAGAGCTGCCTATAGGCACACTTTGGCAAAACATCCGCCTAGTTCTCACGCCATCCCAATTGAACTGTATCGATCATGTCACATTAAGAAACAACGTCCAAGAATTCATATACGATACACAATTAGAAGTACAAATGGGTTAAGAGCAGTACAAAACATATAGAATCCAAATCTATTCGAAACACTAGACAAAATAAAGACTTCAAGAGATCTCGACTAGAGTAGATCAGATCTGTCAGCATTTGTAAACCTATAATAAAAATAGAGCATAATCTTAATGATATGTGAGGAAGCAGAAGAGCAAAAGATCCTCGATATATTGCAATGGGTATGAAGACCAGTCGCCTAAATTCCTGAAAATTTGTCAACGACGAGATATTAACGACCCAATCATCTCAGAAGAATTATCGAAGATGAATATTCTAAATGTCGAAATTAGAACTTCAGAGCTAAGCTCTGGTCAATAACAATTGCACATTTGACAAGGGAGAAACCAAGTAAGAGAACGAGTATCGCTTCGTTGGTAACAATCACATATATATTATGCGGGCACAATGTATCATTAGAATCTTCAGAGAAATTCAGTAGAATCTCGCCACCTCATGGACTCACAAACTATGCGCAGCAGCTCGACAGCTCAGGACCACGTTCGATGCGCAACACGACATACTCGTAAGAGGGTACACGGACACAATAATTGAAAACATGTCCTATTCATGCCGATAAAAAGCCGGATTGTTGTAAGAGTCGACAAATGACAAATCTATATGCTGCAAAGGTTGGGAAGGTAACTGCGGCCTGAATCCAGGACCTAATAGTGACTCGACGTCTCCTTGGCCACTGCAGCTGTCGAGACCAGATGATGACAGCATTGATGCGAGGTCGTCCCCGCTGAAAAAAGGTAATTAATTGAGGTAGAATTCTACTTCTGATTGAATCCCCACGCTTGCCCAGTAGGACCACAGGGTAAATGATTGAGAAAATCCAGTGAAATGAAGCGAGTGATTATCAGAGAATATTGGAAAACGACCTAAAGCACCACGTATCAACCGAGAGGATCAATTACCCTTTGGAGATATCCGAAAAGATTATTGGCAAATATAGATCAATAAAAGTAGACAATATGGTATCGCCCTTCTTGTTATTTCAAAAACTGTGCCTTACTATGCATACTCTTCTGAGTTCCGGTGATGCAGCAACAGAATGTGTACAAAGCGATGGAAATATTAGTGAAAAGAAAGAGCAGCAACAGGAAAACCGTGACGCAAAGACGAGATTGAACCCCAATATTTCTGTCAAGAGGCGTTATCGAGTGTAACAACTCGCAATGTCCTTTCAGGATTCCAACGAGGCCAAAAACACTCACACATCCATTGATTGAATCGGTTGAATGACCTCTCCAGGAGACCAGTCTAACTTCGACTGCACAGAAAGGGGCGACGGGGAATCTCCTCCACTAAGGACCGAAGAGGACGACGGTTTGCTAAAAAAGACAAGATTTTCGAAGTCGATCCAAAAGAGAAACGTTCCACCGCAAAGAAGCCAAAACGACGACAGCGACGACGTCTAATTTGTTCAGAATAGAGTGATAAAAAGCTGTACTGCTCAAAACTTCGCTCACTTGGAAGTTTTTGCGACCATCACAATTTCAGACTGAATGTATCCTGTAGGACTGTCTGGTCCCCCACGATTCCGTTCTTCGCTATCAAAGTATCGCAACATTTCATCCTTATCCATATGAGGATACAGATACCTGCAAAAATCTTTGAGAATTTATCCGAAGTTACAATTCAAAAAGCCAAAGAATGTAGGTAAATCTGCTGGGGCCTAACCAGACTATCGAAAATTTTGAAAGCACATGCTTCATGTAGTTATATACCTACAAAAAGTCGAAGGCTCGACTCACTTGATCTCTTTCAGTTGAGGGCAACTGGCAATGCGTTGAGCTAGAGAAAGCTGATCGAGATCTTTTATAGAAAACGGTGCAAGATGAAATGGAACTAAACGATTCACATCGGTTTCACAGTAGAAAGATTTCAATTTAAGGACTCTGGATGTCTGTTAATAATATATTTACGTACCTTTTTGGCCATCATCATCTTCACATACAAACCCTATGCTAACTGCTCCCGTCTGAGTATCACTGAAGCGTAAAAGAAATGTTGGATGACTAGCCATCATCATCGATTGCGAAGCGTCCTGCTTTGATATGAATCCAACCAACCATCCTAAAATATCCGTGATCACATTAACGAACTTGTTCTTCTGTTGAGGTACATTTTCTTTGTCAATAGCGAAGGAAGGTTTAGAAAACTAATAATCACTCGGTATGAATCACCTTCATCCCAGAACTTCAGCAACTTTTGTTTGATAAGCTGCATGATCGCAAAAAACCATTCCCAAAATGAAAATGAAACGTCATCGCGAAGGTTTTGCTGCAAGACACCTTATAAATTTCGAAAGAATGACAATTGTCGCGAATAGCACACACAAAATACCACAGCAAAAAACAATACAGATTAGAAAAATTTCAATGGTGTGCCGTTTTCTTCCAAAAACAGAGGTAGCATACCTTAGCAAAACGATGGAACGTGATTGGTTTTTGATCAGGAACGTTTGGGACTAACAATTTTTCAGACAAGTAATTTAGGTCGGCGTCAGACAACGGACGACGTGCTCCAGTGAATAACCTGCAACAAAAATTACGAAGAGCATAGTTTTTCATAAGAACCAAGTCAAGAAAAATTACTTCAAACTCAGCGCAGATTCCTACCGTCTTTGATTACTAAGTATGGCTGACATTTAGAGCTTCCGTTATTGCACAATAATTTCATACCAGTGATTACAACTATAATTACAACAGACTAAACGGGTTCAATGAAATAAAACCCGTGGATGGGATAGTAGGTGGAAAATAGGGCCCGAAAAGCACACCTTCGGAAGAAACCATATCATTCCTATCGTGTATTTGGTTATTTAAAAACTACTTTCGTGACTCGGCTGAACACCCTTTCTTCTCGAACTCTCGCTAAAAAATTTAGAGGCTTCCCACTAACTAACGTGAATTTGTGACGTAAGACGTGACCGAGATCCTTCCATGCCACAGCGGTGATGTCAGTGGTACCAGGCGAGCGTGACTGAAACTTGCACTTTGGATCGGGCTTTACAGTGTAAAATCGGAAGTTTCAAATAACTACCGGGTGTTCATTTACTATACTCAGCCGCTCAATCAACTTTCACTACACACTTCAATTGAAATGGAACGAGAAGGAAAAGGAAAAGTGAGAAAGTCGACACTAAGCCAGCACTCAGGCACAGATACACAGAATTAAAGCAAATAACGCATTCCAAAAACCCGTAACAAATGAGTAGACTTCAAACACATTGCTGGTAGGAGTGTGCACCCACATACAATATAATTCATAGAATTAGCAATTAAGAGACAAAGTTCATGTGGAACAAATGCTGAAGTTCAATCTCACCACTGAAGCAAAGGCACGATGCCAAACGATGGCTCCTTGCGCATCGCAATCTTGGGAGCCGTGAACTGTCACCATGAGCGGTAGTGATAGCGTCCATACGTCAAACTAAACGTATCGCAAACTCTTTACCTCTTCAAATCGCTCCACAAACGCTTTTGATTCGAACCATAACAGATGTCGAGGGCAAAGTTCGTTCAGTTGTCTCATTTACTTGGCCTATTCAATGAGGAGAGAATAGCGAATACTTTGGCTAACTCATAACGATCGAGCACTGCAACTTTCAACCTACGCACGACTTTCAAATGTTCCGAGATTACTTAGAATAAAGGCTATCAGAAGTTGCTTGCACAAATAACAAGGGAACACAATGTGTGGGTGAAGCTAGTGGCAGTCAGAGGAATAACCCTGATCTTCCAGCAAGTTCGAAGTTATTAAAATCAAAACATAAACCAGTAAAGCACTTACTTTCCCGAGAGTTCCGAGTTGAAACGGGCTGATATGGAAAAGAAGAGCATACTTCTGATCTGTAGCTGCTTGGGCACTGACGACGCATTTCATATCAGCTGTCGTTCCTTTCGGAGGTGGTTTCCGGTGAGCGATACGAGTCAGCTTCTAGACGATCCAAACGTAATCAATGAAACATCTGCATACAAATATTTGGACAAATTTTTACCGAGTTGTTGAATTTAGCAGCCATATGTCCTCTTTCGTCCATTGTCATTTTTTCGTAGTCGTTGCTAATACTACCCACGGTCTTGCTGAAATCAGGTGGCATTGTATGCTCAGTAACATCAAAAAAGTGAACTTAAAGCTGTACTGAAGAGGTGACATTCCAAAACTTGTAGAAAAAAACCTTCAACAAATCATGATCATTCCAGCTTGTAAGATTGGTAGCACAAAGCGCCGTTCCCGGCGAATCGTGCCTACTCACATTTCTGTGAAACTGATAATTAAATTATGTAGAAACCACAAACCATTTTTTTAACAATCCCAGACGTTTGTTGACTGGATTTGTTAAGGATGAGGAAGGAGATTTTATAGGTCAAGTGGTTCAAGGATCCGAGAAGTCACGGGCTGCTACGACTTAAAACAAGCTTTTCATCACCTTAAGTTCGAATAAAGGCACAGTTCACGATAAAAATGGTTTCTGAAATTCCCTCATAGTATGCATTCGAGGCCCTCTCTCATCTCATACCTGCCGTTATAAGGTCGAAAAACGAGTTGGATAGAGCACGATAAGGGACCGAATATTGTACCGTGTGAATGACACACTCATTGGACGAGATTCAATTGCTTTGTAGAGGCTGCACTATCTCAAGGTGCTCCCATGTAGGAAGTACAAACAACTTGTCATTACCTATGGCAACAATGAGAGGCAGTTTCGGACAAATTCGGCTTGACGTAGTCAGCTGTCTGCGCAATTGGAGCACGTGAAACCTCGTCCCTACACTTGACATGCTGTTTCTTTCATAATGATCTTGTACAACCTGTACTTCCACTACTTTCGAAAGATTTGTTTTTCGCGAAGTGAGCGGATTGTCCGCTTCCATCGCCGCCGATATACTGCTCTAAATCAACACTTCCGCTTTACAACCTAGGAAAGATACCTTAAATTTATCGTAAACTGTGTCCTTAACCGGTACGACACTTGGGGAGATGAAAGCTTCTATACTGACGGCCCCAGCAAGCCATTGTATATGCCCCACTCTCAATACATCATAGATACTGCTTTGAAGTCGAATGCGACTCACATCCCGAAGCGAAGTGGATTAACACGTCAAAGGTTACGTTAAAGATGTTGAAATCTGACATGTCTTTATGATTCATCTGCGTTGCACTAAGCAGTTTGGCTTCTTCCTCGGCGATGATCTTGACGGTAACATTTGTGTTCACCAGATGTTGTCGAATGCCTAATTTGTCTCCGATCAACAAGCGGACCTAAAAAACTTGTGATCTTCAAGAACAATTCCGCTATATATATAATAAAGATTATAATGAAAGGTATTCATGAAAGGACCGCTCCGCTGCGCTCTCCATCTTGACGCTAGACTATTAACTTTATCTATCCGACGATTGATGGCTGACGATCTGTCTTTGACCGAACCCGAATCTAATTAAACTGAATATGCCTGACTCCTTTTCGCTGAGCTTTCGCGAACCACCCCAACACTCAACATTGACAAGCCCTACGCAAATATGGCGCATCATGAGTAGCGCAAGGTCCTGTTACCCTGTTTTATCTGTCGAAACGTATAGCCTGGGTTCACAAAAGAACGAAGAAGCAACGTTCCCACATACCTCTGTGACAAATTTATGCTGCGTCTTCAGCACTGGTTCAGGCTGCACCGATACCACAAAACTTTGAGAAACCAGCATGAAGAGCAGTTTCGTAAGCTGATCGGCCAATGTTGTCAAATTCGAAGCAGTTGAATGAGCATGATTGTCATTGATTTGCGGTCCTAAACTTCAAAATAAATCTCACAAATAAACAACTTCGACAGACTGCTGCTAGTACCTTTCCTTCGGTTGGAATCGAGATACCTGCCCAACCTCCGAATACTGGGCTTGGAAAACTTAAGACTTACCCCTGGTAAGTAAGTCTAGTGTCCAACTCGCAAACATATGTAGCTGCCAATTTTGCTCCGCGAGGAATTCAAACCTTGAAAAAAGCATTCGATGAATCGTACCCAAGGAAAATCTACACTAATGAGTACCCATCACGCCACTTACTCCATCTGTATCTCATCTAAGGTGACGTCCCGGTTGTCGAATGGTACACCAACCTGCGCTAACTTTTGACGATTTTTCCAGTCGAAAAGGCGATCGCTAATTAATTGATTCTGAAATAACGTCTACTTAGAATATAACAGTAGTTCACCGTTACTGAACCGAATCTCAATTGCTGATTCTTGTAAACTTGAAGAAGAAACAGAGTGGCGAGAACCGTGTCACATTGAAGAAGAGAGGTCATTCAACACTAAGACAGTTCAGTAAGCGTTCACCTAATTCCTAGAACATCGGATCCTAGATCATGCGCTTAGACATGCTCTAAACAGAAAAACTGTTTTTGGTAATCACGGAATAGGGATGATTTTTACAATCACTAACACCTGTTTCCCAGAATATCCAACAATTTTGGGAGCTATAATACAGTGTGTTCTGTGGAACCAAAACCCAAAACAGTGGCTATATTGAATTTAACATGAAAACCGCAGCACATCAGATGTCCAGGACAAGATAAGATACTAACGCAATAGTGATAAATATACCAAGTGGAACTGTATATTTGTATCTACCACTATCACCTGTTTCCTAGAATAGTGGTACCACTATCACTGAGTTAATATGACACACCTGCAGTAAGGCAACAAAATTCGTTCCATCGTTTAGCTTCTTTACAATTTCCTCTCTTTTCGTTGTCAGAACTGAATATAACTGTGACGCTCTTCTCTGCATTTCTGTCATAGAATGCCGAGCCTAGAAGAAAACACATACATCGCTATTCCAATCTTGCGATTTACACCAGAAAACGTCGATTAAGACCCGAGATAAAAAAAAGAACAAATGCGCGACAAAAAATTCAACAAATCAAAGTGAAAGTCGTGATGCAAATTACATGTTGCAGCTGATCTTGACGATGCTCTCTTTCCAACTGCGCTATGGCTTGCTGTATTCGAGATATCTCATTCAGGTCGTTCACAAAGCGACCCTGAAATTAAGATTATTGTGTTATAAAAATTTAACACCGTGGAAGGCGCATGTGCAGCACGACTCTGATGTCAGAGATGAAAATCAGTAATTAGGGACGAAACCTAACACTAACATACTCCACAATAAAAAACTGAAGATGGGCTGTAGAGCACTCTCATTCTCCAATCATAACCAGGAGATCGGGAAATGAGAGTTCTTTACGTAGTAATGATGGTGCTTTTTTCTGCCAATCAACATACCAAACCTTAATCTAAGGAACACAAGAGGAAAAAAACCCGACAAACCTGAAGATCTTTATTCTCCTCCCAGAGATTGTGAGTTTCCTTCGTGGCATTCGTTAAACCTGTACGCAGCTCTTCAACAGAGCAATGAGACATGACAATCTTAAATGTAGGTCAAGTCGAAAATGAGAAGTTTTTTTACGAAACACATACCGGAACGAATTTGCTTTACGATTTGACAAGCACAGTAAAGAGTAGTGTGATAGCGACCACAGAAAAATTCGAAATGTTCAATCTTTTTTGGAATTTCAGATTGTCGGAAACTCCTTCTAATCTACTTTTCCTCCTTATAATTGTGGCTTGTTATCAAATAGACTAATCAATTGGTCGTTGTGTAATGCCGCAGCTATAGGCAAAGTCAAAAAGCGGAAAAAAGCTGTGAAATTGATTTTAAAGATGTTTTATCGGTCACTGGCAATTGAGCTAGATTATAACCAGGTAATTCATGAAACACGAGAGTCACTTCTAAAAGCATATGGTTACCCTAGAACTTTCACCCCAAAAGTCAGTTTATCTATCGTGGATAGTATGCGAAGACATTGATCTGTTAGGATCGCTCAACACAGGTCTATTCAATCTATTAACCAAATGTCGACATACAAGAATTGTGGAACGCAAGTGGTCTCATCCAACATTGAAATCCTTCAAGAAAAAAAAGTGCAGGAATTGCGAGCCGCCTTTAGATCTCAGGGTAGGGTTACGATTACTTTTATTTCGTGGATGACGGTCATCGAACAAAAGGCCGATTTGTCGGACAGAAATGCTAGAATAAGCTCAATTCATATCAGCGAGTGCGGAGGGTTCTCAGCGCTCCGAGACAGCATCAATAGTGCGCCCCTACGTTAATGAGTGTTGTATGTATGAGATGCACCCAACGATAGTGAAACTACACATTTCTGCGTGCATGCAGAGCGCTAAACGCCGCGTTTGCAACTCTCACATACACATTCACAGGATGGTGGCTACACCTCCTGTGCATGCGTGGGTACATCATCGAAACTACCGAACACATTAGAATGCAATTAATTTCCGCTGTGGTTTGCTGGTTAAAACAATACATCGCGAATGATCACCTGAGCGATGCGGCAATCTCAAAAAGAAATAATAATAGTCAAAAAAGATACTAGACAAGAATAAGTTGGCATGATTATGTGCACCGCAAGATACAGTAATAGCGGATTAATGGCCGCTGAACCGAAAGGGAAACAACAAATGCTAAAATCCTATCTATTTATACTTTATAAATTGTAACAGGCACAACATAAACAGCGAAACAACTCAACAATAACAACTTTCATATTAACTGGAAGCATAACAAGAAAGAACATAGAAATCGGACCTTAGGGTCGCTAACCTATGCAGAGGTGTGAGTTTAACACAGCAACATTTATTGACTTTTAATCGAAGCACAGAAACTATAACCCCTGCGATTTCCTGGATTTTTTTTATTAATTTTTTACTAACCATACAAGAACTACATCACGCGCGGTACCGGCCTGTGATAAGAGATTGCATGAGTACATTACTAACATCGGGTTGCTAAGTGACGACAGCTGGACACGGCCACAGCCATGATTCTCTTCTCTTCACCACTAAAATGCTCACGTATGGAGCACGACATATGCCGTAAGAAGATAATTAGCGCCTAAGCTGCTATCAAAACTGATAAGCGAAGACCATAGGATGAAAGCCATACATCCTATGTACTCCTGAGGTGCATTTCTAATGAACGAATGAGCAGAGAGCAAGATTGGCCGGTTCGTACACAAAAGATTTGGCGAAGTTTGAATGTTGAAAATAAGTAGGAAAGGAGTGAGAAACCCGCAAAATACTACACGCCCACCCCGATGCTGAACGCCCACCGCTTCTATCTATTTATGGTCGGCGTCGTTATCAGTACCGGATCAGATCAACTGATTCATCGTCTGACTGTGCCGCCCAACATCGCTTCTCTTTCATCCACGGCCTGCTCCCACATTTGATTAATCTAGAAACTACACTCCTTATGCTCTGACTTCCTTTACTGAAGGGCCGGTTAACTGCAAAACTATTATTCCATAATTGTTGTAGAGCTGCATAGCAAAATTGCAAATTGTTATTTCAAAATTTGGTTTAAGGCCTGAATCTACCTATCTATTTAAGCTGCAGTATCTAATCCACAGAATTAAACCAACCCTGTTGCTTACGACGCAGATGTCCCCAGCACTGCTAGAGTCTTTCAATGATAAAGGGGTATGTAACAAAACTGAAGGAAAAGTATAGGATAAGTTACATACGACCCCTCCCCTCGCGAACAAGCGAATTAGCATTACCAAACTAATCCAAAAGGGTAAATGGATGGAACAAAGGCAAATATGGCAGTACTGTACGAGCCATTGTAGAAAAAGACAGAGAAACAATCCATAGACGTCCTTCCCAGTCAGTACCAAATCTATAAGTACGCTTATGTTAGTTTTACATGACCACGGGTCAGCTAAAACAGACTTCATCGCCATGCATCTCTTGGGGGGGGGGGCTAAGGGCCCATAGATAACAAACAATATTAAATCGCAACATTAAATGCCCATAGAAGACAGACATATATTAATTATCGTAGTGCTGAAGCTGTGTTATAAAGAAACTTTTCAGGTATTTTAGAAGACTTGAGGCTCAGTAAAACAATAGATGTTTGGTTTACTCACACAATACCCCAAAAGACTTAGTGACATTATTTCTTCAAAATTGTAGTCCAGCCGTCTTCATCAGTGACAGTGCGAGGAGGACGTTCTCTTTTAGCCGTGCTGCGGCGCCTGCGCAGCTGCCGAGCGGTCGGTCGATCGTTTGCTACATATTCGTTGCTGAATTTATTCGAGAAGACCGGCTCACTAGGATTGTTTTTTCTGCTCTGTCGTCTGATTTCGTCCTATTCTAATGCTGTGTGCCCATCATTGAGTGGCTTCACTACTTACGCCTTATACTGCTCATTCGTTTATTCGCATTGTGGTTCGTGCTTGGGTTGGCGCTGATCGATTATTCGGCGCGACTTTGATCTTCTCTAGGACAGCACGCAATCTCCCCTGTGGCTGGGGATCTTAGTTTATCCTAGCCACCACGACAGGTGAACCTGTTCATATTATTACTTTATGATTGTGTCATGGATACCCCACTTGCTTCGGCTGCGGTTCAGGGTCGTCGGGGAAAGAAGCACAGAATGGACCATTCAAGTCCCATCGACGTGAATTTTGATCGTGCAATCGATATGGTAGTGAACGACGCCTCGCTTCCAGCTCATTTGAAAACGGCGTTGGGTTTCTTATTTGAATTGAAGGACCAGATAAGTGCAGCTTTAGCTAGAAACAAGGAATTGGTTGAGGAAAACATAGCCATACGTCAAAAGAATTCTGATTTAGTCAATGAAGTGAGTAATTTGAAATCTCAAATTGCTGTATTGAAACAGGCATTGTCTTCTCATGACACTTCTACCCAGTCTCCGGAAGCCTCAAGGGTTACTTCTTTGCCTGACTCCTATGAGGCAATTGAACGTAGGCGTTCCGTAGTCATAATAGGGGTCAGAGAAAGCAATGCCCCCATTTCTTCAGATCGAGTTTTATATGATATTTCTTGTGTGAGGCAAATTCTGGATTTTCTCTCGATAGACTGTCGTCCAGTTGCTATCTTCCGTATGGGGCGCTTTATGCCCAACAAATCTAGGCTTCTGAAAATTGTTTTTCCGGTATCGTTCTTTGCCTCGTTAGTAGTCAAACGAGCTCATTTGTTGAAATATTTCCGAGAAAAAGGCATCTTTATAAGACCTTCGCTATCTAAAGCAGATCGTGATCGCTTAAAAGCCGAAAGGCAATCTCGATTGGCTTCTCAAGTTTCTCATCCCGCGCATATCCAAAATGTTTGTCTCGAATCGCCTCCCGCTAATGCTGATATTTCTGATCAGAGTCATTGTCCACTATCGAATCTTACTGTTTCCAGAGATTGTACCAATGGCAATTTAAACGTGTAAAGGGTCCAAGGAACTTATTGACGAGCATTTTTTGTGTTGTAGCAAACGTGAGATCGGTAATTAAGAACTCAGGTGCACTTTCGCTACTTATCAAGCAAGAGAGCCCGGATTTACTAGCTTTGAGTGAGACCTGGCTTAATCCAACAATTGATTTGAATTCACTCATTCGCGCAGACATTTCTCCGTATTGTATAACGCGATGTGATCGTGTTTCAAAAAGAGGTGGAGGAGTTCTTTTGATGGTGAGAAATGCGTTTTCTCCTGTCACTATTCATTCTGAATCGGTTCTGAACGCTTATGAAATCTTATGTTGTGACTTGTACGTAACGTTTCGCATCGTTCGTTTAATTGTGGTATATAGAACACCTAACTGTTCAGCTACGCAATCAGACCAATTGACTAAAGCAATCAGTGATTTGGTCGCTTGCGAGCATCCCTCGATAATCGTGGGAGACTTTAATTTTCCGTATATCAACTGGAACTTTCAAGGCGAAGCTCTGCCATCTCGACTCGCTCATACGGGCAAATCTTTTTGGATATGTGCAATAGTCACGCGTTAAAGCAATATGTTAGCACGGAAACGCTTCATGACAATATTCTTGATTTGGTTTTGTCTAACGACGAGAGCCTGATCACTGGACTCGACGTTCGATCTCCACTTGGCTCAAGTGATCATTCATCCATTGCCTTTAATATTAATTTGGAAACAACAAGCGATCACGTCACCTTCAAAAAAGATTTTTCTGCGGCCAACTATGAGAATATAGAACACTATCTGACCAATGTGGATTGGCTAGGTTCTCTGAATTCTGCAAGTTCAGTCGATGCTAAGTACGAACTTTTCTTGAGCGTTCTTTCACACACTATCGACCTGTACGTTCCCATTAAGGCGAAATCATTGCTAAATTCTAACTTGCCCCAATACCTTGTGGACTTATCGTTGAAGAGGGAGCAGGCATGGAGCAAGGCTCAAATCACCAAAAACCCACAGGATTACTTGACTTTTGACTATTTTAACAAAAAATTGGATAAAAAGGTAAAAAAGTTTCATGC
The DNA here is from genome assembly GCA_000469685.2 of Haemonchus contortus. Taxonomy (NCBI): domain Eukaryota; kingdom Metazoa; phylum Nematoda; class Chromadorea; order Rhabditida; family Trichostrongylidae; genus Haemonchus; species Haemonchus contortus. The sequence continues at coordinate 51,090,632 of LS997565.1, forward strand.
ATCCGTGGAAAGGAAGATCATCGACTCGGGTAACAAATATTCGTTCTACAAGCTCCTAGGGTCAAGGTTGAAGCAGAAAGGTAGAGTTTCTACTCTTCTTTCTGCGGATGGTACTCCTGTCTTTGAAGATCGGGACAAGGCCGAGCTAATGGCGTCTACCTTTCAAGAATACTTTTGCTCTTCTAATGAGGAGCGGTGTGATTTGTCATTGGGGACGAGGTTCCCCACTATGGACGACTCAGCGTGGTTCCATCGTGATGAGATATTCAAACTGCTTTCCACATGGCCACAATCAAATTCACTCACACCTGATTTTATACCGCTTTCATTCATCAAAAGGGTTTCTCATCTCATAAGTACCCCTCTGGAGCATATTTTCAATCTGAGTTTTATGAATGCGGAAATTCCGCATCGTTGGTTGCACTCCTTTATAACGCCTATTCCGAAAAAGCCTCCGCATAACGTCCCACAGAACTTTAGGCCTGTAAGCATAACTTCAATTTTTTCGAGGCTTTTCGAAAAAATTTTGAAAAAGCGAATTTTGGACCACCTAGAGAAATATAGTGTGATATCATCCAACCAGCACGGTTTCCATAAAGGGAGATCGACCGTCACTTCCATGATTCAGTCTCTCAATCAGTGGACAAAGTGTTTGGATGAAGGGAAACCGGTGGATGTGATTTACATTGATTTTTGTAAGGCCTTTGACAGGGTCCCCCATAAAAAGTTACTGGGTAAAATGAACGCAGTTGGTATCCATCCGCGTATCGTTGCGTGGATCGGTGCTTTTCTCACTGGGCGACAATTTTCTGTTCGTATAAATTCCTCCTTTTCTTTGCCCAGGTTGGCGAACAGCGGTGTTCCTCAGGGTGGGGTTCTTTCCCCCATTTTGTTCAATATTTACATTCAGGATCTTATGTCATTGCTGGAGCAGAGTCCAGTTGGGGTATGTGCGTTCGCGGACGATCTTAAGATTTATCATTCTGTCACCAGCGAGGATGAGGCCAAAATTCTTCAGTCCGCCTTAAATACGATTACGGAGTGGTCAAGGGATTGGAATTTACCTCTCTCTGATGCTAAATCTAAGGTTCTGCATCTGGGCAAATCCAATAAGCTTCACAACTACTACATTAATGACGCGCCATTGATGGCTGTAGAACAGACATTTGACCTGGGTTTTCTCATTCGTAACGATCTTAGTTTTGACGCTCATTGTGAAACAATCGCAAAAAAGGCAACAGTTGTCATGTACAACCTGTTTAGAGCCTTGTCGACGACTAGTGCTCCTGTTTTATTGCGTGCTTACAAGACTTATGTTAGGTCTGTGCTAGAATATGGCACTCCAGTGTTCAATCCTTACAAGATCAGAGTAATCAAAAAGTTAGAGTCAGTACAGAATAATTTCACGAGGAAATTATTGATAAGATTACTAGGTTTCATGTATGACCAGATCCCATCTAGCGAAATCCGTAACAAAAACTTTTGTTTAGAATCTTTGCAGTCGAGACGGCAGAGAAACGATTTGCGTTTACTTCTCAAGCTCCTCCGGGGCAAGGTTAGGATGGATCCAAATCAATTTTTGACTCTGAGACCCTCTATTACTAGAGGCGGTAGTCTGAAATTGGATGTGGGTAAAGCTAGATTGAACTGTAGACGTCATTTCTTCACACACAGAGTGGCTCCTTTGTTTGCTAAGTTATGCAAGAAAAGCCCATCTTTACTTCGTCTCATGTTGGCTACAAGAAATGCTTGAGCAGTTGCTCGAGTATTTACTGTTAGGCCTTGTTCTCCGCTCTTTACATGGTTGCCATTCTAGCTTTCCTTTACCTCATTTCAATTATGGGTTTGTTTCTCTCATGCTGCTGTTTTACTATGTTGCACACCAATGGCAGGGTTGAAATGATACTTTCGTTTGTTTCTATTGTTGTTCTGATTAGTTCTTTGTGTTAGTTTCACACGACTACTGCTCGTGTAATAAATAATAATAATAATTATCGTAGTGCTGAAGCTGTGTTATAAAGAAACTTTTCAGGTATTTTAGAAGACTTGAGGCTCAGTAAAACAATAGATGTTTGGTTTACTCACACAATACCCCAAAAGACTTAGTGACATTATTTCTTCAAAATTGTAGTCCAGCCGTCTTCATCAGTGACAGTGCGAGGAGGACGTTCTCTTCTAGCCGTATCAGTGGGTTCTAAAACTGTATATGAAGAACAGAATTTATGAAATTCTAGGTCAATATGTGTCTCACACAAGGGTGCTTATGACATTGAAAAGACTAAAAAAACAAAAGAAAATGGGAGAAACATCGTTGAGAAATCAAAGATAGACATCTCACAGGATTATGAATGATGATGGGAATCTGTCACACACCCACAGCCATTCAATCTGGTATTCTTCTAGCCTCGGTCGGCCTCATTCCTTAAGCCTATCTATACAAGTTGACCGATAGAGCCACCAAAACAATACTCGTTTACATTCACAAATTTCCTACTTTTGAATCCAATACAAGCTACAAATGGGACCCCGCAAAGCTTGCTAAAGTAGAACCCACCAACACGAAAATTCTTTGGACTCAATCCCATCTGAAAACCCTGATCTTCCCAGAGAAATCTTCTGATTCCGACACTTAACTACTGCTTGTTCAACTACTCTTCTAAAAGTGAAGATAGGTGTACCCGGCCCTTAAGCCTTGGCCGTTGTAGCCGAGTATTAATAAACAAATTCTCTGGAAAGTTATAATTCTCCACGATGGTTCCAAGCTCGATCTCTTCATTCCTTCAACAAAGCTCAAAATGAAGTCAGTGTTGAATATTGTCCCGGACTCGGGAAGAGGGCCCATACACAGTCCTCACTATATATAAAGCGCTCTGTCTGTCTGCCACGAAATTCGATAGTACGTGAAGGAATACCTGGAGAGGTCGGGTCAAGCTTACACGGGTTGAGCATAGAGCAACAACAACAGAGCATACGGAGCTCAGCTAAGCTCCGTCCACAAGGGGCGGGACATGCACAGTAGCGGGCGGCGTCTTGGCCAATTTCTCATTCGGTCTTCTAACAGTCCAGACGTCGAGAAATAATGAGCAAAATTGAGGAGGGATGGGTCGGGTCAACCAATGAAATGAGGGAGACTCACTTGCAGTGGACGGAGCGTTCTCCCAGTGGGTGGTACTTCAGTTCATAACTCTATTCAGTGAAGGCGTGGAGGCTAAAAAAAGGCAAAAAGAATGAGCAAGGCCTTATGCGTGCTGTGCATGCGTAAACTTAGCGGTTCCGCCCACGACGGGCGGGGCGTGCGTTAGAATGGAAGCTGTTTTTCAAAAATAGGTGTTACTATGTTCAGAAAAGTTGTAGGATGCGGGGAAAAAGTGTAAGTTCTGAGATGTAATAAACAAATTTGGTCAAATCCCAGAAGTGGGCGAGTTGGCAATGATAAGGGCGGAGCTTGGACCAAACCTTTATATCTATCCGGAAACGCTCTGTGATGCGGAAAAAGAGTGTTTAGAAGTTCTAAAACAAATGGGACAATCCCACAATTGGGAGGGGTCTACACGAAAGCGGGCGGGCTTTGGTTAAAATCTGATTACGCTGTTCAGAAGGGCTCTAAAATGCGCGAAAAATGTGTTTAGAAGTTTTAAAATAGATGTGGTCAACCCTCAAAGTGGGCGGGCTTAGATAAAGAATTTATAAGTCTATTCAGAAACGTTCTAGAACCCGTTAAGAAAGTTAGAGGTTATGAAACAAATGTGGTCAAGACCTCGAAGTGGTCGAGTTTGGCACAGAGGGCTAGGTCAGCGATGAGATGGACGGTGCTATAATCAACCACTAATAATTCTGCTCCAATGAAATATATCAAGCGTGTTGCTCTCAAAGCGGATCAGAGTTTAAATCTAGAGACAACTATCTTATTCTGATAAGCCAACATTCCTCAAATGCTGTACCACCTTGAAGAATCTCTCTCCTTCTGCTCACTTAACTGGATACTACTGCTGCAGGTACGACATAGAGGTGCGATGCCGTACAGTGATGTAAATGGTCTCACTTTTCATGTTCACACCACAGAACAACTCATATGATCAAGCTCATTTTGAGAGGTGTTGTCAGCACGGACGTTTCCGATCATAAGCAGAAGCCAGGCAAACGAAAGAAATCTAGCCGACTTCACAAATAAAACGCTGTTTAAAAAAGCGAAGGTGTTCGTAGAAAGGAAGAGACGATGAACTGTCCTTGTGTGTCTATCTGTGATACGATTGAACGTCAATGTTCAAAAGTGGAGGGTAAACTTTTGGGCTCCTGGTCGGAAATGAAGCGGACTTGCATAAATAAAAAAACAGGGTGCAGAAAAACTGTTCACAACAATGAACATACAACGGTTAGCGGTCGTTGCAAAGAAGCTCTGAAACAGCTGCTAGATAGTAGGATTACCAGAAGAAAAGGGCTCGTCGAAACAAAGTTAAAACACCAACGATTTTACCTGGTTCGTTTTCGCTATTTTCGGAAATGTCGTCCATCTCCATATCTTCCTCCTCGTCAGAGCATTCAGGGCGGCTCTTTCTATTAACCTATAATCATTAGGATAGTAACACGATAAAGACGCAGGAACTGATCTGCTAATGCTGATAATATCACAAAAGTTATGTGCTCCCGGAAAAACTGCAAACTATATTTTGGTACATGGGGCGGAGGTGGTATAGTGGTGCACTATCTTGCCTGTGAGGATAAAAGCACTGACTTGTACATCGGCTGGCCACCGCAAGTCATTGTATAGGTCACATACGCAATCATTGCGCCACTACGATTCTTAATGGAAGTCGAATACACGGTAGTAAGTCGGATTCGAAAACTATTACTCCCTTTCACTACTCTAACAGTTACGCCACATTCTTACACAAAAGCATTGACTCGGTAACGTCTTCAGATAAATCATCTAATTCGGAGCAGTTCCCACCAACAATCAGAGAACTCTGACGTGTGCAAAAAACAAGACCAAAACCAACGGGAAATTAATGCACTTGATCAAGCACAAAGAATCCAAAATACACAAAATGAATGGGGGCAGAAATTAACGCATCTAATTTAGTATCAGGTACTGCGAAAGCGCTTCAGGCTCGTTGACGTATTTGAATCTGCGCTTTGACCCCAGGAGCCCGGAAGTCAAACCAGCTGATATGGAATTCGACTTGTTCCTAATATTGTACAGTGCGTTTCATAATTATAAGGTCACCCTCAATTTTTGCACTTTCAAAAAAAGTAATCATTAAGGATTTTTTCTAGCATCATGAACAGATTCGCCAGCACGAATAACCTAGGTATCCATTGCTTAGCCGCTGCTGCATTCTTCTGAACTTTTTTAGAACAGTTTATCTGTTTTTGCACCGTTTCATAATTATAAGGTCACCCTGAGAAAGTGAAAAATTATTAACGAAAAAGAGGAAATTTCGTGTTTGAAGATATTTGTAAGGGTAAGCATGTGTAGCAAAGGCATTTCTAAACCTGACTGTCAACATGGCTCGTGGTCATCTGCTTTCCTCTGATGAGAAGGCTCATCATGAAGGTGAGCTCCGTACTCGAGCCATTTCCAGGCAAATAGAGAGACCCCTTGGTCCATTCGGAGATTTCTAGAGAGTCCTCATGTCGTTAGATATAACACCGACTGTGGGCACCCATGAAAGATTACTACCCGTGACGAGCGGAATATTCTGTGGACTGTTTCCAACAGTGCGTCCTCCTTGAACCAGATCCGATCGGAATTAAACCTCTCTGTGTCGAAAACTACAGTCTGGAGAACAGTGAGAAGATGCGAGAACATCACCAGGCAAGCAATGGAGAAGGTGCCACGAATCACCGATCGTCACAAAGAGGCTCGACTCGGATTTGCAAAGATGAACCTAGGGAGAGATTGGGCAAAGGTAGATCTGCATCAGAATCTCATCATAGAGCTGAATAATTCCTACTCAGGTCGTCTTTTCGGATGAAAAGAAATTCAATCTGACGGAAACAAGCGGTACTAACGCGACTTGAGGAAGGAACCAGTCTACTTCAGCCGTCGCAGTTTCGGTGGAGGAAGCCTATGGTGCGGGATGTGTTCTGCAATGATGTCGTGTTGTCGTGAGCTGCAGTATGGTTTTCAAGGATTACCAGAAAGTCTTGGAGCATCATCTAGTACCTTCTCTATGCCATCGCCGTCACCTCAACTATGTCTTTCAACAAGATAACGCCTACAATCATGTGAGCCGTGCAACGGATGAGTGGCTGCAATGCCAATAAATAAGCGTCCTACCATGGCCAGCCTGCAGTCTCGACCTCAGTCGGATGGAACATATCTGGGACATGATATTCAGACAGGTTTATGTGAATAACCGTCAGTTCCAGAGCAAAAAAGAGCTGAAGCGAGCACTCATCGAAGCATGGAGAGCAATCGATGAGGAAAATCTTCGAAACCTAGTTTCTAGTATGCCACGCAGGCTCTTTGATGTTCTCTTAAACAAGGAGGAGCTATAGATTATTAACTGTTGTACATATGCCATTAACATTGATAAATCATTTACTTCCTCAGGGTGACCTTATAATTATGAAACGGTGCAAAAGCCGACACTATCTTTAAAAAATTCGTAAAAAATTTGAGGTCAAAGATATTGCGATCAAAATTTGAGTACGGAGGTACATTGTGACGAGGAATCTACCAGTGTTTGCCAAAAAATTCCATTCTGGCTGCTTTCTCCAGAATCACAAAAATCTGGGGTGACCTTATAATTATGAAACGCACTGTATGACTTCAAATTAGTTGAACTTGCAGTAGCAAACTACCCTACACAGACGGCTGCCGGCATTCAGCTTCATCACCAAAATACGAAAGATCTAAAGTCCACAAGAGTAATGAAGCACCCACCCCGAACAATAAATTATCGACCTGAGCTGAAAGCCCTTTAAAGTGAAGTGCTTGAAGGAAACATAACAGTTAATTATTGCGTGTATATCTTCCGGAAAGCATAAAATCGAATGAAACTTTAAAATCTCGTCGCCTACCTCGCGGACAGTTTCCGATGACGGTAGACTAGCCACCATTTGATCGAGGCGTACTCGATCGTTGTGCTTGAAATACCTGGGAACCAAGAATTATCGAGTGCGCTTTTCTTTTCAAAAAATTGAATATATAGTGTACCCTAGAGCTTCTAGTAGGAAGGCAGAAGTGGGATAGACGCTTTCATCTTCTAATATGAGATTGAACTCAGTGTACAGAACGTTGTTCAACCATTCTTCCAAGTCGTCTGCTTTCAATCCGCGCGTTGTCAAAATATATTCAGCGACAACTTCTTTGAACCACTGAAGACATATAGGTAGAGATTTGCAGCAATGTTCAGCATTTGATCATAATTTTTCAGGGCTGATCAAAAATGAACGACAAAACTTATCAATACAAACAGGTTGAATGAAATGTGGTGTATTGGTTATGGAAGAAAATAAAAATTGTTTTCGGTAAAAGTAAAGTGTTAGTGTAGCGGTTTGATATTAAGCACATCTAAATGTGTTAAATGTGAATACCAATACAAAATGTACAAGGAAATACCAGAATCGATCTAACCTCATCCTTTGCTAGCGTGTCGGGCCCTCCAGAGCTGAAATCTATTCCTAACTGATAACCACTCCAGGCACATATTACTCGATCCACAATTTCTTTCCATTCCTTTGAAACTTCTTCCGCCATGGCGACAAATCACGAATTAGACCACGGTACAGAGTAATCCGAGAAAAGCGGCGACAAAATATGCACAACAGAAAATGTTTTTTCTCGACGAACTATTCCTGCAAAAGAAAAGTGAGCGAACGGTAGCGGGTCTCTTGTCGAACATATTTCCTCTTGTTAAATGAACTAGAAAGAGAAACGACCACCGCATGCCATGCTTTCTGCATTCCCACATCCACGGTACACTCGACCTCTTAATTTACATCCAAACTTGAGGGAGAAAGGGAATGAGCTGAACTTAGAAGAAGAAACATGGATCACTAAAGACAGTGGCTGGTCGATCAGACCGACATAAAGGACTCCGAAGCAAAACACAAGTCTGGAACCCGAAGATAAACAGACGAAGAATCACTCCTCGGAGTTTTCGACCAACTTGAGAGGTGTTTATTTAAGATGACACAAGGAATTTGATAAATCGCTTAAACATCGTTCTCGCCTAGACAGTGGGCATGCAACAAACGCGAACAAACGATCAAAGCGTCAACGGCCTGTTACAACTTTTTGGCGTAATGCTGTAAAGCCTGGTGGAGACTTGCAGACAAACTCTTTGAATTGACGACAACGAGAAAGTGGAAAAGAGCAGTTCATCCGCCATTCGCAGGTCTACAAAACGGCTCAATTTGCTTCAAAAATGGATGAAGAGATGGACATAGACGTAGTAGCAGATGAAAACGGCCAGCAGGTGAATTCTGAACAGGACGCTCCCAATCGTACGATCGATGAGCCTCTCGAGGACGAAGATGACGACAGGGTGAGCCCTCGTGCCTCTACGTTAACTGTCTATTCTGATACGTTATTGAGATCAGTTGTGCCACTAGTTGGTGACATCTCGTGAAGAGGGCAAGAAGGGGGGGGGGGGGGGGAGACGGGAGTGAATCGGATGGTTTTGAGGTCCAGTTAAGGACTAGTTAGACAACAATTCATTGAGCAAATGCGCACTTGATTTCAGTGCGAATTTCAATACACCGATTATCTGCTGGTAGCCATATGCATATTCAAATCTATAAAGTAACTTTTCCCATTCAGACATATAGCGGGTCATCGAATGGGTCGTCTTACGCGGAGGACGAGGATGGTGTCCCTGTGGTAGCACTCAAGAAAAAGGTGCAAGTTTTTGTTGTGAAACTTCTAGGACTTTAGCTACGAAAAGAGATTACTGCCTGAATCGGCACCTATCGTTGACATGAACAACTCATGGAAAGGTTGATAATGGCAAATGGCATAATATAGTGTTACGTAGTAATGGTGCAATACATTAGATTAATAATTCACTGTTCTTACTTAACAAATAAAAGATCGTCTTACTATACATTCCTATCACTAAAAAAATTCAAAACCGTGACAAGATCTCTATGTCTGTATTCTTCAGTTTCCTCTGCTTCAGAACTTCAATCCAACTCCAGCTGTGCGTGCTGCTCCTGTAGAGCTGCCATCCAATACCCGATTGAAGATAAAAGTGAATAAGCTGTTTGTGAGTTCGCACGAAATATCTTTTGGATTCGGAGTATTTCTTCTTTTCGGCGCCACATGTGAGAAGCTCGGTACAAGATCACCGCTAGATTTTTTGATTTTTGAATTTTTCTTCATTTCAAGCCCATCATCTTTCGTGTAGAGTTTCTTGCAATTCGAAATGAGGTGTTTACAGGTCACGGCGGAGTGGAAATGGATTGAGGGAGGTGACGATACTTGTGGTATCTGCCGTATGCCTTTCGAAGCATGTTGTGTGGATTGCAAATGTCCGGGAGATGAATGTCCTTTGGTATGTCATCAACAAATGAGTTTAGAATGAGTTTAGCTCATTATAACATTAGAGCCTTAAGTTATCTGATTTGTATTGATTATCGTGATTTCAGGTTCTCGGCCAATGCAAACATCCTTTTCACATGCACTGTATCGTAAAATGGACCGATGCGCAGAACACTCCGAAGCCACAGTGTCCGCTGTGCCGACAAGAGTGGAAATTTGCGGACTGATGATTAGTTTAAGGTCTGTTCCGTCTGTGTTGCAACTTGTGTAGAGTTAACAATGTTTCGCTTTTATTTGACCATTGTTTTTCTGGAGTGATGGTGCAGAAAAATTTCGTGATCTTTACACAAGGACACGACCATGGATGATGATATTCACCAATTAGCACGTTACGGGTCCTCAAATTTGTCTCTGGGTATTGTAAGAAGTGTTTTCTGCCGTTTTTGTACTTTATTGAAGCTTGAAGTTGAATGTTGCTGCTCTATAATAGTGCGTAAGATTTATATTCAATTAAATTATGAAATTACTCTGACATCACACGTGAAGCAGTCTCTTACAACAAATTCTGACACCAATTGATCAAAGCTCAAAAAAGTGAAGGGAGAAGAAAACATATGAGCACCATATCATGGAGAAGAGGACTAAGTAGATCATGTCGTTTTATTAGTGTTTTGGCCAAAAATGTTACAAAGGAAAACTGTATTTCACATTACTTATCTCTCGTGCAAACAAATGACTAACAATTAGGGTCGAGAGAGAAGGTATAAAGATGATCGAGGCACTTTCTCAAGCAAGCAAAATTGGAGTTTTTGAATTGATTCCAATGATGTATGAGAAGCAGTTCAGGCAGCTTTCGACACTTCGTCCACTGCTTCTTTGATTTCCTCACTTGTGTAGAGCGAAGTGAGCTCATTTTCCATTTTTAATAGATCGTCTGAAAGAGAGGATGTGAATTAGTTCCAATCGTTTCCTAATCAAGCACGCTACTCGTAATGCTCCCAAAATGAATCTACGAGGACTTCTGGTACCCTCTTTTATCGGTCCTACGTCGTTATTCCACGAAAGTGCAATTCAAGGCAGACCTGATTTATATCTCAAAGTGCTCATAGTACAGGAATGCCTTACACAACACAACATATTCGTTTTTGAATAAACACTATGTGTTTTTCGGCCAATTAGGACTGTGGAAAAAAAATTGACAAAAACAACATAAGTTGGGCGTGAAACTTGGGGGAGAAGGTTAGGTACCTAAAAGTGGCCAAAACAGGGTTCAAGCCCAACCTTTTGTTTTCCTGCATGTTAAGCTAGTTAACACAGCGTATTGTACAACTCTATCATGGTGCTTGGCAATATCCAAAATCTTCAAATTATTGGCTTCCATATGCTGTGCTTCGAGGTATCTGGAAGAAGCTTGAAATTTGTATGAATTACTCTTGCCTCCACTCCTCCCTACCTCATCGCGTCTACTACATGTCCTCTTTCGAGAAGCACTTCCACAATTTCATCACAAGCCTTCTGCCTGCAAAAGAAGGCTTTTTGCAGCGACCTACGTATAATAAAGCAACTACGTGGGATACATACGTACCGCGCCAGAATGTCTATACCAGACTGGAAAAGCGATGGACATCTGGCCTCATAAGATAATAAGAGGAATGCCAGCGGTTTCGAATCAAAAATAACCTTAAAGACATTGTGGTTATTTTCGGGCAGTGCCGTTTCTCTGTACAGTATAGTAAAGCAGCAGAAGCATGTAAGTAGATTTACCTTATATGTTACAAGCTGATGAAGTTTACTCATCTCTCCAGACGAAGCTAGGGATTCGACTACCAATTCGAGAAAATATGCCTGTTGGTAACAAAAAGTGATCAGAAGTCGTAATCATGAGAAGAATAAATGAAGCAATTTAAGTTCGGCTGATGTGGCCCTATTCATATGCCAGACCAAAATGTACCGTCCTTTAACTGTGTTCCGCACGACTTGCCTTTTCATTAGATCTTCACTGCGGAATGAGTTTGTTTGAAACTATTTCGAAGTGTAAATGGAAATCACTTAACAAGGGAAGGATATTAGATGAGATAAGCAAACCAGCCCGTTTGGCCCTTCTGCTGGATGCATTTCCTTATTCTGCGATTCTGTTTAAAGGTCTCATAATCCCACACAGGGAATGTACGTGGGGAGTCGCTTCTAAATCCCAGGTGGGAGACACTTCCTTGTTAATATGTGGAAGACACTGGGCTAATATATGAATCAACTGTTAAAGCACAGCATACTGTCACAGTTGCACGGCAGCCCTATGTACACCGTATAAAGAACTTCCACCTAGGATTTACAGGGTGGCTGAAAAGTATAGGACGCGCCGTTCGACGCTTGCTGGCATCCTGCCAATGGGTATTTTCAGAATTTTGTTGGACTTTTAGAAAGCTTGGGTTCTGTACAAGAATCCATATAAGTCATTCGAATTACCGTTCGCCCGAACAGTCGCTACGAAAGTTTCTGCGCATCGACCCACTATCAAGAAGCTGCTCAGAGAAGGTTCACGAGCTGCGACATTGCGAAACGACTCGGTGTTCCCTCTCCAACCGTACGGAATGTTGCCGCTGCTCTCAGGAATCGAGGACGAGCCTCTGAGATGCCAAAAAGGGGACGACCGAGAACGGTGAACACACCGAGGATTCGTGACACCACCAGGAAGAGGGTCACCCGCAACCATGGAGTCAACATGAATCGTATTGCTTCTGACCTCAACATCAGCCGTCAAACCATCCAGAAAATAGCGAAACGCGACCTCAAGCTGAACAACTATCGGCTCCGTCGAGGACAGTTTTTTCAGAGCAGTCCAAGCAAAGTCGATTGATAAAATGCAAAAAACTTTTTCGAGAGCTTAGTGCGCGCCGCATCTCTGACGTGATCTGGACCGATGAGAAAATTTTCACCGCAGAACACTATTCAATCCGTTAAAACCAGAGAAAGTTGTTGTCAAAAGCTGACACCAGGTCCCCAGAACGTTGTCTTGTGCACAGCAGGCTATCTTTGAAAAATGTTATGGTTTGGGCCGAGATGACATCAGAAAGCAAAATACCTTTGTTCTTCATCGACAGAAATGTTAAAAATGAACTCCGAGGTCCATCAAAAGGTAGTTTTAATGAACGCTCTGCTACCCTGGGTCACTGAACACTTTCGTAACCGATCATTCGTCCATCAGCTAGATTGGGCCTCTCCTCATGCCTCGCAGTCGACAAAAGCCGTACTGGACGCGCCTTTCCCCGGTTACTGAGGTAAAGACATCTGACCTTCCTCTCCGCCAGATCTCAATTCAATGGACTTCTTTGTATGGGGGTACTTGGAGAGCGAAATCGCAGGTCGCTCCTACCGCACGTTTGACGCTCAGAGGTTGGCGCTTCAGAAGGCGTGGGACGACATCGACGTCGAATACCTGCGGCGTACGGTCGCTTCAGTCATCGAGAGTCTGAAGGCCTGTGTAAGAGCAAAAGGATCGAACTTTGAACACCTGCCGTCCTAAATGATCTTGTAGTTCTACTCTATTCCTCATTAAGTTTATTTGTCTCTATGTTCTCTATCTTCGAAGTTACGCTTACAAATGCGGCGTCCTATACTTTTCAGCCACCCTGTAGAAGCGACTCCCCACGTACTTTCCCTGAGTGGGATGATGGGACCCTCAAACAGAATTGAAGAATAAGGAAATGCATCCAGCAGAAGGGCCAAACGGGCTGGTTTGCTTATCTCATATTAGATCGCAACTTCAAATTGAGATGTAACTGCTTCCAAACGCGATCTCAAGTCCATATGTTAGATTTGAGAAAAATATCACCTCTATAGGGACAGTATGACGATGAAGACTTCTCAGATATTGCAGCATAATGTCAGCGGCATATTTGGAATCCTTCATTGAGCTTTCCTGAAAGCTGAGCGTAGGGTCTGATCAAACTTTCAACAAAGTCATTCCAGCTTGGACTATGAATTAGAAATATCGGAACTTTAACTTGCCATAAGCGGAATGAAGATACTACTTTGCATTTCTGCTTGCTCAATGCGCAGATGTTCCACATCGACAGGAATCAGCTGTGATTTTGTTGATTCTGAAGAAAAAAAAAACCAACGTTGGCAGTAGCTGAGACTTCAGAAAATTACCTATGTGATTGGCCTCGGCTGCTAAGGACAGAGTGAATTTTTCCACAATGAGGTCAAACAACTTCCGAACCTGCCGTAGCCGTAGCATTTTATGCTTCAAGCACTCGAGAAGTGTACTCAGGACGAGAGATTTTTGATTAGCTCGATGAATTAGAAATTCGACAAGAGTGCACTGAAAAGAAAAAAAGCCAATCGAGAGGTTGGATTTGTAATTCGATGATAGTTCAGAGCAAATCTAACCTTATCCACAATTACTTCGGAAGCCCGATCACAGCGTACAGTCAGCTGATACATCATTCCAGCAACTGGATCTGAAAATGTCTCCGTTGACCTGTGTCGACTAAAAATTAGAAGTAGACAATTTTCATACAGAGAGTTGCAGGGTAAGAATAAAAGAGAACATCAGAAGAATAAAGGTGGTATGGGACAAATGGCGCACTATCATACACGCATGGTCCACAGTTCGAATCACGGCGCGATGTCCTCCTGAGCCAACCAAGACCTTCATCACGTCAGATCACATGAATGGTAAAGGAGTCTCTGGACGATAAAAGCATAAACTCATACACCAGGTGGCCACCCCAATTGTATAGTCCATACACGCTCAAAACGCCACTTCGAGTCCGAAACAGTGAGGAGTGAACTTTACAGACGGGTTGATTAACGCCGAAAACTTCATCCTTTACCACCAATTATCGAACAAGATCAGATTCGAAGCACTTCGCGACACCCCAATACAGGAAATTCAATCAGGATCCCTAGTTTAGCCAAATTTCAAATTATGATATGTTGGTGCACATCCCTGAAACTAGTCACGCTGTGGGAATGACTACATCATCTGCTCACCGACAACAATATCAGGCTGAAACATGGACCAGAGAGGAACGTACAACGCGGGAGGTGGCTGGCAGATTGGCGATGGTCCTGGAAAACGTTGCTTCAATGACACTTCTTGGTGTAAGTCATACAAGTAAAAATATGATACTCGCTTATAGAAGTAGTGATCAGCGGGGAATGCGTAGGTCGATTGGGCGAAAGGGCAACGTCAAATATCATGGACTTCGCTGTCACCTTAAAAACTTATAGATCACTTTCAGAACTAGACTAAATCACTCGCCATTACTCAGCGGTAAGGTTATATGCGATCTCTTGACAAAATTAAAGTTACCTGATGATGAACTATGATAAGGTTATCGATTACATGGATGCCAAATCCTCCCGAGCATCCTGAATTAAGTGATTAAACTGTAATTTACAGTTGACTTTATACACTTAAGGTTGCTTCTTAATGAAGTTGTGCAAAAACGATACACCCTGATCGAATATCCTCGAAGCAAATTAGTCATATACTTGTCAGATGGGAAGAGCTGCATACCTAAGGCCAACGAATATTTCATTTTGGCTGCACACTGTATATCGGAAGTGAGTTCGTATATCATGAGATCGGTAGCATTGGAACCACCAGCGCTATATCGCAATACCATCACACATACTTTACCGTATCTGGAAATATTAAAGGAATGGTAATGGTTCGCAGACACTACTGCACCGTGTGTTCAGATGATGTTCTCCTATACAAAGTATAATCGTGGTGATGAATTAGATTCTCCACAGGAAAAATAACAACAGCTGAACTCACATGGATGTTATCGTTACATCTTTTTCCAGCAAATTTTCGCTCAAAGGCGTACTGGAGTCTACATCAAAACTCTAAAATGATATTCTAATTGGTGAGAAATGAAGCAAGTCAAGCAACATTACGGAAATATTCACCTTCAACCTCGTAAATTGACCATGCTGAATGAGGAAGGGTTGGAGTGTCGTACAGTTCATGCCAGTCGCCAGTATTATTAAGCTTGATTTGGCCTATAAAACAAAACGAAAATAGATCACCAAATCACTAGATTCTCATATAAAATCATAAAACATAACAGACATAAAAGAGCGACCAAGTGGCCGAGACGTTTAGCGTTCTCAAAAGTTTGGCGGACTTCTTCTCCTCGTTAAGAGAAAAAAGTTCGAGAGATTGTTTAGTGACGAAGATAATCTGAATTCAATGATGCCAGCGAGCAAAAAAGGCAAGAAATGATGAGTCTTTGAAAACAGACCTGACTATTAGAAATCCAATCAACACTGAGAATCATATCTTTGGACTTTGTAGGCACATTAAACTCAACCGCAGTTGTGCCGTCATTCTTTTCCAAGAGTATTATGTCCTAGAGTAATTCTGCTTCATAAATGGGATTTTGCGCTGCAATCAGTAATAAACATTTGTAAAATAATAGCAAACCACAGAGTTAATTTGACGTTGGAGGATTGCGAACTTGCCATTGGGCGATAACTTCATCAAACCAGGGGGACCACGATCCTTCGTGCTAAACTTCAATGAATGTAGCGATCCAAAAAACGGTAGAATGCTGAGAACTGCACCATTTCGTGGTTCATATCCTTGAGGAGTAAAAGATCCCAACCAACAAGGAAGATATTTAAGAAAATCATCATGCCAAACTTCAAAATGGACCAACCGTGCAGAAATAACGTCTTTTTCGGCGAGCGACTTGGCCGTGATCCCAAGCGAGCCGTTGTTCCTTACAGTGCATATCTGAACAAGGACACTGCTTTGCGGTATTGTGTTGTGATTAATTCTTACCTTGAGATTGACATCGTCGAAAAAGTTTTGAGTTATGTTTCCAGACTGCTCGTTTTGTAGAGTTTCAGGTTCAAACGCCACCGAAACGGACCCCAATTCTAACATCCAGCGTCTGCGCAGCAATCAATGGATACTGTCATAATTCGACAAGCAATTCAATGAAAACTGTTTGTAAAAAAAACAGACACACGGTGAAACCACACGGTCTTCAGGTTGAATGCGTAAAAAAATATTTATATCCAAGAATGTTTGCCACATTTCACGTCGATAACAAATACGAGTACAAGTAATTGTAACTAGATATATTCGAAAATGAAAAAGGATAGTTTCACAAGTCTCCTTTACGCCCACGGAAGCGACTCCTCATGTCAACTAAGGACCTCTTACAATCAGTAAAATTCTGGAGCAAAGAGAAGCATTTGTCTGGAACACTCCCATCGTGAGCGTCAATACATTCCTTTGCCGATCTTGCTTGGACCTTAAAAGAAAAGTGTTGCCACTGCGATATTTTGGTTACCGGTAACTAAGATCTGAGTTCGAGTTTTGAAAGTAATCGAATGCTTCACATACAACTCAAGATAACCGGTGATTGTCAGCCAAGATGATACACAAAGCGAATGAACGACCCAGAAACGTTCCTCTACTTTAATTTCCAATTTCTGCGCAATTTAATCCAAGGTCAACTGACGCAGTCATAGCATTTTCGACCCAGAAACATTGGTAGCTCGTAAAAAATAAGCAAGACAAAGCAGTAGGTGTGTGAAAGACTAACCTGAACACAATGTGATTCCTTTATGCATTTCTTCAATGCTTGACGTAGGCGATCACACGAGATACCCGTCGATGAAACCGAATTCAATTCTTCATCTTCAAACCGATAGGTTGCTGACTGAGGCAAAGCCGTCATGAATTGCTCACCCTTCAATGAAAAAGTTTAGATTGTTGTCAAAAACCTCGTATGATTAGGATATTTTATGTCGGATAAACCTTTCACAGCGATCCACTTTACGATCACACAAAAAAAACTCTTAAAACAAGGTAATGTATTGTAGAACGGAACTAAAAGACACTCTTTCACTCAAGAAAATGTGCATGGCAACAAGAAGGCTTCAGGTAACTTTGTAAGAAACCTCCATCGCCTGATCATTGCGTTCGAGCACTACCGAATATGGCAATAACTCAATAAGATGGATGAAATTGCAAGTGACCGCGTAGCGAAGAATTAATGAGTCTGTGCAGAGCGATTCCACCGTCTCAATTCCCCGTGAAGGGAAAACGCGCTCCAATCGCTTTGGTGTTCCCGCCGAGACTTCTCTTCGAAGCTATTTTGCCAATGGTTACAGGACCGTTGTCAACCGCGTGTGTAGTGACTCAGCGTTTTTGTCGTTTTCTCTGCGTCTCCTAGAATAAGCATCTCACCACGAAGATGATAGAGGGCAGACGAAAGAGCTCGCCATTCCTCCGTGCCTTCTATTACCAGTGATACAATAGGATATTTAGCGAACACTGTCGGGTTAGGATTGAATCAATGGTATTGCAGCTCTTCAAATGATATTGTTGATCTCAGCCCTGATTCCCATAAAAACAAAGTAGGAGATAGATTGCAAACCTGGGTTTTCTACAAGCCAAATGGATTTTTCTCGGTGTAGATGTTCTATGCAGACGTTTTATTAATATTTGGACGAGGATCAAGCCTTTGCTTCTCACAGACTATCTGAACTTCGAAATACGAAGTTTCCTTAGTTGGAAGAAGACTGTCTTTCTGAAAAATTTTCGACTCTCGGAACCATTCGAATGTCTACTCATGACGAGAGAGCGCTCTGTAGGAGAGTACGGACAATGAGCGGACACGCCCTCCTCCCGCTGGTGAACACGAGACGCAGAGTTTGCCTCGCCGTCTAATTCTCTCAGCGAGAGAATTTCTGGTTGACAACAGCCCTGTAACCTTTTGCCAATGTTCACGTTCGCAACATGTGTTTCCGTCGTTGCCCTCGTATTGATATTACTATGCCTGCTTTTCGGCAACTGCTCGTCCTTCGGGTCTATTCCTCACTTAGAATCGTTCATTTGGTGGTTTCTTATTACACTACTTGTGGTCTCATCTTAAGTACACTCTCGCTATTTTTTCTCGTACCAATTCACCAAATAATCGCTGTTAACACTCAAATAAAATCCTTGGTTTCACATGGCGATTCATATTGACGTCGTCTCTGGCGGTGGTATGTACGTACAGTAACCTTTTCAGTCGTAACTCCTTTCCAGGAGACTGGCTGTAGGAACGCGTCTGTCTGTGGTCCGCGACATCCGCCGCACGCGGATGTCGCGGACCATTTGTCTCATTATAACAGTTCTAGCGTTCTTCATACAGCTCAATCGCTATGCGATTATTTCTTTTGGCATTATTCTACTGTCAGTTCTTTTGTGCCTGTATTTCTTACTTGCTGCTGCATCCTGCTACATTCCTTCGCCTGCGACGTCTCTCGCCGCGACGCGACAATTTCGTTCTACTGCACCACACCCCTTCTTTCCTACTTGAAGTCATTATGCGAAATTTCAATGTGTATAGCATGGGTGTGTTGTGAATATTTACCACTGTCAACCTGCAGTGTGATCATGTCCCAGATATCTCAAAGAGCTTGAACTCAAAATGAAACAGGAATATGGATGATGGTCCTTCTGGGATTTCCTTCCTTCTTGCCATGGCTAAGGTGTACGAACGCTAATGCTAAACACTGAGGAGTAGGAAAACGCACATAACTGCAGACGTCAATAACTTTGCTTTTAGCGTGACAATAATCACTGGGTCCATTTCGCCTTTTGTTTTAACAGTGGAACCGTTGCTCTTTAGTGAATGTAGTGGGGTGTGTCAGGATCGAACATGGATGGGGACAGGATTCGGCAACAGCTGATATTCGCTATGGGGTGTTACTGGGCGCTAGAGTGCGTGAGCCACTCGATCACTTACGCTATTCGTTAACGTAGGTCCTTACTTATTTACTAATGTAAGGGGTGACTCCATATAAAATGACGTGTGTCGGAATAGAATAATAGCTCGTAAATGTTAAAAAGAGATCTAAAAGGCCACAGCTACTCATGGTCTATTTCGTGGGTACTTATCGCATTTGCGGTGTACCCTGACACTATGGTATGTTCCACGCGACGTCGGTAGGGTAGGTTGGCGAAAGGTGATAAGAACTAATAGGACCTTTTTATAAGTTTACGATCTCTACGCAAGGGTTTGCGAATTCTTGAGATGTCATGTTATGTCTTAGTTAAATCAACAACGGAAAATGATTCGACGTCCAATTGTCT
Organism: Haemonchus contortus; assembly: GCA_000469685.2. NCBI lineage: Eukaryota > Metazoa > Nematoda > Chromadorea > Rhabditida > Trichostrongylidae > Haemonchus > Haemonchus contortus. The sequence continues at coordinate 51,110,233 of LS997565.1, forward strand.
GCAATTCTCGACCCTTGGTGATAGTGATGCGACAACATTATCCAATACCCTTTCAAGGCTTAACTTTAATAATCAGGTTACTCTGCTAGAAAGGGGGCTGCGCCACAGACCTATAAAGAGAAGAACAAAATTCCTGATGAGTGATAATTATAAGAATCAAAAGCAACGGGTCGAGATTTATTAGTCACGAGCGTAAGTCTCAGCTGCATCCCTCTACGGTGCCAGATTTCAAAATTTATGAAACACCCGCCTAACTCCAGACACTCTCCTTCTCAAAAAGTAATGATCGGAAATGTTGCATAAGCTGAAGGGAGGGATGTCCTGCAGGCGCATCTGGTCAGCGAAAGGAGCTTTTTGTTTCTTTTGTCTGGCTACTTGTCTTTTTACATTTTCTGAGTTTTCCTTAATGTAAACTTTCTACTTTTGCAATTAATTATGTGCATAACAAAAGCGCTGCCACAAGACCTCAATTATATTTCGATCCAGCCCAACCCACTCCATCGGTCTCTACGGTTATTATCAGGTCGTTGGCGTAGCTTTACTCTTTCCCATTGGTGTTTGATTTATTTCCGATTCGGTAATCCTATAGTTCTCTTGATATTCCTTTGTTCCTTGGCTGGATTAATCTGTTAATATGCACTCCTTTTTCTTTTATCGCCCCCTACACAGATTGTTTTCCAACTCTTCCTCAAGTAAACATATGAATGCTAGTTAAGATGTAACGGGTCTGCTGTGTTATAACATCACATCATCTAACCTAACTCTAAACTGAAAAACGTGACTCTAGCTTTGCCCTTTTTATCGTAGTTGCTCTCTGAGTTGCGGGTTTAAGTACACATGGTCCACAAGGCTTGCGGATTACTCCATCATGAAGTAATCTGTAAAAAATTAAAAAAAACTTTGGAGTCCAGGACAAAACATGTGTGGTTTCTGTGTTCTACCCTAACAGTTTGGGTGACCCAAACCTATTCAGGGTGAATGATTGAGTTCGCCACGGTCTCCACGCTCTTTGTTTCCTAGGTTGCTATAGTCTTGGAAACTGCTCTTGAAAAGTGAAATTCTCTGTCCCCATACAGTTTTGTTGTCCGGTCCTTTTTCCTCTGATTTCTTCATCACAGATGTAATGAAGCTGATAACTTCTCGACAACCTTCGTCTTTCATCATGTTCCAGTATTCATTCATTTCAGATGGGATCCGTGCCTCTTTTCGTTTTTCGTGCTTTCAATCGAGATATTCAACATAAACATGCAGATTGTGGCTTTTGTTTCGAAAAACATTATGATCGCTGTTCTTCTTTTCTGCTGGTTCGGTGGAAGTTTCGAATCGCTAGAACTGAAAATCTTTTTGATCATTACACTCAACTCCCTCTTTTCTGGTTGTTCCACTTCTCCATTGATCGGGTTTTGTGATTTCAGCAGATTTTCTTGCAGCGCATTTAATTAAGGTCCTTAACTCAGTGAAGAATAAGGAATGCTATGTTGATTTATGCCCTCACTCATAAAAACTTGCTCAGAAATTGTTCTTATTTGCTCAAAGCAATTCTCTTCATACTCATGTCACAATGTTTGCTGAACTCCCCCTCACCGTCAGTGGGCGGATTGCTTTTGCGGAAGCGATGTAACGAATAAATGTCGTAAGCTTCAATCTGCGCTGCGCGTCTATCGTGATATCTTCGTTGGTTGCATTGTAGAAATCACTTTATTCCTTCATCTCTTGATCACTATCGTGCATACCTTCAGGTTGTTTAAAAGTTGCCGGCGGGCTTTCAGTGATGGTACTTTATGCCTTTCCATGGGACGCGTCGACTTCAGTCGCGAATCTCACGCAATCTCAAATACGACAGCTTTGCGCTTTGATGCAAAACGACTCGTTGTCATCGCTGAACAATTCTATCAATTTTGCTACTGCCGATGACAGGTCTTTATCAGGCTTATCTGCCTTACAAAGTAGCAGCGGATTCCATGAAAGACCTTCGTCATATATGGGTGGGTTTTAGCTTTTTTCCGATGATTTTTGATGTTTATGTAAGTTCTTACTACTATTTCCGAAGTTTTAAGTATTATGTTTCATTTGTCAGGTGATACGAAGTTCATAGTTTGAGCTTTCCATCGGGGAACTTGGTTAGGAAAAACAACCAATGATTGCCGTTCGGGGGTATGAGGAGCAGTCTGAGTTTCTCGGAGAGTTTTCACTAAGTTTTCGAGAGGGAATTGTGAGGTTAAAAAGTACATATTAGCAATGAACTGTACAAGTGCAAATTTTTGCAAACTTCCGCCAAAGGGACTGTCGGCTTCTCTCTCCTGTTATAGTAATCATATAAAATTTCCCAGAAACCCTTACACCTGTTATTGCTATTTTGAGCTGCCCTTTTTTTTGTGGATTGAGTTCCTGGTTTTCACTGCGGCAAAGCATTTCTATTCTAGTCTGGGGAGTTGGATTGCTGTTTGTTACAATTATAAATATGTGCGCTGTTGTTGGAATTGGTGTCATGCGATATCTCACTAAGGATATATACAATCAGGTGAATTCAAATTTTCCCTAGATGGTTTGTTTCAACTACAGCATTTGTCAATGTGATTGCAGGTTATCACTCTATTTGTCGGATTAGGTGTTGGTTCATTATCGGGATCTAGTTTTTATCATCTTTTGCCGCAGGTCAAATAGTTTTTTTTGTAATACTGTTTGTTATGCATTTTATTCGGACCATTATCAACACCTAGGGTTCATCATTATGTTTTCGTTTAGTTCTCTGTTGTTTCAGGCTCATCCATCGCTTGTCGAGGAGGCTGATGAACAAGGACGTCTAACGCATTCATATCTTCATATGGCCCATTTTTCACTCATCGGAGTGTACTTATTTTTCATGTGTGATAAGATCATCAAAATAGTGCTAGAGATGCGAAAAGTGAGTCTTCTGCTCTTCTTCAGTAGTGCACATAGATTACTTCACTGACCCTGGTTTACTGGTTTACTTGACCTTCCAATTTTATTTGGCTGTGCCTCCCAACGGCATACAATTAACCCTGGTTCTTTCCCTCCTATTAAGACATCACCCTCATCAGTGATGTAACAGGGCTGTTTGCATTCTTCTTAATGCAAATATCGAGGACAAGAGAATGTCAATAATATTGTGTAGATTGCTCGGTTATGAATGGTTGTACTGTGCTGTAAGGTCTATATTCGATAAAAACCCGAAGTAAACGAGTCACTGCCTGGTAGATAGAAGCTGCTGAGTTGTCGAGTGTACGTGCTTGGTAGGAGGTCTCTCTGGGGACAGACCAGTCTTATCGGGAAGTGGAGTAAAGTTTAGAAAAGCTAAGCTGTCATTTAACATGGCCTAGGTTTTCCTGAGGACGGGTGACTCGCTTAGTTTGAATTTGATTGCGACCGTGGCGCAGGCTTGATATTAATGGTTATAGAAAGCAAAAGAACAATACAATTCGAAATCCCAAAAAAGTTTTTATTAAAGCGCAACCGTTCGCAAATCATGACTGTACAAACATCCGATCGAGACGAGTTTTCGAATCGCAGCGATTCTGCGCTCGTTTCAAACAAACAGAACTCCCATGAAAATGTAAGTAGGCCTTTTGTTTCTAGCATTTAAGACGGTCAACTAATTGTGTTGTTCTGAAGGAATCTTCGAACAAGACAGGAACGAATGACATCGAATTGTTGAAGCTCGAGAACAGTGCTGGTAAATCGATGGGCGATCAGGTAATCTATGTTCATATTTTTCTTGAGGCGGTAGTTATGGTTTATCTTTTTCTATCGACGCCATAAATTCTACACTTTGGGCAATAAAATCCGTTTCTTCGTTGCTTTTAGTTCTTTTCTATTTTCTCTCGGAACTCACCCCTATGAAAAAACGATTTTCATAACGGCTCTGGGAACTAAATTCATCAAAATTAGACCTCATCGTTCAGCTTCAATTTGCCAAGTTGTTGGGGTTTCTGCTATTCTGTATTGGATGCGATTTTTTCTTGGCGAGCATGGGCAAGTTTATGTTCGCGGTTCCATTTAGTGCTTTTCCTCCCGACGCCATTGCAAGATGTCTTCTCTTCGGATTTTTGGAGCAATTTTTAAAACGAACACGTTGAACCAGCACGAATTTGGCGACGAGAACAGCCATCATCGAAGTTCTGTTAGTATGAATGACTATTTCCTTCTCTTCCTTTTTAATTTTTATTTGCTGCCAAAGGACTAACCTTTTTGTGGCAGTGTCGTTTGGACTAGATCAGTTTAACAAATCAAAGCTTAGAGCTGTAATATAGAGCTGAACCAAGACTGCTCACTATAAAGTATGAATAGTTTGAATGGAAGTGAATGCCGAAGTGGTAGATGTACCAGTTTCTCTCTCACTGCATTAGGTAGAAAAAAGTAGATTTGTGTGCTAGTAAGGACACATGGTTTTTCCCACCTCAGAAGTGGTCACTTTCTCGCTTTCAAGTGATCCAGCTTCTCATTATTGTTAAAGTTTTATATGCCGTGCAAGCTCCTCGTAGGCACTCATAGAATCGGACTTTTTCTTGAAGTCCGAAAAGCTTTCTCGTGATGAGAGAGGGGCTAACTTAGTACGAAGAAGATCCCGTAATATCGAGCGACTTACAAAGGGTAGAAAGGCTTCAAAAGGCCTCTAGTTTTCACTTGTTCTCTCATCCATACCACATCTTCTGCAGCATCCTTTTTTCTGTGCTTTTTTATAGTAGATTTGTCCAAACTGTCACATGAAGGCACAGTTCACGATGATTTCGGGTAGTCCAGATTATGACGAAAAATGGAAGATAAGATGGAAATTAGTGCGATGAAGACGAAGGAACTGCTGGAATAGGTGTTTTCAAAGTGAAAAAAGCTTCGAAAAATCATTGAAAAGGGGGCTGGACGAGAGTGATACCAGAAAAGAGAAGAATGGGGCGTTTGGGTGAGCTATACAGTGGGTCTCACTGCGTGCGTGTGGGACCTGGTGCAAATGACAGACTACGGTGAGCAAAAATTCACTCATAAGCACAGGTTAACAAAAAAACTCTAGTAGCAGCAAAAGCAGCCCATCTTTCTCGACCTCTTGGGGTAGAAAATCAAGTTAGGGATCGCAACAGCAAAAAGAACAACAGAGGAAGAAAGAACGGGAGAAAAACATCGCCTCACCACTCGACGATCAGCTGATTGTGTGTGGGTCCTAGAACGAATAGTTGCAATCTGTATTGTCTCGACACTCGTCTGACGTGACATCGGTCGAGTGGCGGGAAGGCCGCGCGAATCGGGAACAGGGCTTCCACTATGCCCTGACCGTCGAGGTTTTGGGCGCGAGCGGGTCCTTTGTATTACCTTTGGGAGCCACTGAATATTCCCTACGGGAAGAACTCAGAAACAATTTTCATCGTAAACCGTGCCCTTAAGCCTTAAGTCTCCAAGTTTGTATATTGGATGGCCCCTATCCTGATGAAAAGTATTATCTTTAACATGTACATCTAAGTTTAGAGAAATCGTTACTGTTCCACTAGGAGCCCATTTCGGAAATCTTGAAGTTCTTCAATTCTTCAGTGCTTCGAAAGTTTGCATGAAAGTACCAAGGACAGAACACCTTATGGGGATGTGGTATACATAGCGCTGGATGTGGTCAGTCCATCGCTGGGTGATTCGCGTTCAATGATTTCTGTGGATTCGTTTTCTTTTGGACTACCCGTACTCCTTATATTTTGCACCGTAGTTTCTCACATAAGGCTAAGCATCTACTTGAAGACTCAGTTTGCTATGAATTCAAGATATTATTTTTAAGTTGATGGGTCTTAATGTCGTTGGAGAATATCAAAATGGTGGCGAAGAAAGCGAGAAAATTGGGTAGGCTTGAGACACATAAGGTTTATAAAAACTAGGGGTTGTACGGGATGACGAGCAAAGCTGCATGAAAGGGGTGTTTGGCCGAGATGTTAGTCGTCGCAGCCAAATACCCCTTCTATAATGCCGTGAAGCCGAGTGTAAGTGCGTAAAGAGCAGGCTGTCTTGAGCCAGCAGTGCCAAACCTTGTCTTCCACTACCGCCGAGCTTCATGGTTGAACTATCAGAATGTGCTCCACTGGTACAGCCTATAGGACGCCATCGAAGAAGTCCGCCATCGAAAGTGAACGTCAACTAAATCGTCTTTGAGCTATTTTCCTCCCAATCCCTCTCTAGGCAATTATTGACCAGAGCCGCGGACTTAGGAGCTAAGGGTTGTCTTAGTTTAAAATTTCTTTTCTATCATAATCTATTTCTTTATCATGAAATTTGCTCCTGAACATTCGTCCTTCGGGAGAATGGAATCGTTTTGGAGCAGCATGGCGATAGCGGTAGGATCATTATGTACATTAACGCTGGAACTTTCTCGTGCTAATCACCAAGTAACCTAACAGCGAGATCAGAGTAACAGCGTCCTGCTTGGGTGTTTTGAATTATCCTTCTGTTTCGAAGTAGCTCAGAATTTCTGTGTGTAGTTGATTTGATTAGTGTAAAAGAAACGATCGGTAGAGCGATCACAACCATTGTTGCAAAAGGTTTGTTGGTCCCACAGCTAACTTTCGTTTACGAAACAGATGAAGACTACTGTAGAATTTCTCGGAAGCTTCTTTTAGGCTCATGGAATTTGTGTGCATGACCACTCCGTCGAATTTCGAGCTGGCGACTCGGCAATAGCCGCGGTAGCATGGATGATCATCTTTGGGGATGGTTTTCACAATTTCATCGACGGCATTTCAATTGGTGCGTCGTTTGCGGAGTCGATGTATTCCGGTCTGTCGATTTCGCTTGCTGTACTTGCTGAGGAGTTTCCCCATGAATTAGGTGAGTGCAATCCATCTTTGAACTACTCCTTCCGATTTTTTTTTTGAATTTCTACAAGAACTGCCTAAATGGCATTGGCCTGCAATAAATAAACTTTCGCAGTAGCTGCTCTTGTCCTGTCGATCATATCAATTTTAACTCTCAGACCTTCCATAATGCCTACCTGCATGGATCCTTTTTACGCGCTCGCTCAAACTGAGTTTTGTTGACTTCCGCAGGATCAGCTCTTCGAAGATCTTCCAGAAAGTGAAGTCTGACAATGACCTCAAAATGAAAGCAACAGCTCGTAAGATTAGTTCTCCGTTTGTAGGCAGAGGGCCTACGCTGCCTTATGAGCAGGGGTGATTGAATGTCAACGTAATAATCGGGCACATTCAGCAAGGACCAATACAACGGATGAAACAGCTTGTTTGGTAGTCAATGAAGGGCTGTTCCAAAAGGCTCATCTAGGGACTCTTATAAATTGTAGGTTGTATGGGTTTCTACTTGTCTGCGTCTTTCACGGCGATGCTTTGCTGGTGTTTCGTTGGGAACCGTGAGGCTTCCTCGAGTGACGCTCAGATTATTTCCAATCAAACTTGGAGGGCTCTCATTCTACAATAATATTCATTATATCATTCATTGTGATGACAATGTTATGGACCTTTCTTTCCTGTTGACTGATATTATTTGACCGCATTACGTGTAGTGAGGGTTTCACAAGTATGGCGAGTTGCTGGTGAACTGGTGAAACTTCAGCTTCGGTCGGGACCTGGACCCGTACTTGTGCTTTTCGCGTGCCGTGCTCCTTAGCCCTTACGCTACCGAGACTTTTGTTATTATTACAATCCTAAGTATATAACGCGTGGTGAAAGCGCACGAGCCTTGAGCCACTGCTCACAACGAGCTGGGCGCTGACGAGATGTGTTGAAGTATTTGAGCGCTTTTACGGAAATTCATAACTCTTGCTCTTCTGTACGAGAGCATCCAAATTTGGAAGAGGAGCAGGCGGCAGGCCAAGTTTAACGCGAAAAAAACCGGGGTCAGCCGGACGATCCTGCTGTATTAATGTTATTTTAGTCGTACTATGAACGGTCTCAATCCAACCCCATCCAATTCTTCTTTTGTGAGAGATCCCTGCATTTACGAAAGGCTTTGCCTAATCGGTTGCTGCTTTTGGTGCGACAGGATTTCTGGAGTAGGCTTTTCTAGAAAACCGTACTCGTTCGGCATTGCTGTATCCCGCATTTATTTATTCCTTACCATCTGTTTCCAGAATCTTCCAATATGAATGCCGTAGACGACTGACAATAAGCTCATAGGTTAAAGAATTCTGGAAGAGGGGCCTAGATAATCTAGAGTTGTCGCAGTAATATTAAAGGACATCACCGTGAAGGAAAAGTGGTAATTATCATATTGCAAAAAAAAAACCCAGAAAGCCACTTCGATAGGGGTGCCGGAACTTCTCCCCGAATTCCCGCGGCAAGCGGCAAAGGTCACGTGGCGGCTACCCTATCCTTGCACTCGAAACTCAAACCTTACCCTTCTAACCGCGCGACCGGGTGCGGCGAACGCGAAGCCGTTCTCAAGGAGAAGATACCGGGCCTCTTCGTTAGGGATTACTCCTTGAAGGAGGTTAAAGGTTATAGTTTACTCACATTTGTCCTTACATGAACAGCCTTCGAACGCATGACAGAAAAATTGGGGAAATTGATGGTTTTAGGCTTAGGCGGATCAGTTTCAGGCTTGAACGATGTGGTATTAATTTTGTTCTGACGATGAGTCTGAATGCTGCAGCTTCTCGATTTGCATCACCAGTTTAACACATTTTTCAGGTGATGTTGCAATCCTTGTCGCGTCCGGGATGAATCTTCGCCAAGCACTTCTCTACAACCTCCTTAGTGCCATAACATGTTACATCGGTGGGTTGCATGTAGTAGAACCAGTGTACTACTATAATACTGTGTGTTGATGCCGCTTAGGATTTGTAACAAGAATATACCGCTATTGAAAAAGCTTCAAAGGCCCTGCTCATTACGGCAGTTAGTGCTGTGTGAGCTCGGCCTGTTTCCTTTTACATAAACACTTCAGATGTTGCATTGCCTTCTACCACTAATTGAATTCAGGCTTCGCCATTGGTGTAGGTATTGGCGAATTGGGTCCGGACGTATCGAAGTATGCGTTTGCTTTGGCTGGTGGAATGTTCCTCTACATATCGCTGGGTTGTATGGTGAATGATTTTGCCTTGAAAAAATATGTAGATAGGCAGTCAAAGTATTCTCTATACGGCTTAATATTTGGTTTTGTAAAATGTAAAATTTATTAGATGGGTTCATATCTTTTCTTAGATGCCTGAGATGAAAAAGGCAATGGAGGAGGCGTTGAATGTGTCACTACGTCGCGGCGCTTACGTGCTGTTCCTGCAATCTGTTGGGTTGTTCACTGGTTTGTTTTTGATGTACTTCATGGCAAGGTATGGCGAGGAATTCTCTATCTGATTTGATGGAACACTCTTTCGCATGTCATATCGTTCAGTCTTTTGATTTAATATTGACTGTGCTTTCTCATTCTATCATTTCGTTTCTAGAAGCGTTTTGGTAATGTAGGTTAGGATTCCGTGATTTATCGCGATTTTGTTGTGGTTGGGTTTAATTCAGTTCAGAATGCCTTTCACGAAGTAGAGGTTTGTTATCATAGACGAAGTGGCGTGCTCATGTCATTCAGGAACTTATTAGTACTCTAGTATATATTGAGAGTGTCCTGATCCTCCCTTTCAATTACATGAAACAAAGTTGGTTTTCTGAATCTATCGTCGCAAAGATTGTGTAATTCTTAACCGGTTTGCATAATATATTTTGTAGTCAGATTGATAATGATGTGCATAATTTGTGGAACAAAGTAATTGTTGATGCGAGTTTTATTTTAAGGCATAATGTAAGAGTGAGATTTTATTCTAGCCGCCTGAATTTATGTGTGATAGGGTGAAACTAGTGTTCGCTTTCGTCATCATTTTGTCAAGGTTCTAATGTTCAATGAATATAAGCAGCCAATTCCCTTCCATGAAGTTGTTCTGAAACAAGATTTTGCCAGGGAAAGTGAACGCATTACGCCTAACTTCGTAACCAACGGCAGTACATTACCAATCCGTTGCGAAGTGCGGAGCAGAAATTTAAATGAAGTCATAGGTAATATTCACTTTTGATCTGCATTTTCGGTATTGCTTTCCTGCTACTTGAAGTTTTCATCTTTGCGGATGGTTTGATAAGCTACTAAATCCAGTTCACGATAATTTTGGGGAATCTAGATTATGACGAAAAATGGAAGATAAGATGGAAATAGTGCAATGAAGGCGAAGAAACTGCGTGAATTCGTGTCTCCAAAGTGAAGGCTTCGAAAAATGATTAAAAAGGGGTACGGGAGTGGGACCAGATGAAAAGGAAGGGACGTCTGGACGAGCTCTACAATGTGTGTCAGCGCGTAAGTGCGTGTCCTGGTGCGATTAGCTGATTACGGTGAGCAAAATCATTCACTTATAAGCAAAGCTAACAAAAAACCTTAAAACAGGCAATGTAGCCCACCTTTTCCAGCCTCTGGAAGTAGAAAGTTATAAGAAGGGTCGCAGCAACAATAAGAAGAACAGATAATAAAGAATTGGAGAAAAACATCGCCTCATCACTGGCGATGAGCTGGTTCTGTGGGGGTCTTGAAGCGAATATTGCAATCTTAATCGCCTCGACACTCGTCTGACGTGACATCTATCAAGGGGCAGGACATCCGGGCGATCCGGTAACGGGGCTCCAACTATGCCCTAACTGTTGAGTTTTGGGACTCGACAGTGTCCCTCCTGTTTCCCTTAGGTATTCCTGGGAAGAGAACTCAGAAACTATTTCTATCGTGTCGAACGGCTTCAACGTTTATTACTGGCTGCTTTCACAGTCCGCGAGTTAGCGAGCAAGTCCGCGTCCATCCAGAATTGGGTGAATATACCCATACCCGAGTAACGAACCGTCGCTATAAGAGTTCTTTTGCTAGCTGTGGACACAACATGGAGTAACGGAAATGATGGTTGCAATGCAGAAGGCTCTAAAGTCGTCTAAATTATTCGGAGTAACCGGCATGATCAACTGCCAAAAAGTTCGACACGACCCCCAGGAGGTCTACAGCAAATGCTCAGTGGGGTACAATATTAAGTCGACCGTTCATTTGCTAAATAAAATGAATCACTGAATACATTGAGTCAGTGTTCCTTCCATGACCTTCGATACCATGATACCAGGTAAGCGGTCGGTAAGACTCACTCATTTTAACAACTGACTCTTGGATGGACGAGCTGAATGAGCTCATCTATGACAGGGTCCACAACAAGGTCTGCAGACTCTGCTAATTGTCTGGATTTTGAAGTGATCTATTCTTATGTTGCTTGTTCAGAAGTGGTTCACTGCTCGTGGATTGGACTTACTCTCACAAAGCACTGGTCAAAACGTTGAGTTGGTAAGAGGCGAACTCCAATTGACCATCCACAATACTTTCTTTTAACTCAATTTCAGATAGCGAAAGTGATTTGTGGCTTTCTTTTCATCCTTCTTATCGGCAACAATAACTGGATAGTGTGTAACACAATTCTTGTCGTCGTTCCCCTTCTTTTAACCTATGTTTATCCCGATGAAAAGCCTCCAGTAAGCAACATGCGTGTGTACTGGTGAGGTCCATTATTTATGTGAAAACCGTACGCTGCTCTGGTGTTTTTCTGTAAAGCGGAGCAGTATGCAGTTAGCTGTTCCCATTGCTGCTCAAAACTGGGCGACAGAAGAACACCCGCTTAACTTTGAACATTCCTCTTTCGTTTAGTTTTCCATGGGTACACTAGAGGCACGCAATCGTAAGGGCTGGAATAGCATTCATTCCGAGCCATCTTGGTCGAGATTGAGCGATTCTGGTCTTGTTCGGCGTCAATCGAACCTCCGCTCGATCAGCAAGGAAACAGGGAAGCAAGGAAGGCAGTGGGGTAGGGTGAACTTTGAACAGGCCGCCTTTTCTGCATTTTAATATCTAATACTAGTAACCTGTTCATTCGCACATTTTGAGTCATCAACTGTTCGAACACTCGACCGCAATGTGCAATCCGTGAACTTCGACCCCCACTTCATAGTCTTGTATGAGAAACATAACGTTGTACCAAAAGGACTTTGAAAATGAAATGCCTTAACTGTAATCAAGAAGGACCACTCCATAAACACTCCACTCCTACACTCCTTACTAGAAGTGGTTTTTTATGATGTACACATATGTATGTAAAGAGCCTAAGTCCCTTCGGGAGCAGAATTACTGAAACCTCACACTTCACTTCCGTAACTCCTTTTGCCTCGTAAATATTATAGTCCGAGAAGCTTCCAATATTATATCGTGAGCTCAGACGAATGAAAGGCACAGATTACGTGTTCCTTTTGGGGTATCCAGTTTGAGACAAATTTGGTAGATTACCAATGGGAAGTTGTAGTGAGGACGTGTAACAAAGGTTTATTAACACGCCTAGTACGAAGATCGACCATAATATAACATTCACGGGGTTCATATACACAATATGTGGGCGGTCCTCAGATACCGTATTGCCACTGGACCTTAGGGGCCCGTGGCGGTACTCAAGCTCGGGGGTTGAAAGAGCGGACCGCGCCAACGGCAGAACTTAAGTTACCTACTTGATTGCACACTTATGATACCGCCAGGTCATGCCTGTGGTCTCAACCCAAAAGATACTCATGTCAAGTTATGCCTATAGTCAATATGTTGGACTAGCATCTTATCACTCATTCTTGTAAAGGCTAGTTCTATTATAAACATATATGGTTGTGAATCCACAACAAATAATGTAAGTGATAATCTAGGTCAGGATACTAAAATTGATATTGGTATAACTGGTTGTCTGTCGCTACTTGCCGCGCGGGAATATTGAACCGTAGAAAAATGTTTAAGAACGAAAAGGAGGTGTAGTGCAAAGAAACCAGATCGTGAGCGCCCAAGAGTGTTGAAGCCCAAAAGGAACCTTTTCCCAGACGATCCACACGATATTTATATGTCTGCGCGATGACGAGTCCTTTGCAACATGACGATATTTTCTTTATGAAGCAAAAGCCTTATAGCAACGCTTGACATTATATTATGCTAAATATTGTTAGAAGCCGTACGAGATTGCAGATGTTGATGATTTGACTCACCAAGGCGCAGCGTTTTTTCCCAGTCTGGACAGGATGTTTATCAAGCACAATCCATACTTAGGGGAACAAAATTGAAAAAGGATCGCAGTAGCGCGACAGATACTGCGAAAATAAGCGGTTTTACGGGATTTCAGGGTTTTCAAAAAGTAAAATTAGGGGTTAGACGAGAATGTGACGACAAAAGTGGCACGAAATGGATCTGCGGGCTTGTTGTCCAAATGTGTGTGCCATTGCTTTCTGCTGGGTTCAATAAGCTGCCTATGTGCTGTATGGGTCCCGATGCGAATGGACAACCTCCGCAGTCTGTGCAACACCTGAACACTTGTCCGTCTTTGGGTGTACGTCGGCTTAGCTGGCCTGGATCATTTATTACGCCCTAGTATTAACTTTTTCGACCCTGCAGCTTCCCTGGTGCTACCTTGGGCGTCACAGGTTCATCCTAGAAGAAATCCCAAAAACCGTTTTCACGGTGAGCTGTGCCTGTGATATACTGCAAAAATAATATGGATTGGGAGTGCTATTGGAAAGCGTACTACTTCATGCAATGCTCCTCTTTCAGGATGAGTGCATTCCTAATGACGGCTTTCGATCGTATGCTAGAAACATTTCCATTATATTACGTTATCAAGCTAGCCATTCTTCTTTTCTTATTAGTCGAACCATCATGCCTAAATGAAAGGCTCAAAAAATTATTTAAAATATCTGTAAGTTTTTCATTGTTGTATTCCATTCCCCATTGCTGGTGGACTAACTTTAGAATAGATTTTTTACAAGCAAATGTATCTTTAATGGAAAACTGGGGAGTAGTCAGAGCCTATAGTCTCTTGCGTTCTATGTGAGCTTATACGAAGAACTTGAAAAGAAGAAAATTAAACTCTTGACAATTTCATTTGAAACTCCGGCGGAAAATCACGGGAGCTGCCGCGAGGTCCGCAGGTAGGGATACAAATGTTGACAGATGGTCCCTGCTCTGAAGTTCCCAGTCTAGCAGCAGTTTTGTTCGATTGAATAGAAGCATTAAAGGAAATGTTATGGGTGACATTACAGTCTGACCTAACGGATAGTGACTACGAAGGCGGTACGAGGACTGCTTAGAAATACTTCATATGTGCTGCATCGCTACGCAATCATGAAATGATCTGACCAGCGATTCCATCCAACTTATGCTGCCTTCAATAAATAGTTTACTGAATCATTCAAAGTCTAATGCAAAATGCGGCATCATTGCGGTATAATTTGGTCTTTCCCGCAAGGTCTTCTGGCGCTAGTGACAGAAAGTCGCAGCCTGAAGGAGTGTTGAACGGATCCACTGGTTTGATAGCTTGTTATGAAATGACTTTTCGCTCTACACGAAAATTCTCAAAACCTAAAGATGGTCTGTTAAAAAGGCCTAGAAGGCCCATTGCCCTTGGCTCATAGGATCCTGCTGCATAGCAGCCGATAACAAACACACCCCCGTTGAACTCAAACCAGATATTCCAGAAATTTGAGGCGTGAGTTTTGAGATTAGACTTTTTAAGCACAGTTCACGACAATAATGGTTTCTGAGATTTCTCTTTTGGATGAACCTGTGACCCTCGAGCATAGCACAAGGGAAGCTGCCGGGTCGAAAAACGGAAAAGATAGGTCATGATAAATGACTGAACTCATCTACAGCAATGACACCGCGCTTGAACAGCTCGTCCAAATATCTCTTCTATGCGTCTTTTAACGTCATATACTCGATCAACCCCTACTTTTGCTAACTTCTGAAGACTTATATTTCTCCGGATACGCCGATTTCCCTTTTTCTTCGCCACCTTCGCACTATTCTGGGCGATCACTTCCGTTATTCATCTAAAACCAGATACCAGAAAATTGTCGTGAACTGTGCCTCTAAGTTCATTAGCAGGTCAATTTTCAACAAAACACTGTAAACAAAGGTTTTGAAATCACTGTTGTGAAGTACTGAAGTATCCACTCCTAGGAAAAAATTTCGACACGATCTGAAGGTTCCGTGCAAGAAGAAACTCCGAAACTTGCAGAAAGTCCTTCACAGCAAAGTCGGGGGTCCGCTATATCACCAAGCACAGCGGTGGTCGGTAAATCACGATCGGAGAGCCAACAAAAATCGCCTACTTTGGGCGCACCTACGCCCTACGACACTAAACCCTTGTCACAGCCCGAAATATCGACGGTTGGCTCGGAGTCGATTGCAAAGGCAAGCATCGCGCAAGGACCGCCCGTTGGAGTGGGGGAAAAAAGAGAAGTGGAATCGGTATACTTTAACATACCGAAGCCCGTGACTAAAGATGCAGTGCTGTCTATGAGAGCACCACCTAAATTGTCTCCCGAGTCTTCGGTGCACCAGAAACCAAGTCAAGTTCCGCCTGGTAGAAAAACGCCCAGGAAATCCTCAAAACGTCGATAGATATAATCTCCTCTTAAGTTCCAATGAATGAAGTACATCCGCAGATTTCATGTATATTTGTGATCCATTGATTTTGACCAGTGACTGTCCACTACTCCATAAATATTTAATAACCATTTATATGCTTGTTATTTGTAGTGTTGTAGTGTCCCGTTCTGAATATATAGCCAATGAAACGTCGAGCTCTCAAACCATTCAGCCGATAGCGACGGTGAAAATTCACTCATCGATATTCGATTCTTGAAAAATAAGCAACTGCTGAACATAGCGCTATTTCCCCCCGAATGGTCGCCCACGGAAAGTCTGCGTGGGTTATACATGATGTTTCAAAAGATTGTTGTGAGACAAGGAAATCTATCAATCAGTTGCCTACAAAGAAACGTGAGGCTGTCTGTGGTCTCAGGAGTAACCTCTCAACCATTATTCGAAACAATCCTTCACTATAAGGTTAATATAACCGAAAAAGGAAACCTTTAGAGATCGACTGCGTCTGACATGCCCACCATAATCTCGAGGAATGGCCCAACGGAGTGGGTGCCTTGAAGAAGACATCGGTACTCCACTAGCTTTATCTGGGGTGGGGGTGATGGACATTTATCATGCTGCGGCCTCTGACCGTGAGACCTCCCGTACAGACAAGAACGAAATTCAGGAACTCAAGAGCTTTTGTCGACATTTCCCGAGGATTCTGTAAAAAACCACGTTATGAATCAGCGTAGTGACAGAACGACAGAGCTCCACATTAAACCTCCAAATGGAGCTCTGTCGCTCTGTCACCAAGAAGATAGTGAAGTTCGCTGCTTATCGAATGCTTATTGTCTAGAGAGGAACTTGGGAAAAAGTTTTTTTATCAACAGAGTATAGGAACGATGACTTTGAATCCTTGCTAAATCTTAGCTTACAAATCCTCTTTATTTACAAAAAGTCTCAGTCAACACCGTGCATTAAGAATAATTAAGCCTAATTGAGTAATTAAGACTTCAGAGGTACTCCAGTGGCAATTTCACCGACTTCATTCGGCGTCTTCATACTCAAACAGTTGCTCGTTATTCAGGTAGAACAGCCTTGGATCGCGATGCGTTCCACAAGATATCTCAAATGTGATCGTAGTATTGATGCAAACCTCCTTTCGCCATAGATACCTGAAATTAATAGCGAATACTTCAGTATGAATGGCATTCGAGCCAATTACTGATCGCGATCATTCCGCTCGAGAACCCGGAGCAACCTGTGACCTTACCAGTCTTTTCTTCTTCGTTCTAAATTGTAGGTGTAAAACATAGAGCATTGGTGATTCCACTGAGGCTTCTTGGTCACAATCGTTGCCTCCTCTGACTCTTCGCAGCCCAACCCGCAATAGACACGTGTTGCATTTGACTGTAATGAGCTTTCAATATACATAGCTTGTTGGGATGGTAGAGGTTAGAGGTAGATAAGTCTAATGGTACCAAGTCTTCGGGATTGATCTTTAAGATGCACCCTCGCTTTTGACATCAATTCAGAATCGAAATGGCGTATTGAATGTGTGCCCGGCCAATACAATGACTTGCCTTGGCCAGCCTGCAGGTCAGCGCTTTTATGCTCCCGAACAAGCCCGGTATCAATTGACCGACCCCGCAGAAATGGAAAGGTTGTTCCCCTCCTCCCCCCCCCCCCCGGGCAAACACTGCTCCAGACCTTGATACCCGAACCATATGTGTGTGATAATGCACCACTTCCCACTAGACCACATCCGCCCAGACGTGAATATGCCATTTCCTTCAGTCATTTTCTGCTGTGCTCTGCACCTGCATATAGAGCCCACAGATTAAGTTGCATTGAAAACCCAATTCTTGGTGTAACTTACACTGTCAAGTTCTTCGAAACATCCCGGATTCTGTTCGACGGCGATATTTGGATCAACAAGTGAACATCGAGTGTTTTGACCGCCGTAATATTCACATTCAAATCGACGGGATTCTGAAGATTCCAGATAGTTACATGAACGTAAGACTGCTCAAATGAAAGTCTTCGAAAGTGCATTTTCATCGAATCCGGATGCTGAGGAAAAAGAGCGCTTGAGGGGGAAAAAGCCACTTTGTGCTTCTTAACCTTTGCACAAATTTTCGAGCCTTGTGGATCACCTATTTCTCGGTTTTCAGTAAGAAGTAGCAGTAGGCATAATGCAGGAAAGTGCAGTTTTGGAGAGAAGAAGTTCCTCTGGAGCCTTAGTGTGGTGAATAATAGTTAACGGAAAAGAATCAACACGATGGAAGAAGGCTTTTTATTATTCGAGTGTTCGAGCTTATTTTTACATATGAATGACACATATTGATAAACAATAAATACTTACTCCAGTAATACGAGTTAGTGATAGGTAAAGTGTAGACGAGAGCCACGAAACAGATGGAAGCGACAAAGGCAACACTCTCAACCATTCGACTGATTGACCAGCAATGATCATTCGTGGAAAGGCAGGTTTGGCCTCTGCAGAAGCTGGTCGGCGCCCGTTGACAAACTAGAATAAGCTTTTCAAATCATATCCAACAAGAGAAACAAAACAAAGGCAGAGAACAGACCATCGTTGACGACTGAAGCTGCTCTCCTACATATCACTCCAGAACCAAACAATGAGCTTTTGAAGTTCCCCAAAGATGCACTTGCTTGGTACTAGCTTTCCAGTGATCAGAACGAGGCTTCATTGTGTAGAGGAACTTTGTTGTAGTGAAAAACTTTATCTTCTGCTCCCAAATGGCCGTAGTCTCAGAGAGTCCGGTGTGATTGCCAGCAATTTCAGAAAATGACTGTTTCGAGCTTTGGAGTTGCCGCCTTTTGACAATCGCACTTTCGCATCTTCAAGTTGGGCTGGCTAACACTTACCATTAGAATGTCATCCATTCAAATCACTCAGACCTATATATTACGGTGGACCTCCTTTAAAGACATCAGCTTGGACGTGATTTAAATCTTCGTGATAAGAATCCTATTTGCTGACAAACCTTAAAGAATGATATCCGAGCTGTCAAAGAAGGACTAGGAATGTCTTTCTTTCTGTTACTCACACGTCCACCATAGAAACAACAAAGAGTTTCATTTACATATTTCAAAACCAAAAAAGATTTGTCTCAGGATAGAGTTCCTGGTCATCTACTCAGGGAAGATATCACTCCTGACATGGGCTACCCTTCAATCGAACATTGCTTTGAAAGTACTTTTTTAAGCGGAACCACATTAATGCTGTAAAGTGAAGAGGCGAACAAGATACCAGTTGACTTATTTTGTTTATTTATTGGTCGTTTATTTTATGGTAACAATACATTGATGAATGATTGCTGGTCTACAGATCTTCGGTCAGTCCGAATAGTAGACGTGTTCGGTAGACGTGCCCGTTGTATTTCTTAGCGCTGAAAAGAAATAGCCATCAAAGTGTGGAAACTACAAGCAGCTGTTGATAGTGTCTAACCCACCGGGGAATTTTTTTCTCTTATAGACCTATTCGTAACAGAAAAGGAGGGTTACATCGATAGGAGGGAATTATGCCTAGACCCTCATAAGAGTCACAAGCTTCGCATCATTAGAACTACTAGATTATGGTTCGTGGAAATTAATAGAAATTTGCGGAAACGATCCTCTAGAAAGTTTTATGAAATCGTAATCTCACCGATCTCACAGAAGTCACCATAGTAGCCGTTTAGACAAACGCACACGCCCACGCTAGACGTACCACCATTTACGCAGACCTTAAAAGGGAACTTGAGTGCAGCTTTCTCTACAACAAAACGACATCAACGGCTGCAACTTTGAAATCCGATTACTTCCACATGCCACCACGTAACACATCAAAATAATCACGATGAGCAGCGGAAAGACATCTCAGACCCTTCCGAGCATACTTTCATTAAGTCAAGTTTTTGATAATGGCAAGTGGCGCACTATGGCAAACGACTAGTCTCGAGTTCAAATAAGTCGAGTGCTTAGAAGCATTTCAGAGATGGGGTTTTATGTTAGATTTGAGCGTTAGGTTGTTCATCAAAAGTTGCTCGAAAAAAGGAGGATAATTATGCGTCAAACCAATACATTAATTACGTCTTCTTGATAAAAGCTTGCTTTTCGTTCTACTTCAGTCATTTTGCTTGACCATGCACAACTGAGAAAATGTTTGGCAGGTACGAAAACGGGTCAGTTGAGATAGAGTTGTATTCCCATTAACTGTGTGAAATGAATTGTCGGGAAAATGACCTACAAACAAGATCAAAGTCTTAAAAAGTTTATGAAAACTATGGAGTTTGATACCAGATGGGATCGAAATTCAACCGTTTCTAGAGAAAACTGAAAATCTTCCCGCGTTGAAGAAGGCAGTGAAAAATACCTTGTATGTACCCACCTGCTATTATTATACTTATAATACTCGAAACAACAAACCCTGTTGCTGCAGTAATCGCCCACGTGGTTATCATCACAAACACATTCTCCATATGTATTCCGGGTTCCGTGGACACACTGTGCAGCAGAGTCTGAAGGCATTCTGAGTTCGATAATCGAAAAATTTAGCTTCAGCTCGCGCCGCGTTTGATAATTTCGTCGTTCCTTTGTTTCTGCTGAAGGTATTGCGACAGACGCGGCTAAATATCCAAAAAGCATACTAAATCTCTCACTCCTCCGCCTAAGGTCTCCCTTGGTCCACACGACCGGGAATTCGGATGAAATCGTTCGTATCGGACTGAATTGTCAGCAAGCCCCAGTACTGTTGCCTCTCATTGTGTTTCGGATCAATAGCCAAGAAGCCTCGTCGAGAAGCCTTTTTTCGCCTGGGATAGCAACCTTTCTGAACACACAAGAAACGCCTTACGTTTACACTCCTTCATGCAATTTCGTGCTTCGTTTTCACCCTTTCTTTCTCAGTTGTCCCTTTTGCTCCATTAAGGCGTGTTTTCTTTTCAGCCTTAAGCCTTATCTTTAGTTCTCTTCACTTTGTTTCTTGACCTTTTCTGCTTTTTTTAGTTGTTGGCAATTGGACAGCTGAATCGAAGTTCCTATTTTTGTGTTGAATAGCACACCGTTAAATGTATTTGAGTAAATGACTATCAAATTCCTTGTTTACTTACCGCTACTGGTCGGCTGAGAGAAAAAGAACGTCCGCTGGAATTTCGTTTTATTAGCATCCGTCCCCATTACAACATAGCGTTGGTAAGTTGTTGACGGCGACTAAAAGTGATTCCGATTATTCTCCTCCGAAGCAAATGGTCTCCAGAAGGCTCATCGCATTAATCTGTTTTTGAAGATAAAGCCGAATGAGTTTACTTTTTTTGGCATACATCACAAAGGGGTCATGAATTCCGCATGGAAATCGAATTATTCTATGCAGGTCGTGACAAATTACCTACATACCATAAATACTTCAGTAACAAATTGACTGGCACATCCTGACGGGTCTCTGGGATGGAGAGACTGTCCAACAAGGATCTTGTCGTTCCATGGTGCAGAGAAATCCGCCTCAGCAACGTTGAGCGAGTCCATCGTCACGCCGAAGTTTGCGTAAAGAGAGTTCGTCACACGAGTAGTAACGTAAACACTTGCGTTTGTGCCTGAATCAGACGGTGTAATAAGTGGGTAGAGGATCGCCATGTCAGAGGACCATTCTGCTGATTCCCAATCTAATCATACCTAGCTTTGAAAACGGTCCTGATTTGACAAAGTCGTGGTCTTGCGACGAAGTGAAACCGGGAATGACGTGAATCGGAGACTCCGCTCTCACCTGAAGTCATCTAGCAACACTTCACATTTATTCCATATTATGTAATGTTTGTCATGCATGTATCATTCCTACGACGACTTCTTCTTTTCAAAAAATTCATAAGTGATACACCCATTCTGATGGCTTCTGTTGGTCGTTGGCCCCGTAACGATTTCAAACTCTATCTTTTCGAACAAGACTCCTATGCGTGGATGAATTCTAAAAGAAGAATCATGCCGTGCCGGCTGGGTAGTGTAATTCTGCTCAAGTACCGCATAAGTTCAAGGAACAGTTAACGATAAAAAGAGTATGGTGGTTTTTCTCCCCACAACACAAGAGACGCTGTCGACTTGAAAAACGCCCTGAATAGAGCGTATTAAGGGCTCCAAAGTAGGGGAGAAAGTGAACCAGACAAGTAATATAGTCACAGAACCAGGAGAGATTAATCACTTTATTTCGCCTCGGAAATAAAGTGATCAATCCCGTGATAGTCTCGTCACCTGAATAAAACAGCTGCCTGAAGTGGTTTTCACTGAAGCTGTCCATTGTCCGCCATTCCTGTTAGCGGTGGATAGAACTGAAAGCTGTTAAAATAAAAGCGAATTACATTATATACTGATATTTCCTTAACTTCTAAAGCCAGTTCCCAATCAGATTCTGCTGGAGCAGCTTTTAGTGGCATGATACTTACGAGCACCTGCTTAACTTCTACCTTAAAGCACAGTTCACAACGAAAAGGTGATGGTGGTATTTCTTCCTGAGATGAATCAGTGACCCCCATGGACAACCGGCGACCTAAACGGCCTGTATAGGACGCAATAAGAGCTCCAAAGCGGATTAGCCAACAAACACACCCAAAGGCGGGTACGGCTACATTCATCCAGAACTCGATGGGCGCGGCAAATGGCGCGACGAAATTCGTGGCGTTCAGGACGACTTTGGCACCTATCATTGGGGCGCTACCTTAGAGTAAAGTACATTAGTATGGTAAGGTGATCTAGTAATCGCCTCTACTTCGAATTTGGGCCCCAATGATAGGCGCTGAAGTCGTTTAAATCACCACGAATTTCGCCACGCGATTTGCTGCATTCGTCCGTGTCTGAGTGAATGTACCCATACCCAAAGTCGTCCTGAACGCCACGAATTTCGCCGCCCCATTTGCCGTGTCCATCAAGTTCTGCTCCCCTTTCTCCGCCACATTAGCACTTAACTAAACTATCCTTCCCATTATCCGTCTGAAACTGGGCCCCTCGAAGTCATTGTGAACTGAGCCTTTAAACTATTCAAAAGGACCGCCAATCCCTAGCTTCATCAATGGCGATAGCACACACCTTGAAACTCACCAAATTCGACAATAAGTGCAGCGGAATCACTTAGCAGTACGTTTGCAGAGCTGATGGGCAGAGTATTTCCTGAAAGAACTAGTAATAAATCCTTTCAATAGCATGGTAAGAGTTTTATTGAACAGGATTGTTTGTCCGTTCTTGTTATAAAATTGTTAAGGCATAATTTTATGGAATTACACTAGAAGTGCGGGAAGCCCTTTGAGGACGCCCTCGTGAACGGGATTCATATTTACTGACTCACAAAGAACTAACGCTCTACAGCGAACAGTTGCCTGACTTTCTAGCAACCCGTCTTCCTATTCAGTATCTACTGAAGAGAGGGATAAATACAGGTGAGAAGAGTGGATTTTCTTATTTACTTTTTATTGTAAATCTGTTCAAAATCAATTGTTTCCGAAGATAAGCACTGACCTCAGCTCACTAAGCTTATCAGGTGGTTTTTTGAAAATCTGAATAAGCAATTTATTTGTGAAAAAGGCCGGGATAAGATGAGAGTTGGACGTTTATTTAACTCACCCACACTGACACTCCTTCCTTCCTAAGGCTTAGTTCAAAAATGTGTATTTCTCTACTAAGGAACGTTCCTAACCAGCATTATGGGCTCCCGAAGTCAGTTGCTCTTCCTTCGCGGCACTCTAGCGCTCAGTGTTCGAAAACAGCGGCGGCCCTTATCCCAACTACATTTTCACCCAATTGATTACTGTGCTTTGAAATTCCGGGCCACCTACGCTTACGTGTAATCAAGTGGGCTGAAAAAACCTTACAGAACACCTAAGGCAGTCCTGGATCTTCAATCCAGTCCATCGCTATGTTTTCACCAGTCGAATCGCCCGACTGACGCTGGGCCCTCTTACTCATCGCGTAAAGTTAGCCTGTCGCCCACTTCCCCTTCAAATAAAATATCGCTCACGCCGCCCCCTGTGGGCAGAGTCTAGTCCTGTTGCTGACCATCAGTATTCCTATCTTGCCTCCTGTGCTCCTACATTTTTAGCATGCTAGAGCCGATTGTACTTTTTGTGATAGCCTACTTCATTCCACTTAAAATACCAGCTTTGAATCGACTTATCAAAAAAAGCCAGTTTGCGTTCCTGCTCGAACTAGGGGTTGACAGCCGGTACTGTCCCTCATATTGACCTGCATATATCCGAACGATGTGAATCGTACGAGATAACAGAGAATATGTTGAAAAAAGGTGTTCCAATAATTGTCGGAGGCAATTGTTGGGACTCAGCTCTAGATAATATTTGTAACTGTGGGAATGAAGGCGATCATTCCACTCCTACGGCTTCAAGGAATCATGACAAAGACAAAAACTGATACTCAATTGATTACTTTTGAACTCGCAGTGATGGTAGGGTAAATGATAAAACAAATTTCTCGAATTTCTTGAAACAAAGCTGAATAGAGATGATGCTATTGCCATAGTTATTCAGATGGCACCCTCTTACATACCAGCTCCATCCAAAACAGTCACGGCTCCAGAAGATGAGACATCGTTTCCTGTGATATCCATAACCACCCGAGTAGCAGTTGATTCCACGAAGAAATTGACGGTTTGGGCATCGGAACAGTCCTAAGGTAGAGTTTAAAAGTTTGTTACTAGTGAGGTGAATATCTACAAACAGGAACTTCTGTGAACTGCAACGGTTAGATCTAACGCCACCTGAAATCCGTCGTCATAAATGAGGGCGTTTTCGCTCATGGCCGATATAAGCACATTTGAAAACTGAAGAAAACATGAAACGTATGAGTATGAAAGATTAGTACATGAGGAACTACCCATCGACACCATTATCTTACACCGGCTATAACTCAACTACTCATTGTGCACTTACACTCCGTGCAGCCAAGACTGTAAGAGGTAGCAGACGGCCACCTGATTGTCGAGCTGAAAATATTTTATCAAGTGGAGTGAACACTATCTCTCAAGGCACGGTTAACGATAAGTTTTGGAGTATCTAGTTTTAGACGAATAATGTAAGTGTTAGTCTGAGTAGTGTCAAAGTGGCGAGAAGACGCGAAAACCTAGTTGTGGCGCACTCAGTGGAGTATATAAATAAATAAACGAATAAATAAAATCGGCTACATAATCAGAGAAGTATAAGGCATGTGGCATGTGAATTGCAGTGTGGAACGTGTGTGCGAGTCCGGTGCAAAAGATTCCGTGAGAATTCTTTGCCTTTGGGAGTGCATGTTGGCTAAGCCAATTATGGGGCTCTTATTACGCCCTATCTAGACCGCCTTTCATCTGACAGCGACCCTAGTGCTATCCTTAGGGGTCACAAGTTCATCCCAAGGGTAAACCTTTTTATTGTGAGCTGTGCCTTTATTACTCAGCTATTGCTTCACAAATATCTTCTTTTATAACGGCCAGGACTAGGGTGGGGCCCGAAAACAGAAAAATCAAATCGATAACTAACGGTTTTAAGGTGGAAGACTTTGTACCCGAATCCAATCCCCGCAACCTCGCTCACGACAGCGTTAATTACCGTAACCATCACTACGATTTCGAATGTTTCTCTTACATACATTGTACGCTGTGACACTATGTGGCGAGCGCGACGTGCCGTCCGGGTACAAGGCCTCTAACCCACAGGTTAACGCTATGACAGGCTACCAATACTCTGTGTCTTAGGAATATGAGGGGGATATGGTCTGTCTCATAAATAGGTGATCCTAACACAGTCGAAAGATTTACTTTCATTTACAGGCCATGTAAGTGAATTTCTAACTCTGAATGTTCTCTGAGACTGTAGCAATAGGTGTGGCTCACAACCCACTTGGTCATCTCCCATTTTCCGAGCATACGATCCTGTCAAAAATTGCTATTGCGGTCGAAGTCCGGGCCTTAATTCTGATGAACACCTTTTGGGTCAGAGAAAATGCGAGGCGCGAAGGTCTCAAAAGGATCACTTGTGGTTGTTTCAAGCGCGAGGAGTCGTACCGAAAGTACAATTCACAAAAGACAGATCTCCGAAATATCCCTCTAAAACGAATTTGTGGTCACCTAGTATGCGTTATGTGGCTCTATTAGATCAAAATAGCCTAGACAAGGTGTAAAGCTTCAGAGATTGTATGCACCGTATGCCGCACACACACTTCATGTTTAAGACCTCTTTTCAATTGGCCGCACTATTCACAATGGAGCAGATATGTTGAAATTCTTTTCAAACACTATGGACACATAACACACATCCTCATCTTCATCTCTAACACATATCTTTTCAAACAACGATGGAGCGACAGTGGATTTTCGGCATTTTCACTTAGTTGTAACCATTAGCTCGGCGCAATGCCTTACAACTGACACACTTCTGGTTATCGCTCCCTTATCTATAGTCGTACAGCTATTTTCTTACCCATTTTATTGATTCCCCGATTTCACAATATCCGCGCTTTTTTCGCCACTGTTGTACTATTCTAGGCGGCAACCTCCACTACTTCGCTTGAAGTAGGTATCTGGAAATTATCGTGCGTCTTTAACAAGGGAGACTGAGAGGCTCAGTCTTGTTTCCTGCTTCTAATGCTGGGCTACTTGGAAATTTTCAAGTCCACGATGTTAACACTAAAGAATTAGAAAGTTTACCTATCATCGATACTGCAAAACCACTGGGTTGCTGCGGATAGTCCTGCTGTTGCATGTAAAAGACATTCACCTGAAATTCGTTCGAAACCAATACTCGATGCATAGGTGGGTGAGCGCAATGTCGCATTCCTACGGATGTAAAATAGAGGGGACAAGAAAAAAAGATAAGCAATTGAATCCTCTAACACACAACAAGTCATAAATCCATTTTCCACGACATTGCCAGTCCTCATCTTATACTGTTGGCTTCCCCTTCGGTCATCGACTTTCATTTTTATTGGGAGAAGAGGTTTTTCATTGTGGCATGAGTAAAGGAGTGAAGTACAAGGACAGCGTAGGAAACAGCGTACGATCTAAATCTCCTCACAAACCTTTGAATCCTACAATCATTTCTCTCTTCAGCTTCCAACGGTGGCCGCTGGTGAAAGCCCGGGTTTGAAACCAAAAACAAAAGCGAAATATCAGAAGAATGAAAAATTGATGGTGGACAGTTTCTAGATTAGTCGTGAATTTCTTACAACATGGGTTCGTTCTTTAGAATCTGCAAAATCAATTAATCACCTGTGTGCCCAAGCGTTGTTTCAGGAAGCTTGTTGGTGTTCTGTCAGCATTGTGAGAGGTGAAGGCGAAAATTATCGATGGAGGTTGAATCGTGATCTTGTATGCCTAGAAGAAGCGCTCCATCAGAGAACTCTAATGGTGCCTTGAACACTTCTGCTAACTTCACCGGAGACTCTAGCAATAGCCTGGAATGTTATCCTGGCACTTCCTATCAGATGGAATGGAGGTTCTCTTTAGTTTCATTAGTTTCAACGATTTCGTTCCAAATGAGATCAGAAACGTCTCTTGAAATGATTGGCTAGGACCTACGCATTCCTTTCGAGCAGTTCATGGTGAAAAGCTGATGATTAGGAGCATGAAATGAGTCGCGCAAACCCTGTTCACTACACTAAATACCGTTATGAGTATGAACATTAACTTTGGTTAGGAATCTCCCGATATGCCACCTCTAACTGGTCTCGAATCGCTAAAAACCAGGAAAGGTGAGGTGGAAGGCGGTGGCCTCTTGAAAGCTCACGTCCTCTCCAGCATAGTACAGGCTCTGGAAAAGGATGGTGTGGCTGGCAGCTGCGCACGCTACGCTTTACCACTCATTTCACTTTGTCTCCTTTCATCTGCACGTTCATAGAAAATTACCTCTTGTACAGCATCGACTAGCTTGGTTGATGCTGGGTCCGTGTTTGTAAAATTAGTCAAGGAATTCTCGAAAATGTCCAGGAAACGATCAGCGTGAGACGTGCTAATCACTCTTGTGATCACTGCAAATAACTCTTTGACTTTCTGGATGTTCCCCATAAAGAGTACTTCCTGTTCAACATTTGCCCCGAACGTTAGAGGGCAGGCAAATAGAGAAAGCGAACCCTCCTGAAAACGAGGGGAGGGGGTGAACAATCCTATGAATGTAATCAAACTCTTTCGAGGCGAATAGCTCCAGACGAGCGAGTCACACAAAAACGTAAACGGATGCATCATGCCAGGTTGAATGCTATTTTGACTCAAAAGGGAAGACAAGGATTAGAAGAAAGTCATGCAGCTGTGCAGCACAAATATAAAGAACAACCAAAAATTTTGCGTATCGCGTGTTCTTTTTACCTAACATACCATTTTCATCGAATGTGACCAGAGAATACTGTTTGGGAATGTCGTTACTCTCAGAGCTGTTGACGAAATTGGCGATCATCTGAATACGAACGATTACCGCATGTTCCTTCTCTATTACTTCCGCAACTAAAATGCTCATTAACCCTCTTCAAACTTTTTGGAACTGCAGTGTTCACTTCTTATTCGTCGGTGCAATCCAATTGACCCCAGAGTGGTCAAGGCTTAATTTGATTGAGTCGGATTCGGCCCTCAAACTTTGTGCATATGTAGGTGTTAGTAATCCTCTCATCACTACAATATCCACTTCTCCTTTTAATCGTTTTTGCCCCGAACCAGGAAAACATTTGTAATAAAGTTCAAGGAAGACTTCACAAATATACATACAATCCGAAACAAAATGAGAGGCGTCAATTGATAATTGGGAAAAACTTACTTGTTGCAAATAGATCGTCGGCATAACCATTCCAATATTTCGCTCAATCACAAACGTAATCTCAAAGAGCATTCATTAATATGATAATCTACTAAAGTGCTACATTGAACAGCTTGGAAGCTGGGGGGAGGGGACCTCGTTCGCAGTAATGCAATGAGGGAGCGTTTCGGAGTAGCCTCTACTTCTGCCGATGAAATGCGCGAATTCCGTCTTTGGTGATACGGTCATATCCTACAAGCCTACAAAAACAAAGTTTGTAAGATCGGCCTCGGCGTTGACGTACCCGGCCCGAGGAACGTCGTGAGCAGTGCTTTCTGGATACCTTGTATTAGGACTTGATACTAGTTGGCCTTCAGTCATTCATTCGGGAAAAGTGGAGTATACACCAAAAAAAACCTTGAAGAAGATGCATACGACAATCTACTCATTTGAGATGAATGATATTCCCTGAATTATTTGGAGTGCAATATTTTGTGAGGCACATGACTCCGAGTATTATCGCATTGCTATACGTCGCCTATTCCGAGGAAGTGCAGCTAGGTAAAGGTTAGTTGAAAGCGTTTCACGCTTCGAAAAAAATGTAAATCTTCCATCCTTTGGTTTTTGTTGTAAAAAGCTAATCGCATCACAGTATATCAAGCAAAGGCTACTTCTTTCTGCCCTGCTTTCTGGAACCATGTGCTGTAATCACGTCACCTTGCAGATCGTTTAGCCTGACGCAGGCGCATTTGTGAAGTTGAACAACAACGAGTAGGGTTGGACTTTGGTAGAGACCCTCATCCTCATCTGTTGTACAGCAGTAGTGGGTATCCGAAGCGTTCAGGTTCGTGAATCCTGGGACCTGTCCGTGACATCAATGGCTTCGTAGTTTCATCGCTAGCTAAGCGGTGTGGCTAGGAACTCGGCAGAACAATATCAAGAATTCTCTCAATATGTCCGATCGGTCGGATTGAAATAGTCATCAGTTATCAACTCAGCTGATGCAGGTTTATTTCATCAAGGAAAATAGAGGTTGATAAAAGCCTGAAAAAAACCCTAGCGGCAGGAGCCGAAGGTCAAAGACACACGCACATGTTGCACGCAAGGACCTTACTGTACAGTTGTACACAATGTCACACACATTCGAACAGCTCGTCCAAACACCCCATCCATGCAACTCCAGTCGCCACATTCACTTCCACTCCCTAACTTCACCGGTCTTTCGAACTTTTCTTTTGAATACGTCGATTTCCGCACTCTCTTCGTAGCTGGTGCACTATTCTAGATTATCACTTCCATTATTCGTCTGTAACTAGATGACACAAAATAATCATGAGATACGACACGTTAAATAAAATTCCATAATAATCACCTGTCTGAACTCATGCTGCCTTACATCGTGCGTCTCCAAATAATTCCAATTATCACAAGCGACTGAAAAACGTGAACATCACTGAAATCACCGGAAGAAGTTATTTGTTGTGTTTTTTTTTTTGGGTAGAAGTTTTCATATCAATCAAAACGGGAATGAACCAGAACAATAGCGCTACACAGGAGTTTGGAGTGGTAGTCGCTTCCCACGACTTTGAAATGTGTCGTAACTATGTGAGTGCACTATTGAAAAGGGATCGTTTAAGTTTTGGGAGTTTTTGTGGCATTCGGTTGACTCGCCCTTTCAAAATGCTAACAAAGAGTAGAGAGGTAAGAAGCAAAAACGGTAATTCCCATACCGAATTGGCAGAACTGTCCTATGTACCCAGGTGCACAGATACACTTGTTATCCTTGACAGTAGCTCCATTTAAGCAAATCGGGTACTCGCAAACGGGACCCTCGAAGTTCGTAGGACAGCTGCATGAACCGTCTGAAAAGGGGCTTTATTTACACTACAGCATTAGATCTCCGAATCATACATAACCACGCTTCTTCGTACAAAATCACGTCTGTGGTCCGGCACCGTCATGTAATTGCGCATTGTCTGATCTTACATATTTACACTAAGCATTAGCAATCATCTGGAAGTTATCCGAACGCTTGCGTGAAGCTGCCGTACGTACCAAAAGGGTCATACAGCAAAAACCCAACCAAGGGCGGCCTGAATGAAGTACTGGTAGTTCACGGAGAATACTTGTCAGAATTGTATTAAATGGAGAAGGAACTGTGGTTAGTGATTCCTTGCAAGATGAAAGCATCCTTGCAGAAGACAAGCGGAATTTTGTCTTGTCTTAAGCCCTATTCATGCTCCTTTCCATCATACCTTTCCCTAGAAGTGTTCGTTCACCTATTCAAGTAGGGAAGCCAATCATTGCATTTAGCTCCTTTAGTGACGTTCCGGTTTTTTTTCGATGAAGAGGCTGTCCGAGAGAGCTTTTTTTGCGTACAACACGTTATATTGAAAGGCATTCATCGTTCGACGCGACAGCCCCCACCTTTCTGGTTTGCTCCCACAACATTTCCAGATCGCAGTACATCCTATTCAAACTTCTTGATTTCCCTTTTTTTGTGCCTCGCCATTTTGTTGTAATAGTTATACACAAGTTACAGAGAGCATACCGTCATTTTCGGATCCACCATTAAGGCAAGTACCAGCATCATAAAAGCAGTAAGCTCTTTGTGCGCGTTGTACGGTCATTTCACTCGTTCTGATGGTGATCTAAAAATAAGCATTCTACGTACTTGCCACTGTTTCTGCTTCCACTACTCGCTGTTTTACTATGGATCTCAAAATGGCACACAGCTGACCAGTTGTTTAACTTTCCGCCAGAAAACAACAAAAGGTGTTCAAATGGAACTCAAACAGCTTTCCCAACAAAGGCACTCACCGTAGCAATGAAATTACTGGAGATCTCGTAGCAGGTAAGTGGTATGGCAAAGAAATTTTCGTAATGGCATGATGGCAGACGTCGGGTTGCAGTAGAGCTAAAACTTAGGGACTGGAAGAAAGACAGAATAAAATGATTGTTGACACTTAATTTTGGGAGAGAAGGGAACATTTCTTGTATAGAGACTCTGCGAGTCCGGGTAGGACAGGGGTTGGGCCTCAGTCATTAACCCGAAAAGCATTGCGCAGGGTCAGAAATATACCATTGATATTCCTGGCTCATTTTTTTTTGTGGAGGATGTTTTATTAACATCTCCTGACCAAATCCGACAGCAAACTCGCCTGACTTGAAGAACATCTTAATTGAGGGAAAGCAATTTTGAAGGCACAGTTTACGAGAATTTTGAAGTATCCGTTTTAGGCGAATAATGGTAACGACAGTCCACAACAAAGCAAAAAAGCGAAGAAAGCGCGAGAATCTTCGCATTTAGAGGAATAAAACGATGCTACAAAAGTAGAGAAGTTAGAGATTGGACGAGAATAAGGCGACAGAAGTTGCATGGGAGGGGTACTGGACGATTACAAATGTGCGCGTCATTTGTGTACAGCCTGCACGGTGACAGTGCAACCTCTATAACTTTTATAACGCAAACTCGTCCGCCTTGGGTGAGTACGTCGAGGCTCGTACTTCCCAAGCTGCTAAGCCGGTTCCAAAACCCTTATCAGGGCCTACCTTGGCCGTTTTTCGTCACGACGACCGCGTCCCTCAGGATATGTTTGTTGTTCACTTCAAAAACTATTCTTGACGTGAACTGTGCCTCCAAAATGCCATGCGTGCGGACTGTAAGTTTGTGATTTCGCTGACAACTGACCGTCAAATAATTGCTGAAACTAACCTGTAGCGATATGAACCATCACTGTTCTGAACCAACAGTGAAGGTTGACTGTCAGACTGAAACTGGGAACTGACATGCACCACCGGATAGCCTGTTATACCTGAAAGCAGCCCATAAAAACCTATGAATACTGGAGGTCATTTTTTAGGGGGATTATTATTCGTGAGTCAAGCGGGCTCGACGTTTTACTTCGTTTCTTTTATGCAGAGAACAACTAAAAGAGTTGGCTCAAACTTATGGCAATGAGACAGCAAGCTCTTCCCTGCTGTCTCAACACTTAGGGAATGGGCTTCAATCTGGCGTTGAATAATTTAGTAAAGGCGAATCATAGTAATAGAAACCTTAAACTTAAACTGCGTACCGTAGTTGAGCGTTAGAAAAGGACTGTCTTTCGATGGGTCTGATGTGAAAGCAAGGTACACGGCCAGCTGTGTCTTCTCGACTATTCTGACACTACAGGGCCCTTTCGTCGAGTTCCCCATCGACTGTACTTGTAAAGCGTATCTAGATTTAATTTTTAACCTCGATTACTTTTGTTGAGGCTAAGACATAAACACTGACCCGCCTGTGTTCTGAACTGCCAGCATTATCTCGTATATTCCGAGAAAAGGCATTTGAACGAGTGATGGCAGTTGATAGGGTTGTTCCGTGCTCAAATCGCTGTTTATCAAATGAACATCGAAAGCTTCTACTTCATCTGAAATCACGAAGACAAGCCATCAGCCAACATCGCAAACCCTGCTGGATTACAGTACCGCTATTGACAAACGCATACACTTGCGTGGTTGGATCGTCAACAAAAAAGTCCGTCACAAAAAGCACGGAACAATCCTCGACTACCGTTTCTTGTAGTGTTTCCACATGATGATGAGTCATTCCGTAACCGGTGAAGAACTGAAAACAACGATCTCTGTCTCAAAATGAGTGGGTTCTTCTTATTGTGCGTATACATACATATTTAGGTGCACGATCACGAAAATAAGCTGGATTGGTGAGCAATTTCAAGCAGCGTAAGGAAAACGAATCAAGTAATCTCTTGATTGTAAGGATGCTGATGAGATGATAATTTGAGGACAGGAAAATCATTAAATAACGGAGGCCTTTGTAGGATAAACGCCTACCATGGCTGCGGCAGCCTACGATTATGCGCTGCTCTAGACCACCACAATTCTCAGGCTCTTCTCCTTCATCTCCTCTACGAATGCCCTTCCCAATGAAGTCAAGAGTTATTTTCTAACGATCATTGAATTACTGGAGATCCGATTGTCATGAGCTTGGAGCTCTAAAAGAGGTTGCATTGATGTGAAGCGCCGTGAATTCTACCTCGGTAATTATGTCTCTCGGATAAGAGTTGAAATATGGTTGGCAGAGATTCACAATAGTGCCACCCGTTTGTAATGCCATTAGTGAATAGATAGCAGCATCGGAAGATTGTATGCACAATTCGTTCATTTGGTACGGAGCCGTAACAACGATGTTGATTTGAAGTTGGCGTTCAATAGCTGCCACACTGAAAGCAGAGATTCACAGTCGAAATAATATGGTCTATCACTGAGCGTATAAGAGAAATGTTTGAGTGGGTTTCGATTGGAGAGAATTCGGAATATTGAAGATGAAACTAAAGAATAAAGTCATCATAATAATTGGAAATGCTTTGACCAGGTTGGTGAGCTATAGGCCATTTAAGGGATGAGGACCACGGTGTTCAGAAAGCACAAGTAAGGGTTTGAGTCCCGTTCTAGGCCGAAGCTCTGAACTTTGTGAGACTGGCCGCTTGCCAACTTTGTGAGACTTCCTGATCGGGGTCTGCAGTGAAACAAGGAAACAACAACAGTTATAAAGCCATCTAGTCGTAACAAAATGAAAATAATTTCTCCTAAAGTCTCTTGGCATTAATTGATCTCTACTGAAGGATGAGCTCCCGCATACGACATCTATTTTAGATTCGTAGTAGCGTATTGAATGTTATGTGGCCTATACAATGAGTTGGAGCAGTCAGTCTGATACCAAACAACCGACCCAGGAAGGATGAAGGCCAGGTTGGTCTAGGCGGATACCGATCCGGGATTCAAACCCGTGGTTATGCGTGTGTGATAGTGCGCCACCACCTTCCCAATAAGGACTTAAGTAATGTCATTACTAATGAAATCTTATACAGTTCTCTGAATTACAAATTCCAGAAATGAGCTACGATTCCTACACTAGCTAAATTTTAATAACAAGTTTTATGTCGCTTCGCCGATAGATCACTCGACTCGAACAGTAAGGAATACTTGATCCGGTATAGTTACAAAATTTCTGAGTAAGCTGATGTCTTTTCTATGGTATCCAGTTTATTAGACAACATTTAAACAACTTACACGATATTCGTCACATCTGTTCTTTGTGTGTTCGCAACAGGAATAGCATCTGTGAAAAGGAATATGGAGGACTTATCATAGGAAATGCTGTTGATCGTTTGCAAAAGAGCGGCTGTCGATGGTTGCGAGATAGACTGAGAGTTTCTAGAAAGCGATAAAACGTTATAAGAAAGACTTAATGGAGATGGTCAGAAGCACTGTCTTGGAGGAGCAACTACCTAATACGATTCAAGCATGGTAATGGCGAGGCAACGAGGTAGTTAGCTCGAAATCGCAGCGTGTGAATCGTGAATAACGTCCCAATAACGTCCCACACTCGGTTAGGGGGGGGGGGTCGCTTCTTGCCCTCCACCACCCAGGGACACCGCCTCATCAGGTTTTCATCACACCTTTCTAGTCAGCGACAACTCACAAAGATAGCGACTTCACAGGAAGTATTTTTGTGTCAGGAAAGCAAGTACCAACAGCGTCATACAGACATAAATGACAAATGTTGCCAATGTTGCCATGAGTTTGTAATGAAAAGGAACTTACTGATACATTACTGACGCAGAAGTAGTGGCATTCAGGAATGATGTAGCGTCCGGATAATGGGATACGAAAACGACTTCATGCGATTGGTTTGCTGCAAAGTGGTGATAGTGATGGCTCATTTGTTCCTTTACAAGGCCACAAAAATAAATGCCTAAGAACCATAGAAACACCTTACCTTTCGAAAAACTCTCGAACCCGCCCTGCCACGCCTTATTCGTTAGTATTCCAAAACTCCTTTTAGCTTCAACTTCTTTCTTCCTTTCCTTCCCTAGTTTTTTTCCTTTTTCTTTCCACAACGAAAAAGCAATGATTCGAAATTAATATCTGTCATCGCTGAGGTTTAAGCCATTTGCCAATAGCCACAACTGACTATAAGCTGTTCCGGATCTCAACTCCACTAGCTTAGAGCTCCTTTTTTCATTCTGTCATTTCTTTCCGCTGGGCGTGGGTAATTTAGAGGCAAGTGGCGTACGATCACACATGCATGGTCCGAAGATTGAATACCGAGCAGATATTCGTCTTGGTCAACCGAGCCTTCCAGCCCGCCAGGGTCGGTGATTGGTATCAGACTCGTTTGGTAGGATAAAACATTGACTAGTAAATCGGCTGCCATCGCCGGCCATTGTATGGGCCATTTGCACTCAATACGTCAATACGCCATTCGATTCTGAAAGGAAGTCAGACACAGTAGTGTGTCCCCAGACGGAATTTTTTGATGCCCAGATTGACTTTACCCTTCTATCTTTTCTCCATTTAGCTATCGCAATTTGGAGGGAGCATGATTTTCAAATCCGAAGAATCGCTCCTCATTATAAAAATGAATTAAATCTACATTCAGAATCAATGGCGTTTTGAATGCGTATGTGGCTCATGCTGCTAACAGCCGATTACAAGTCATTGCTTTGATCCTTCGGTCTGGAACCACTTTACCTATCCTGGAAGGATGAGAGGTCTGGTTGACATGAGGAGATATCGATACGGGGTTCGATCCCTGGGCTACGCGGGTGTGATAGGGCACTTCTTGCTACTCCACCTCTGTCAAGGTTATTGGAATGAAACCGAGGGAAAGAAGGAGAAGTTATTTGAAATCAGATAAAAACTTCAGATGTGATGAAGCTTGAATGGTTCAAATGCTCATTTTGTGTTTACTGAATAGTGTTGTATTCTTCGAAAAAGAGGCTTCTTACTTTTTATAGTGATAGTGTTGAAGGTGGAAACAATGTATTCGTCGAATGCATCTGCCTGTCCCGTGAACTTGAGCAGCGATGTTAGACCCGAAACAATGTGGCTGTTGAGCTGTAAAATATCAAAATATGTTCAAATTATGGAAATCTTATATTAATAATATATTTTCGACAACCAACCATCAGTAAATGCAGAGAGCATTACTTGATGGCACATTCACGATAAAAATGGGTCATGAGATTTTTCCTTAAAACCTGTGAGCCTTCTAAGACAGCATAAGGGTCCTGCTGTGTCGAAGAACTGCGTAATAGGGGCCCCAAAGCGGGCTTAGCCGACGTACAAACCCGAACGCGGACGAGTTCTCACGGCTGTGGAGTTTGCACCAGTCCCACCGAGACGCACACGTTGCACAGAGACAGCTTACTGTAGCCAGCTGTACGCAATGCGACATCATTAAGACACTTCGTGCAGATAACCCTAACACGCGATTTGTGGGGTCATATCCTCGTCCAACCGCCAAACCTACTGCTTTCATTGAGCACTACATTTTTTTTATTACGCCGATTTTCGCATTCTTCTAGACTATCATTCCATTACTCATCCAAAACCCGATATCCTATTTGTTGGACTGTGCCCTTGAAGCAAATAACTGAGCAAATGATGATCACCTGCCTACCAGCTCACTGAACAACTTTTTATGCGACCATTATTTGCAAAATGCTTTGGCTAAAGTTGTCGTCACTTGAAAAATGGTTCTATGAGATTTAAAAAAGAGGATTCATGATCCATTCCCCTTTACTGCTGTATGCCCGTAATGTTGGGTAGAACTTTGTAATACAATTTTCTTGTATACAGCAAAAGACGTTTTCTCCAAGTCGGAAAAATCTGGCCCGCAGTTCAAGTGTAGGTGAGCAGCATACGCAGTTGCTTTTTCTCGGCTTTAATGAATTCTGTTCCGATGTACGCCACGCTTCCCCTTTCGCTTTGAGTTGTCGTTGAAGTTTGTAGTCGACAGGATGCGGAGGATCCATAAATCAACGTCTAGTCACATGAGAGAGTATCTCAGGATTCAGATAGTTACCTGTGCCTGGGAGAATGAACTCTGAATGACGACTGCCAACGATCGTTTGCTCGCAGTGAACTGATTGGACGACGGGGCACTACACGACACTGGCAAAAGACGACGATGAACAGGGAAAACAGCTTTGTCAAGGGAGAATACAGAACGAGTAGTTAATAAGGACAATACTCACGAACTTCGCAGTGATCGCCACCGTAGCCAACCGGGCATTGACAAAGCGGTCGACCGTTGCCGGGGAATTTCTCCTGGACACCTCCGTTTAGGCAAACAGGTGTCGCGCAGTTTGGACCATAAAAGAATGCAGTGCAGTTGCACACGCTACCGCCCTGAAGTGTTCCGCCATTGAAGCACTTCATTGGAACCGGTGAGGGTTGATCTGAAAAGATTTCTCAGTACGGGAATGATCATACGAAACCAATCGCCACGACGACGCTGATTTTTACGCGAAAATAGTCACCGAAATGATCACCGAAATAGTAGCTGTAATGCTTGCCTTCGGGGGTGCCAGCAGTACAGTTGCTTTACTGACTTTTCTTTTTCGTATCTACAACCTAAACTCTTCCTTTACCATTCTCTTCCTGCATTCCTCACGAAGTTCAACTTCACGTAAGAATAGACTTAGTTATGCACCACTTGTGCAGCTTCATCTGAAGTTTTCACCTCACTGATTCGGAAAACAGACTTCAAAGGAGCATTTCGTTAATTCGAAAACTACTTTCGAGTGACAATCAGCTGTCCTCCAATACCGTATGCCGACGACTTTCTAGGGCGCGCTTCGTTTTGTTTTTTCCCTGTAACTAGGTTTGTTTTCATATTTTTTATGTAGTGTGCTACATGATTTCACTCAGGTCGTCGAGCTTCACAAAATAGTGCCCCGAAAATTTTAAAAAGCTCAATTTTGAAGTCCACCATCCATCAGAGCTTCTGAGGATACGTCATTAGCAACTACACCTGCTATTATTATAACCCAAAAGAACCACTCCTATAGAAAGTAGTCAGTGAAATGAGGATTAGCTGAAATTGCCCGACATTAGATGAAAATTGACTGATCATTTCGATACCAATTTTCTTCAAAATGAATGAATTTGGCCCTACTTGCCACTACTCCACTCCGCTGATGACGATCTCAATAAAGCAGAAATTAACTTAGGAACAGAAAACAAACTAACTAAGTTGTGCACAAAATCCTGGAACCATTCGACGAAAAGTGTTAGATCCGTCAGAAAAGGTCAACTCTTGCCTTAAAAAACAGAGTTTTTATCTTTGGAATCCCCTAGAATAGCGTTGCCCCTATTCGATTATGAATTCAACGACTACCATAGTGTGACACGAAACTATCTTTAAACACCCCATGGAAGGAATTACTTATAAAGGAAGAAATCGGAAGAAATACGTCACGTACAATGGACGTCGATAATGTGAGATTCTATAAACTTGAAAAACTTACACAAACGCTCCAGGCATACAACCTCCTGGCTGACTAGGAAATATGTAGGGAAAAGTGCAATCGGGCTCTCGACTTAGATTCGCATTCAGCACTAATCCTATTGGCTTTCCTGCGACATCATATCTAGCATAAGTCAAATTCGTAATAGACGTAAAGCCACCCACATAAGCTGTCGTATACGCATCAATCTCTGAAATCAATGAAGCGCTTCAACTTGTGCCCAATAATCGAGTAGGAGCTGGGAACACTCAAGGAATGTGGTCATGGTGTACCGAAACAGGGTGAAATTGGAACCATTTTGAAAGCACAGTTAACGATGACTTCGGGTTACCTACTTTTGGAAGGATGACGCAAGCTACTCTTAACACGAAGAATGGCGTGTTTAGAGAAATATAAGGCTCCAAAAGAGTAATAAAATCGAGGTTTGGACGAGAATGTGACGAGAAAAGTTGCGTGGAAGGGGTATTTGAAAGAGATGTCCAAGTGTGTGTGTGTGCCATTTCGTACCGCTAGCTACAGTAAGCTGCCTTCATGCAGCATGTGCGTTCCGGTGCAGACGGTGCAACCTTTACTGTCTCTACCATGTCGTGAGAACTCGAGCACCTTCGAGAGTATACTGCAGATAAGCCAATTCTGGACCCTTATTACATCCTAACAAGACCAACTTTCGACTCAACAGCATCCTTTATGCTATACTTGAAGGTCACTGGTCCATCTAGGAGGAAATCTCAGAAACCGTCCTTACCGCTGTGCATCAAGAGGGTGCATGAATGCTTCGTGGCAAACTTTCTAGTTTTTCTGTGATGCACTAGTAACGTTAGAAAAAAGAATTGATAGAAGAATGACAGCGGAATGCTAGGCCAACTATATTTCATGGAATGGTCAATATTGTACCTGAACTGACGACGGTACTGCCAACATCAACGGCTGGGTCTGAACTCGAACCAATAAATACAGTATTGGGTGAATTTATCCAGACTCGGATATTGACACTCGATTGTTTCTTTGCAGTTACCGTAATCATGGTCGTTGCTGTCGCAGTCGTTCGAATCAACTTAATACTGAGACATTGAATTTTTGAATGGAACCGTCACCTATCTCGATGTAGTACTCGACGAAACGAGTTTCTGTGATCATTTGCGAGACCATTGATTTGTTGTACTCTGTTAATACTGCTCAGTTTACAAAAACCACCTTATAATACTTGCCAGATGCTTCTGTTTTTGGCTGAATTCCATTCTGATCAAGCACTCCAGGAACTGAAAGTGATGAGTTTTAGAATAAATTTTTCAAAAAGTTTGCTGAGTTGTTGTTTTTAGTGTTTGCTTCTATGCTTCTTCCATTCATTCACTTCGCCCAATATTCCGTTCCATTCTCGACTAAGGCAGAGGATGAAAAATAAAGTCTTTGGCATTAATCAATCCCATCTCTGGCATGCGCCTCTCCATTCGACTGCTTTTCAGAACCGTAATGGTGTTTTGAAAGCATGCATATTTGGCCCATAGGATAGGTGGGTAGGGAGAGTACCAATGTGCAAATCAAGGCTATTCTCCTCTCAGGCGAATTTCGTACCTTTTAGCTGAACCAGGAGGAACGGAACTCTCGGTTAGCCTGGGTAGATATCGATCCAGGATGGAGGACGTGGACCATACATGTGTGATAGTGTGATTGTGCGCCACTTCCCACTACAACCATCTGCTTTCTCAATTACTCAATAACTGATTTATGAAGTAACCAGTCAAAGAGAGCCTGCATTCACTCAGATGAAAGCGAGTCGGGCCCAACTCAAAGTGGCTAAACGATCCGTTAGTAATCAATGGTGTACCTAATAATGAGATCAAGTCTTGCGCAGATATGACATTTTTTTTGAGAGCTGACATATCCACCTATACATATGTATATACCTGTAGCGTTCTCGGCTGTTACCAATATATAAACGACTTGAGAATCATAGTCGGCTCTTATAGGCACTTCGATGTCGTCCTGTGGATTCACCCCGTAAAGTGTCGCCATGTTCTCCATTTGATAATAGTATGGGAGTAACTGGTCGATTAGCTGTAAAAAATCGTTTAACATCTCGTGTTCCTTACTGCGATACTACTTTGTGGCGTCGTGGTACATTACAGATTATCAGACCGTCAAGTCAACAAATATTTCTATCTGGGAGGACAGCAATCGGGCAGTACTGCGCAGTCTATGGAGGAGAATGGGCAGGCTGCTTGACGATGTCCTCATTTGCTAACAGAAAATCATTCCTTCTCAACTATCTCATGTGTCATGTCATCAGAACCTCCGTGCTACCGGATGAGGACATCGTTGAAGAACCTGTTCATTCGCCCATGGGCTGCACGTACTTCCTGATGGCTCTCCTCATAGGTAAAATTCCGCTCGGTAAAGTGCTAATCAAAAGCAGAAAATGATAGCGTTACTAAGTAAGTCTCGATCTAAATTTGCTCGGGACGCATAAACACCAACTACTCTCGGGTCTTTGGAATGACGTTCGCTGGGGAGTTTAGGTGAATTGTTCTATCGAAGCCTATTGTAATTGTACGCCTGATTGAAGGAATGCCAACTATAAAGCCCTCGTTTCAGCGAAAGTTGAACAAAATACAATAATAATGGCTACTTCGATGTGAGATTGCTGTGCCGAGTTTTTTGATCAGAGAGCCTTAAAAGAACTTGTAGAATTAGGGGTTGGAGGAAATAAAGCTTGCACACAGACAACTTACTCCAGCAAGGTGAGCGCGATGGCACACATCTCGTCCAAATACCCCTCCCATGCAACTATTGCTGCCACATCATTCTATTCCAACTCCTAATTTTACGACATTTTTAATGCCTTGTATTTTTCAAAATGCGATGATTTCGCCTTTTTTCCGTTTTGTCCTATTCTATTAGCTCCATTATTCGTCTGAATCTGAACACACCGAGATTATCGTAAACTTGATTCCAACTATTCACAGATTTCAGTGGTTGTGCGAAATCTTTCTAATCGGATGTGCTTAAAAAAGTTAGAGAGCTAGAAACTCATTTCTTTTTCCTCTTACTTCGGTCATACTTGTCTTTTCGAACACGATCAGATCTCCTTGTGTTGCCCTGACGAGACGACGGAACCCATCGAAATAGTCGCCGAAATAATCCACTGGATCAGAGTCAGTCTCGGAGAGAAAAATCGCCAACTGAAATTGATAATTCCGGAATCAGAAACTCAGATGGCCTCGCAGTCAAACAGTGATCAATTTTTCCAGGTATTGTTTCAACCTGAAGGAACTGATCAGATAAAGAGAAAAGCTGCATAGTTAGAATTCACAGTGTCTTTTCTAGTTACACTTTACCTGATTGGCAGTAACTCACTTTATTCCTCCATGCCAACGTCCGCTGTATAGCTAGCATTTCAGGCGAGGATGACGATAATTTCGGATTGAACGATGTCGCATCCGAAGCAGCCGAATCAGCAAATACATACACCACGGAAGCTGGATGCATCAACGACGAGCTGGAAAGAAGAGGGACAAAGTTCAATTCGCTTTAATGTCCACAGATGAACTCCATTCAGGGGTATAGATCAGTTAGCTCCAGTTAATGCTTGAAACATGAGAATTTCCGATATGTTCCGACAAAGAACCTCAGCATTGAAAGCATCTTCGTCAGTTGTTTCTCAAAGGCCCATTGAACAACCTCAGGCTAGATGTATAACGTTTACTTTCTCTAACAACAAAACTCACAATGACTGAACGCTGTTAATTGCAGAAATCGTAGGTTGATCGGTATCACCGGTCGAGATTACAACACCATTGAGGTAATCGAGTAGTGCGTCGGATGACGTGAAAATCTCGTTTTTCATGTAGTAACTGTTTTCTGGAAAAAGGCTTGCGAACATTTTGCATGATGGACAAAACGTCTGCCTCATACGGGACTCGAAACCGCATTTGAGTCTTCCTGACTTTTCGTACTGTTTATATGTTACACTACTCCCGAACCCTGCTTGCTCTCGTCTTCTGGTAACATGGCGAATGCCTTTATGTGCACGACCTCGTTTCCAAGGCTGGTTTCTAATTTCCTCAATCCGAACAATCTCACAAAAGACATCAGTGATTTGCTCGAAGAATATGGGAGGGTTCTACCGATTCTTCGGTGATTATATTTTTATATTCGATTGACTTGGAAAATTCTATTGATGAAATGAAAATCAGTTTCTTCTTGTTGTAGAACCATCTTGCCAACCTACATATTATATAATATATTTGTCCTCAAGGCGACCTATACTAAATCAAACTTTCTGAATAGTTTTTTGAATAATTTAAACGGTAGTGTAGATGCCCACTGTATTGAAGGTAAGTGTTGAGGATGAAGTTGTCGATCAAATCAGGAGCTGCCTTGCCGATGTCGCTCACCCAAATTGGTAGCTGAAACAACGCTGTCAGAGAGGCGTGGTATCATTCTCGACATCAATTTTACCTGATTAATGAGCTGGTGAAGATCGTAAGCCATGGTGGAGCGCAAGTTCAGCACCAAAATGAACGACTGGTGAGTAGTGTCCAAGTTAGATTGCACGCTCGGCACGCAACCTCCTAAGAGCATGAATTGTCCCTCAGAAAAGGAATAAAAGAGTGATAAAGGATAAAGCATTCGGGTACGATCAATCCCGTCTGGCGATGCTTCTCCGCATTCGACTTTTCCATTCAGAATAGCAGCGGAGTATTGAACGAGTATGTAGCCTATATAGTGAAGTGCAGTGGTCACCCGATGTACAAGTCAATGATCATATCCTCCTACACGAGGCTGGTACCAATCAACCGAACCCTGTTGGAATGGGATACTTGGTTGGCCTAGACGGACATCGATTCGGGATTCGAACCCATAAACATGCGAGTTTCATCGTGCGCCACTTGCCACTACACCATCTCCACCCTAGACGTTCAATAAAACATATATTGATCCCACTTTGTCTATTGACCGTGTAAACGTTTAGTTTTTGAGACCATTTAATTTTTGGAACAAAATTCACTTGCTAAATTAAAAAGTGCTCACTAGTTTCGCAGTTCAACGCATAAAAACCTGGTGGGCAGGTACATCTGTTTTTGTCCAAAATCCCGAAGTTCTGGCACCTGAATGAATAAAAAAAAATTCGCGATAACGAAGATTTCCGGCCAAAAAAGTGAAAGATGAAAGTATAAATTCTTCAGCTGTGATCGGTCCTGGGGTATGCGCCCTGCGTTCAACTCCAATTCTCAATCGTAGTGGCGTTTTGAATGCGTATGTGACTTACACAATGGTTTGCGGTTGGACAGCTGATGTACAAGTCATTTTCCAATCAAATATAGTAGCAATTAATCGAGTCCGGAGGGCTCAAAGACTTGGTTATCCCAGGCAGGTATCGATCCAAGATTCAATCCCGGAACCATGCATGGGATTGTGAGCCA
The DNA here is from genome assembly GCA_000469685.2 of Haemonchus contortus. NCBI lineage: Eukaryota > Metazoa > Nematoda > Chromadorea > Rhabditida > Trichostrongylidae > Haemonchus > Haemonchus contortus. Next base: position 51,154,111 of record LS997565.1, read on the forward strand.
CATGGCACGAAACTATCTCCATCCTACTTGAAAAGTGCAAAACAAACTTTGTTCTCCGGAAATCCTAAGAAATCAGGGCAGTATTTCATAAAAAATTGTCGGACAATCTCTGAACTGCCATACAATTCTTTTAACGACACAGTAAGTTGAATCAGAACATTTTGAAGAAGGCTGCAGCTCTAGAGCATCATAATAGTCTCTGAGATGGAGGCAATGGTGGGAGTAATCGGTAAAGAAATTGTGAGTAACTCCCACAATTCATTGCATAAGACACATACGCATTCAAACCGTCACTACGGTTCTGAATAGAAGTCGAATGCGGTGGCGAATCCCTCAGACGGAATTGTCAACCGATTTTTTAGCTTGATTTTCAAATTCAGAGGTTTAAAAATTCACGAGATGACATCGCATTGCGGTCCCGAGACGAATGGCGGGCAAACGCAAGTACTGTTCGGCAGTAATATGCCCCCATTGCTGCAATTAAACACTGCCGGCGACTCTTCGATGCCACGAGATGGTGGTAGAGAACCTAAAGTAAGGCATCCACTTTGTAATGTTTTCTGTAGAGGATAATTTCGACAAAACATTACCAGTCCGGTTGTTGGAATACAAAGATATACGGTAGTAAGTATCAGCATTAGAACTACTTCTTATTGGCTACTGACCTTATTTTTCAGCAATATGACTTGACCCATCCACTTGTCTTCTGACCCCAAAACCCCTGACGGGCCCCATGAGAAGGCGGAGAAGGTGGTTATATGGTAAAGAGGCGGAGCGAGCCGTTTTCTGTTCGGGTTAACTAGTCATTTTGTTGTTTGTTGCGTTTGCTTATTGTTTTATATGCTTCACTGAATCCAATTTGTCACATTCCATTTTGAAGCTTACATCTGCTTAAACTTGAATGTATGTCATGAAATGGAGCATAACGTAAATAATGCTATCTCAGAATCTCGACGGTCTCACCCTGCAGGGCTAAAACAGCTCTGTTCGACGGTATATACCGAGTTTGAGGAACTTAGCTTCGAATGGACTTATAACAAATAGGGACGAAGAAGACATAAATCGCCTACACAAAGTGAGTTTAAGGTTTCATAGGGTGAGGTTGCTGTACTACCACCAGAAGAGTAACAGATACTGATCCCTACAGAACCGAAAAGTCGGTATGGGCAGTTGGTTCCTAGAGTAATTCCGTCATGGGTCCTATCCCAACGAGAGTGAACGTGATGTGAGCCCCTACCCCTAGTTTCCCCCCCCCCCCCCATTCCACCTCCCAACCAAGGTCCCTTCCGGTGACTAAGAGCTGAATGCCCATACTAATTTCCAATTATTCGGCTGCTCTCATCGAATTTGTCGAAGAAATTCAAAAAAAACCGACCGATTTTGGAGAGATAGTAGAGTTTCACGTCATCCCCTTTTGTAATCATAGCAATGATTTCATCTCGACTGTACAATGAAGATGTGGTGAGATATCCATGAAAAATTGCAGTAGGCATGCCAGCTTCTACGCCATGAATCCTGAAAATCTTGATTTCTGTGACGAGTGTTTTGTTTGCTGTTTTATGAACAAACCCACCAGAAGTTGTCCACGTGAAAGTTGAACGGTTCAGTATTCAAGCGAGTGAACAGCTATAAGCAATCAAATTTGCATTTTTGTTCGAACGTTTTCTAATCGACTAGTTTGCTGAATAAACTCCCAATAAGATATGCTCAGTCCCAAATACATTCAGGTATTACACCTGAGATAGGCTTTCTCAGTGAGGGGAAGGTTTCTTTCTTGTGACTTTCAAGAACCAATTTTTGGCATGGGATCTTGTCAGCTGTTAAGCCCACCCCACTGAACGATGTCCTATTCCGGAAATAGTCTGGGATATTGGAAAGTGGGAAAACCTACAAAGTTAGTTGTTTGCTGTTTGCTATGAAAGGGACTCTGCAAACGCACACGCTCACGTTCCCCAGTTGTCATTAAAGTTATTAAGTGTGTGCATTAATTTCCGTCGTTTTTCGCGTATAAAAACATACTTCTTACAAAATTAAAACTAAATGCACGTTAGCAAAGTATTGCCCATCGTTAGCTACAACTTCTTGCCATCTTTCTGATATCTTGTTAACTCCGGGTCTAAGAAAGTCTTCATCTTTTGAAGCGAACCTGTTATCCATCCATTTTCGCACTTCTTCGGCATTCTGGAAGCGTATATCTGCCAAACTGACTTGCATGGAGCGGAATAGGTGGTAATCAGAAAGAACAAGATTCGGAGAGTATGCGGGCTGAACAAGCTGATCCAATCCAACAACTGCAATTTTTTTTAACGGCCGCTTTTAGGTGAGAGCGTCCTGCAACCAGTCAAGCTGGTGTTCGTAGCGGTCAGCAGTAAAAGTTTCGTTCGGGTTCAGCAGCCCATAGTACACAACAACCCTCCACCAAATGTACACACAACAGTACTTTTTGACAAAGGACATTCCGCTCTCGTTGCAAACTCTCGAGTGAAGAGAGACCATCTCGGCAGGTCCGTTCAGATGAAGCTTGTCCTCCATAAAGGCATCCGGTGGGCCTCAATGTCATTTTCGTGAAACCAAACAGCAGGAGAAGGGCCCGCGGGAAAACGGTTAACCACGTTCTATGACCAATCAGTCTGGGAGCAACGGGATTTTGGGGAAAACCTGATCTGTCTGCCCTTGAGTAGGTAGCCAATACCCTACCTTACAGAAGATGACAGGTTTCATCGGTAAACCTCTAACATGGTTCGCACAACGGCCCTTGGAATCCGGCGGTGGAAATTAATGCACACACCTAATATATGCTAGTGACCAGTTGCAAATGAGGATAGAAATAACCGTTTGTGAGATTTGCTCGACTGCTGCTTGATTGGCTTGCGAGTATCCTGGCTTGACATCGAGAAAGGACACATTAGCGTGGTGACCTTCGAGCTCGTAGTAATGGACGTCAACTAAAAATCCGCTTTGAAAACTCTTACACGTCAAATTCTAACCTGGTACTTTTTTCAATGAGGGATCGATAAAGAGCCTTGAGGATCCTACGTGATTTAGTCTCAATGGCTTCACTACTGGTTGTTGGAAAAATTTCACTTTGACTTGAGATAAACGATAAAACATGGGTAGACTTTTTTTCCAATAACATCCGATAGGATAGATCCATAAAGGTAGTCACGATCGACTTAGTAAGTCAAACCTGCCGAAGTCAGCGTCCACAGAATGCTGAGCAGAAGAAAGGCGAACATGCCAAAGTGGCAGTATGTTGCAACGAACTATCCGTTATCGGTGGAGCATTTTGCCACTTTATCAGAAGCATCAGAAAGATGTATTTCGGACGGGAGCCCGAGATAAGAAGTTCTGCGAACTCTTTTGATAGATTTGATTGACACGCTCACTGATGAGAGATCAATGAGTTGTTGAAGTATGAAGGCGCAGTTCACGATAATCCTGGGTATCTAGTTCAAAACGAGCAATGGAAATGACAGCCCAGAATAGTGCAAAAATGGCAAAGAGATTAGAAAAGTAGAAAAACGCTAAATTAGCCAAAGCTAAGGGCCGGACGAGAACGTGTCGACAAATGTTGCATGGAAGGGAGAATCTGGACGAACTGTTCAAGGCTAAGCCAGTTTTGGGGCCTTTGATACGCCCTATGCAAGCCATTATTTGACCCTCCTACTTCAAGGCTTTTCGAAAAAAGTGGAAGTGGAGGTTGTTCGAGATCACCGTGACGGTCCTTCATTGATTCATAGCCCTATTCCCTCAAGAGCGTTTTGCAGTTTTTAAGCTGACGACACAAAAATGTTCACCATTAATGAGTGCAATAAACTCCAGGCCGTCATAGACTGTATTCAGTGCTGCTCTGAGAAATGGGATTTGAAAATCTCTATCCAGAAAACTGCTGTAGCGGGGTCAGGTTAAAATCATCCTGACTTTACATTTACAATGCCCGGCACCCAACTAATACGAGTTAAGCTCATTCGACATCTGGGCATCAAATGCAGTGAAAGCCTTGATTCGAGAGCTTGACACATGACAGTGCTGATAGAGCAAATGCTGGGTCAAACTTCATCATGAAGTCTTTCGAAGCGCGAGACTTCTAACTCCTTTGCCGCTTGCTCAACCTCTACGTTTGGCTGATTACGGAGTATTGTTCACTTGTTTAGTCACCATATAAGGAGTCAGTTATTGACACACTCGGATGAATGTAAAAAAATTTTACTCATCCCTGTTTTGTGCGAGAAGGTATGCCTCCCTTACGTATCAAGAACGGCTCAGATTGCTGGGCGATGAAGTGACGAATTTCGACGTAAATTCCTTATTTTAACTTGATGTATAAGATAATCATTGATAAGATTCATATGAACATGGACGACATTTTCCAAATGGCTGCTACCTTAGGGCAGTCTGGAGATCTTCCGTATCGGATGGTAACTACCCGTTCCTTCGAAGGTGGTTTCCCTGTTGGGTAGTACCAATGTGGAACAAAGTAGGGAAGAATTTTCTGACGAAGAAAATCATCTTTTTTTAGATGCATCTTTCTAAGCTTCTCAAACAATCAAGTGAATCAGGAGATATCTGAAAAGCACGTGCTATTTTTTGCATGGATGGTTTGCTCCAAACCTGTAATTGGAAGGATGGTTCAAGCACATGTAGTTGGATAAGGCAGAAACATAGAAAGCAGGACAGCGAGTGACCCTTCTTCTACACCCTTTGACAGTTTTTGAGAAATCGCAATCTTTAGTGAACTTTGTAACCGTTACGGCTTTTTCTCTTTTGCCTCTGCCTTCAACACTCCCCCCTACCTAAATTGGTAGTTCCCATGTACTATCATTGGGGGTCGCAATCTCATTCTAGCTTGATACTTTGGAAGCCATTTTTGTCGTGAACTGCGCCTTCAATACTCATTTTTATACCGATGAGAGTTGCGATATGAGAAGTTTTATTGATAGATCTGTAATCTTGTGATTATCACATTGTTAATTGCACTATGTATATACATATGTTACAGCAGACATTCAATAATATGCTACAATATGCTACATAGATGGGATTTTTGAGCGGTGGGAGGAGAATTGGTCAGCGTTGTCGAACGATCCTTAAAAATAAAGGTCAATTAAGGAAGTACGAAGAAGCGGCCAAGTAGTGGGAGAGGCTAACTTTTTCGATGACGGACGGTCGGCTCTGATCGCGATCCAATCTGTCGAACGTCGGTCGAGGTTGAGCGCTTCGTGAAGGAGTGGGATGGCCGTTACCGACTTGCAGCGACGAGCTACTTACCTCTCGAGTCTTCGATTCAGCGTTGGAACCTGAGAATGGTGCCAGTCTGAGTTTCCATGTGAAGCTGTTTCCTGGGCGTACCTGCATTGTCATTCCCCAAGCTCGTGAGAGAGTGTGATCGTGCGCTACGTCTACGTTGCGTGAGTGGATGTGAGCTAGCCGGCGAGTTGTGAAGGCACAGAATTGGAAGTTGAGCACATGAGGAGAGTTGTACGAGCAATCTGTGAGGAAATGTTAATCAGAAAGAATGGAGCCTGCAGCAACTTTATAAGCAATCATCAACTTTTACTGCAACACCACCTGAGTTAGAATGGGCAGCCTTGCGCTCTTTACATACTCATTTTGTCCCAACACGGATTAAATGACGATGTCTCTTCCCTCTAATTTCCACCTTAGTTCATACTTAGCTGCAGTGCTCTCAGATACCCAAAGAGACTAGTGCAATCAGTACAGAACCGTGTGGAACTGGTAACAAGTTGGTCGTAGAAGCGGCCAACGACAGGACGACTGGTTATTTGTTTGGTTAAGTTTTCGATACCACGGCGTTACTGATGGCGAAATGTCAAATAAACTTGGCGAATTTTCACTGAAGTGACCGTCTGCGAACAGAGTAGTTTAAACACTTTGCAAAAAAATATTTCAACCTCAGAAAAACTTCAGTAATCACCTGTTTGCGTCAAGGGAGTTGAGAACTTGCCGAATAGGGCGATGGGCATTGAAAGACGATAGCAGGTTCCCCTTTTCTGTTGACCAACTCTCCAACCATCCATCTTCGCTAGCTGCAAAACGGAATTTTTTCCGGGAAAAAAACATATGTTATTAATTATGGTACGAGCTTAAGGATGGAGGATTGAGTTCTACCCGAGAATGCCACGCAACCATCGGATGACAGCGAAACCGCGGTCAGCGGTGCTGTGCAGACTAGTGAATGTGCAATGTCACCTGTACTGACATTCCAAACGATGACCTGAAATTAGTGGTGATTGGAAAGTCGGACGGGGATATCTCAGCAGATGCACCACTTTCCTACAGTAATCTCCGAGTACGACTGGAGGCGAACCTTTTTATCTTCTGCACCGGAAATGACAAGGCGTTCGTCCTCCGATAGAGCCACGCACGTAACCCTCCCTTCGTGGCCAACAAGTACCTCAAAAAGATAGCAATGCATCCTTTTCTTCTACTACTTTCTGTATACTACAAAATGTACCAACCTGAGTGAGATACCCTGAATCAATTTGCCATAGTTTGCATGACTGATCGTTAGAACCTGAACAGTCAAAGTTTAAAATGTATCCACATTTGATTTCATCGTAATAAGGATGGTGGAGGTCAGAACAAGCTTTCCAATGCAAAGCGTCTACATATCACCAGCTTCCTTTTAAGTGCTGATTTTGGGGAATTACTTGACTAGCCTTAATGATTACTGATTATTAGTGGCTCTTAGAGAGCAAGCACTCATTTATTGTTCGAATCAGGTGATCCATCGGCAACGCGAGGTTGTCGAAGCTCAATCCCAGCATTCATAATTTAGAGAACGTAAAAGATTTCATCATTATTTGCGTTATGAGCAGAGGTGTTGCTGTGGCAAATAGCGCACCTATCACACACGCATGATCAAGGGTTTGAATTGTAAATCGGTATCCGCATGGGCCAACCAAGCCTTCATCCCTCCTGGATCGATTAATTGGTATCAGACCTTTCTGGGAGGGCAAACACTGATTTGTACATCGGCTTATCCTTTCACCTCATTGTATAGATCACATACACATTCAATACACTACTACGATTCTGAATGGAAGTCGAATGCGAAGGCGCTACCCTAGAACGGGTTTGATCAGCGCCTGAAGGCTTTGCTCTTTTTTATCTTATTATCTCTTTATTTATGAAGCGCTTATTCGTGTGCCTCTTTGAATGTCAGTCTGTGCGTCTGTCCGTAAAAGGTCACGCGTTAGCGTGCGTAACTGGTAGTTATATAATAAATGCGAGATTGTTTCAGTGACATCGTAAATGACCTCCGCGGAAGCATCACTGCCTCAATTCCTCACCACGGAATACTATCTCCAGGAGCCGGTATCTTCTCCCCGAACACAGCGCCGCACTTTCCCCATCCGCCGTGTATCGCAGAACTGCGATGGGAGATTAGCGCGCGCAATCTGTGAGTTAGGAAATCCTTTAATTATTTAGATTTGCTGACCATTTTCTTCACTCCCGATGGGGTCTTGATCGTCGATAATAGAGAAGGAGTCATTCCGAACAATCAAGTTTAATAAATATGGAAACGAAAAAGACACAGAAAGAAACAATCAAAAAAGAAAAGCAGTCAACAGAAAATGTGGTGTCCTATCGACTGGCCGGGAAGCAGGCTGACCTATCTCTTTGGGGGGGCATAAACAAGGAGGGCATGATTTCGAAGCGTGGTGAACACAGCGTGGCTCTGAGTTGCCCTGATAGTTCAACACCACGATCCTACCCCAACGGTCTCACCTCCTCACTCAGTGGTGGAAAGAAGCATCAACATACCCGTGGCGACCAGTGTTCCTTGCGCTATCGCGGCGAAGCAGGTGATCTCTTCGTTGTGAGACAATTTGTTCTTCAATACAGGTCCTTCCTCTCCGACAGTCCACACTTTCATTCTTGAATTCAAAGAGGTTTTTTTTCTTAACTGAACCGCTGTTAGGCCCTACTTCTTCGTATCAAGCAAAATGTAAAAATGTACGTCTCTTACTCTTTCGAGTTCTTCGGGCAATGTCCAACCACAATTTTACCGTTAGGGGGCACGAAAATAGGAGGTGCAACTCCTTGAGTCATCATCACCTGAAAGTAGCCATTATCGTAATAGAGAATGGTAAGGGAATTTTATGGGTACTCGTACAAGAATGAAATTCACAAACAGGGCTCTACTTCGTCAAAGAGTCACATGGTTACAGCATGTTCAGAGAGTAACTCTTCCACTTGCCAACACCAACTCCGCCCTTGAACCGACTTGTTCGGCGTATACACCCAAAGGCAGATGAGTTCTCGCAGTGTTGTTAAGGCTATAGAGGTTGCACCAGTTGCACCAGCACACGTTGCAGGGGGGACGTGCGATTCGTGCGATTCTGGGCGCGCGCGGCAAATTGCGCGGCGAAATTCGCGATGATTCAAACAACTATGGCGTCTATCATTGGGGCACAAACTTGAAGTAGAGTACTTTAGTAGGTTCGGACAATCCTACTAACCTAGTTCACCTCGAATGTGGGCCCCAATGATAGACGCTGTAGTCGCCCAAATCGCACCGAATTTTGCCGCGCAATTCGCCGCGCGCACCCAGAATCGCACGAATCGCAACACACCCCACGTTGCAGCTCACTGGAGCAAACTGTACGCAAAGGCACATTTGGTCAGCTCGTTCAATACCCTTTCCATGGCACATTTTTGTCGCCACATTCTCGTCAACTCCTAATTTAACTACTTCTTTGAAGCCCTATACTTCTCTGGGTACGCAGATTTTCGCGTTTCCTTCGCTACTTTTACACTGTTGTGGACTATTAATTCCATTATTCGCCTTAAACTAGATATCTCAAATCGGGGAGTAGTGTGCCTTTCGAAAAAAGCGTTCTGGCACTGCCAAGGTTTACCCCAATTCTAGAAATGGTTTGTATTAGTTTGAAGGCACGAATTGTCTACATCATAGTTTGGAGAAAGCTAGCTTGTATTTCAATTGGTTCACAATGGCCCACAGATATTCTGACAGTAGTGGGGCACTTCTAATTTTGCCCACGAGGAATTCCTCACGACGGTGATCAAAAATTATTTCAACGAATTTGATCTCCATATCAATAAAGATATGGGCACTTGTCTCGCCCTTGTTTCAGTAGACCTGCCACATGTTTTTTCCGTTTTCTCTATTCTTTTCCTCTTGTTTTAGGCAGTTGTTGCTTACTGAGTAGATAAAAAGCTGCGATTCAGTGGAAGGGGGAAGGGGAGAGTTCCTTCGTCTCTAACAGTAAGCGCTCAAGCCCTTACTCTTTGAAAACTTTCTAGCCAGGGAAGTATAGTTTCTCACGCTAGCAGTAAGAGGGGAGGAGCATTTCCGCAAGCACGTTATCATTATTTATTTTTATTCATTTATTCATGTGGGCCCTTTCACTCGCATTAGCCCCTCAAATGACAACAATCCTGAGTCAGGCCTTCTTAGACAATGTTCTATATCTCCATGGATTACAGCTGTAGAGCGCTATGGAGATGAATACCACAAAGTTTCAGCACATCAACAACATGTCGGAATGCTAACTATCAACATATATTTTGTTGATTTCTCTTTAGAGTAAGAGTTACTCTCTCTCTCTCCCTCTTTCTCTCTCTCTTTTTAATGGATCTGGAGGTGAAGTAGTTACCATGCTCTCCTCATCGCCGAAAATCTCCCATTGACAGAGTTTGCCTTCCTTATCACAGCTGAACACCCGGTAATTCTCCAGTGGACAAATTGAAACGATTTCGGAAGAGTGCAGCTGAAATGGTCAATTCTGATATATTCGTTTGTGATCACGTCATATACCGATTCAATAGCCGTCTCTCATTTTTTCGCTCACTACGCTTTCTCGAATACTAAAAGGGAACAAGCGCTCATTAAGAACTATGAGAGTACCCAGTCCAGCATTGATCACTATAAAGCTTACGTACGCCAAATGTTCTATGTAGGCTTCCTGACGAGCAGTCGAACACGCTGACGGTACCAATTGCGTTGCCACTGAGAAGAAATGTTTGGTTGAAGGAGAACGCTAGGCAGGACACAGGAATACCTTTATTCTGTGGAACCTGAAAAGAAATGTGTAGTATGAAAACATGGAAACAGAACGGTGCTGGGTACTATCAGGAGAACACGATGCCTCCCTTTATTATGGCAGGTTGAACTACATCACACGGAGAGATCTCGTTATTCTGCTAAGTTACTTATCAAACATAATTAGATAGGCGCTTTGGATGTGAATACTCCAATATTTAGGAATATGCATTTTTTTCTTTCAGAGATCACCCCCCCCCCCCGCTCCTTTCCTCTTCCGGCGTGAATCCAACCAACCATACAACTTTAACTGCTGCAGTGCAGTGCCTTAACTTGAGTACCTTTTGAGTCAACCTCAGTGGCACTGGGTTTCAACGCCAATTAATTTTTTAGTGGCATTACTCAACAGTCTTGAAGCGACTGGAGAACGTGTAACTCAACGATCATCCGCTGAAACCAGCCATTACAGAGCACGGCATCCTTTCGAAAGCCAGTCTTCCCTATCCAGATTCGAGTCCTAGTAAGCCCGATTCGAGACTTTTTTGTCAACTTCGCATATCGTCTCGCCTAGCACCTGGTTTCCTTTTCATTGAGTACTTTCTAGAAAGTGACATTATCTGAGGATTGGTTTCAAAGATTCATGGAATCCATCAAACCATAAGCTAGCTGCTAATGCTCAGAAGCTACTCGTGAAACATAAAAGTAAACGTACCGTCGACAAGCATTGGCAGATGTCCAAGTCCCATATGGCTACAATGCCGTCATATGTGCCACAGGCCGCTATCTTAGGCATTCATGGTTAAGTAAACTCAGATTAGTAGTAAGTACCTGGAAGATGTAGAAGACTTACTTTGTCATCACCGCTTAGTGCGATGGCTGTAACAAATCCCATATGTCCTGAAGCATCTGGAGCATCGTGAACCCGCTTCTGAATGTGCCAAACATCCACTCTCGGGCCACACCCCGAGAAAAGGAAGAAGTTGTCGGATGAAATCTGGAAAAGAGAATTTCACATTCTGAGTTGCTCATCTGAAATGGAGCTCGACGTGAAGGGAGTCCGACATTTCCAGATAGTATGGGAACAACTTTCATAAATGCTTCTGAGCTTCAGCTCGGCACGAATTTGAAAGATTTCGACAGCAAAGGCTTTGAATGGTTTCACGAGCGACAATAGCAATTGATAGCGCTTCAAGGGGTTTCGAGGGGTACTACATACCAGCTATAAGGGACCACAAAGGCACGGTTCACATTAGCAATGGATTCTCTCTTTGATGAACCTCTGACCCTCACGAAAAGCCCAAGGAGTGCTGTCGGGTCAAAGAACGGCAGAATAAGGACTCAATAAGGTCCCTGAGGAAGACTTATACCACGTATACACCCAAAGGTGGACGAGTTCCCACGGAGTTGTAGAGGCTGGGGAGGTTGCACCATTTGTATTGGGACGCACACGTTGCACACAGGCAGCTTAGTGTAGCCACATTATGCAATGGTGGCCACATTCAAACAGCTCGTCCAAATGCCCTTTCCAAGCAACTTCTGCCGTCATATTCTTTGTCCAAGCCCTAATTTCACTTCTTTTTTATAGCTTCGAATTCCTCCGTATACGCCCATTTTTGCCTTTTTTTCGCCCCTTTTGCACTGTTCTGGACTATCGCTCTCATTACTCGTTTGAAACTATTATATAATAGGTAATCGGCATTTCTCCCCTTTAGTAATACTTCCATTCAAAACTAAGTTCTGTATGGTTCGATAGTATTTGGACTATGTTCATTGAGCTCACTCTACTAAACTCGTACCTGAAAAGCAGTGGAGGCTTAATTCTACACTAGCTTACATTCCTGACACACCTAGCTGAGTGATACTTCTTTTGACTTGATGTTTTGTTAACTGCTGTTATTTCGCCGCAGTACGCGATCCGAAAGTCTCACAAGATTGGCGATTTATAGACAAAACTTCAGTCTCGGACGGGACTCGAACCTGTAGTTGTCGTAGTTGTCCTTTCCTGGGGTCCTTTCCGGGCACGGTCCCCGGAAAGGACAAGTACGGGTTCAAGTCCCGTCCGAGACTGAAGTTTTGTCTATAAATCGCCAACCTTGTGAGACTAGCTGAGTGAGTTTGGATGGATATTTCGCCTGACGAAGACAGAGAGAATAGCGATGAAGCTTTTAGATGATCTAGTCGAGTTGCTGCTGGTTATGTGCAAGAATTTCGTTTCGGGGCGGGCATTTTTCGATCTAGTGAAAAAAAAACTTTAGTTCGTCAGCAAGTGGAGTGAGCAATGTATATATATGTTTGGTATCCCAGAACAGATGCTATTTAATGATGCATAAAACACTTTTTGACGAGAATTTAATTTGCTTCCATCACTTTTGCTTATTTTTCCATGCAGTCCGAAACGTTTAACATTTTGCTAATCTTTGTTTTTCGATTGCTTTTGTTTATTTCATAGCCTCGACTTTTCAAATTTGTACGAAACATTCTTAAAACTTCGGAAGCATGCAATAAAATCGGACTATTCGAGAATGCAAGTTATTCAGAAAATCAAAGTACCCTTGTGTAGAGTTTGATGATCTGAGTTCACTGGTATATTCATGGCTGATAAACCATAAGAAAAATGCGAAAAAAAACAATGTCTTTCCCATGCAGTTCCATTCTACAGGCAGTTTGAATTGAATTTGATTTGGAAAAGAATGCACAATGTTTTATTTATTTAAACACGGAAATTCCTATACTATCTCCACCTTTTTCCAAAAGTTTGAATGCCTTATGGTCTAAGAGAAACAAATGAATAATTGACGCCTAGCACCCAGTATTGCTTACCATCAATTTATCTCTAATGATTGGTATCACTGTGTGACATGGGAAGGCTTCAGACATATTTGTATGTAATGGGCGGAAGGTTTCAGATTTGCGATAAGCAACGTTATTGAATTACACCAACAGGCGAAGGGATAGAAAAAAATACCGGCTGTTTGCAGGAGGCATGGTATGGTCACCTTGTCAAAGTCTGTAACGAGGCCAAGAACGTTGCGCAGCCAAATGGGATATTCAAGCACTGACTACCTCACTGTGAAGCTCATCAATTGAGGAGAAGCAAGTAAGAAGCGTTTAAATGGCAGAATTTTACAACGTTCTCATCTTTTTTTTTTTGGTAATTTTCGAACTTTCTCTCTGTTTTTGTACAACTTCATCAGTCATTAACTAGAGAAAGATGTCACAGCTCGCTTCAGATGAACTACTTAAAAGTAGAAAAATAAAAGAAAACTAGGAACAGGACCTTAATGTTAAAGACGGCGTATGGAAGTTTGCAATCAAGCACGTCTACGATCTGTCCATTATGGATATCGTAGCAATAGACTTTGGATTTTGTAGCCGCAAACAGTTGACAGTCATCCTGAGCACAAGCCAAAGCATTTACCTGAAATTGACGATGTCTCAAGAAAAACCCAAAAAGAGTAGGTCAGTAATCTTGGGTAGAGAGCAACGCTTATATTTTTGACATATTTCTAGATTTTTACGAATTGTGAGCTTTCATATTGCGCTGTTTGACCAATTCAGGTCCGGTATTTTTGTTTAGGAAAAGTTGACTCCTCAGATGCATGCGTACGGCACTTGCTAGGCTTAGAGCAAAGGAGAATGGGGGCGGCAAGCGGGATCAACAATCGTGAGCTAAAGAGGGAGCAGTGCAAAATTTGTTCCTTGCCCATGATGTCTTTCAAGTTCAAAAGAGGAGCCCTCCACTAGTCAGAACTGGAAATAGACCTTATGCACAGCTCAGCATGCATGTTTAGTGGTGAGGCGCCCACTACTCTAATGACTTGATGTAGATTGGTTGGGTTTGTGATGTAGGTTTGTGTCTAACCAGAGCCTGCTCCTCAGGGATGCAGCGCTCCTTTTCAACATAGCATGCACTGGCACTGAAGTTATTAGAGTTACGGGCAAAGTTTCTGCTAAAGTGTAACTAACTCGTCCTTCATGTCCCATCAGCTCGTGAAGCTCCTGAGCGGCGACTGTCGAGAATACACGCAACGTCTCATCTTCACAAGCGACAATTACGAAGGCATCATTACTGAAGATACTCTTCCAATGTATCAGTTTGGAGAAGTATAATTCTGAATTGAGCACTTACGAAGTTATGGCTATACAACTAACTGGGGCCATAAGACCCCCCATACGTGATATGCAACGACCCGACTCTAACGACCACATTTGAACGATGAAATCGCCAGATCCTAAAACATTTTGCTAGTAGAAATCGGGAGGATTCTGTTCCCGAATAGAGCTATAGCCACGAAAATTCGTTAAATGTTTCACAGTCATGCGGCTCTGCTTTCCTGATGTTCTATCTAGAATCACTCATAAAAGGATTAGAATCGTCTCACCCGTTATCAAGAACTCATTATTGACAGTGAGCTGAAGCGAGACGACACTACCGGTGTGTTCTGTGAATGACCTCAGAACTTCGCCAGTCTCCAAATCAATCATCTACAACAGAAAGTTGGTAATTCGAGCTCACCACAACTCGGATTCCTGTCCCATTTGTGGCCATAAACTGACCTTGGCTGAGGAGTCGGCTGAACCCGTTACCAGAAACGAATCATCGCTGGCTAATACACAACAAATGACTTTGTGTGAATGTGGTGTCAGCATCTTCACACATTCGCCCTGAAGCCATCTGATTACTTTTCAAAGTTCCTGTCACTTTATGGTTTCTTTTATCTTGTGGAATGCATGAAGCCTAGACTCACGCTAATGAGGCTCCATATCCGAACAGTGTTGTCTGTTGAGGTGCTGACGAAGAACGTGCCGCTTGCGCTGCATGACAGGGAAGTTACGTTGCCAGTATGACCTGAAAGTAATTGACTTTGACGGATTCTGCAAGGGATGCAAATGGCAGTCATGGGAAATACGTGAACGTTGACTAGGGCAGGCGGATCTGTGGGAGGGGAACAAGTGGTGTGACTTTTTGCGGAAGCTAGTACCTTTGTTTTGTACACCTTTGTTTTCGCTGGATCAGTAGGAAAGGTAATGGAAAATATAAAGGACTAACTGACCAGTGGAATGGGAAATCGATCCTTGACACAGACACTCGAACAAAGTGCCGTTTATTGATCAACTGAAAGCTTTCCGGCGGGCTGAGATATGACTATTCTTTCTTCTCGCAAGCTTATACAGTCCAGTAAGCCTCCATCGCATGAGGGACACAAGACCCTCAGTACTTCGTTCAAGTGCTTCATGAAAATAGCTGACCATCGGCACAGATGCCGTCGTGGTGTTCGTTTGCCGCACTGAGGGAAGTCGCACACCTCCCTCAATAGTCACAAAACATATGGTTCATTTGATCTTCGATTCATCTGTGTGTGGCACCCTTGCTCCTAATTGTCGGAAATTGTAGCAGGGGTTCTTGTCTATTCTTGCGTTCTCGGAAGAGTTTTGAGCACGGTTTATTCCTTTACACATAAGATGACTCCTCGCGACTATGCTCACCTGGGGTCGTGCCGTAGAGAAATTCGGAGACTTCTACGAGACGGTCCCCTTGAAATGCATCCTTAGGATCTGGCATAAAATAAGATTAAATTTTCAACCACATACCGCTAAATGTTGTCATCAAAGATTGAGCTGCAATGTGATACATGTAGATAACACCGATAGCAGACTGGTTTCCCGAGATCAAGACGTGCTGGTGATTAAAAGTAGGTGTGAGTACCGTCTGGCCAGGTTTCCATTCCTACAAACCAGAGAGAGCAAAGTATCCGCATAGAACCGGTAACAAATAGTCAAGTTAGCACTACACGATCGGCTATTTAGGAGAACTGTACTCTTTTACCTTGATAGTGAATGTTCGGCAGGTTTTCATTTGAGGTGGAGCTATCCAGCACGAAAGCGGCACGAGCAGTGGCTGTCGAGAATAATTGTCCACCCAGGTCATAGCCTGTTCCACCAAAGTATTCAGGAAGTGACTGTTCTCAGCTGAATGTTAACTATTTACAACTGAATGAACTCAAGTTGCGACACCCTTCCAAATGAATCTCGAATTCGCGTAAAAAGAGCCATTTCGTATTCAATTGATAGTTCTTTCTTTTGCCTCAGTTCAAAAAATTGTTCTGCTGAAATTGATCCTTTTACTGACCACCTCTCTGAGTTCTGCAAAGCATCACTTCGAAATTTCGATAACGCTATTATACATGAAATAATTGCAATTGGAGTTCCAATCTGAATTGATGCTTTGATCTCGAACTCTTGTTAGTGATGCGAAAAAACTCCGGGAAAAATTTTGATTTTAACTAAGCGTAGGATGGTCTTGAACGTCAATGCAAGAGGTACTCTGGTGAAATGACCCCCTCTCATTTCCTTACCAAGTTACATAGCATGTATGAAAATCGGTTTTTCAAAGGCATAGTTCACGACAATATTGCGGTATCCTTTTTTGGTTGAAAACGGGTGTTCGGGTGTTAAATATAGAGGAGTACATCGGTGGCGAAATTGTCCATAACTGCCTTTCACTGTTGCCATGGTTTATGACAAATTATTTGAACTTCCCACATGGCAGTCTCTGAAGATAGTGCACCCCACTCAGAGCCCTTGAAACTCGTCCACTATGGGTGTGGCATTCATACGATACAATCTCTGGCCTCTTTTTGTGTCCTATCGAGGACGTTTTCCGAACTCATAATGGCAGGTATGGTGTAAAAGGGAGCTTCGAATTCATACTACAGGAAAATCTCAGATTCCGTGTTTATCGTGAGCTGTGCCCTTGAATAAAAATTATGTACTGTTGCATAAACCATCCCTTATATAGGGTAGCCGAGTGGTCAAGAGTGATAGGAGTATAATCTCACGCCTGCACTCATAAAGAAAGCGGTTTCGATCCATGCCAAGGCAGGTCCATGCCTTGCGAAAATTGCAAAATTGTATGTGCACCAGCGTCAGTCCCATGTTGGCAGGACGACTAATGGAGAAAACAGTCACCAAAATCATGTAAAAAGCCTCACAATAGCTCAGTGATGAAGCAGGAAGTCATCCGGAAGGAGCGTACAGGACCCCCATCTGGGTCCTCTAGACAGTCTAACGACGATTGAACGACCTCGGGCAAGGAAGTTAGTTCGAATGAGGACTTTCAATAGAGGATCGCTCGACGGAGGTTTAGAGAGGTGATCGCTGATCTAATGAAGCGCAGAGACACCCAAATCCTATCGAATTTCTATCTCTCTAGGAGACCCGCTGCAAAGGAGCAAATGCTCGAGAGGTCGTCGAGGTCGCTAAGCTCTATTGCAACGGAGAAGGCACGGAGAAGGGAGTTAAATGCGTTGCCTTTGCGGTCGATTTCAAGCTCTACTAGCACTCTCCTCTAATTCTGACAAAGAATTACTTCAGAATGCTATCAGTGATATCAGCTGCTGGGCAGCGCAATGGAACCTGCTCATTTCCCAAGAGAAAACCAAGGTTAAAGTTGTTGTTGATCCCTCATGTTCAATCGGTGATGTACGGTTAGAGTGGGGAAATGAAATCAGAGACTTGGGTTTCCTCGTCCGCAGCGATCTCAGCTTCCACGAACACTGTTCTAGGATAGCGTCCAAAGCAACAGCTCTCACACTCAACCTGTTCAAAGCTTAGACAATTAAGGATTCCTTTGTGCTCTATAGAGCTTACGCAGCCTACGTTAGACCCCCATTAGAATATGGGACCGTCATATTTAATCCGCACAAAGTGAACGTTACCAACACGTTAGAGAGGGTTCAAAAGACTTTTACTCGGAAGCTTTTTCTGAGAGTACTCGGTTTCAAGTGTGATCAGATTCCTTATGGAGTAACACAGGACGCCAATCTCAATCTTGAAACTTTAGCGCTCAGAAGGAGGAAACCTGATTTAATAATGCTCTTGAATATTTTTCATGGTCGTTCGGGGTTCAAGCCAAATAATTTGCTATTCTTTAGGGAATCGAGAACTAGGCAATGCCCTACAGAATTTTCAATTGCCAGGGCCAAACGCAATGTCAGACGCCACTTTTTTGTTAACAGAGCTAGCTCGGAGTTCACTAGACTGCTTACCATTAGACTAGGTACTTCAACGGACCGACTAAGTTCATTCAAGAAAGCCTCAGAAAAGTATCTTACATCCTAACATTCTTTGCTTGTCCCTCTTTTTTTCTTTTTTTCTTTTTCTTTTTCTTTCACTCTTGTAGCTTCTAGTTAACTTTAGATTGCTTAGGAACTGTTCCGCTTGTTCGCTACTTCTGGATTTTTATACTTTTCATATTTTAGCATGGGTGTTAACCTGCGCAATAAACAATTTCAAACAATCACAATTAATGGAATGGTGTGGCTTCAGCAATGGGGATTTTCCTAAAAAAAGAAACTTTGTCTCCGCCTCGACGTTATGCAGTCAAATCATGGCTGCGAGGGTAGACACGAAAGAAGGGTACTGGACAATATTATCAGTACACGCACTGCGAACCGGCTGCCTCGAGTGCGAAAGGATGAGTAATATCTGAGCCTTGGCGAGGCTATTATATCAGTTCCAGAAGGGGACTACCTCACCATAGGGGTGATCTGAATGGCCAGGTCAGGTAGTGAACGGAGGGGCCCCGAAAGAGTTTAGGTAGTGGAGAAGTTGGAGTCAGGAACGAAGAGGGAGGAACATAGTTATAGCTCACGACCTGGCAGTTTGCAGCACCTTCTGTGCGAGAAGGAAAATTAAAAAGATCATCTACAGCAGTGGAGGGAAAGAAATAGAAATAGACACGTACTCGTAAAAAGGGCATCCCTCATAACTGTAAACTCATTAAAGTACTGCTTGGCAGAGATATGGCCCCACAGCACAGGCCTCTCTTAGCAGAAGTAGCCATCGATCTTCCAAGAAATCAAAGACATGAATGGAATGGCTGATCGTGCTAAGCCTGATAGCGAGTACTGTTGTTCTCATCCGAATGTCTATTTACCTCTCGTGTACCGCAACCGCCCAATCACTTCAGCAGCCAATTGCTCGCGGTCTCTTAGAACGGTCGGTATCGCCGGAATCAGCACCTGTTCGCACAACACTGAAGTAAATAATATTTTTACTCAAGAGCTGCCAGTCCTTCATGACCCTACCTTGGATGTCATGATGAAGCACTTGCATGGCACATTCTTCGTATATCGATAAAAGATGAACCATGGAGCACGTACGAACCGCACTGTCAATAAAGTCGAATTGACACAATGCCATGTCTTTAAGTGCATCCATATTACCTAAATATGAGCTGAACTAAGTTGTCATTCTAGGTGTGATAAGTGTCAACTAAGAGTTGTTTTAAACCTTAAGGTCGAGGACAGGATGTGAAAAAGATTAAGGTTTCATTTCAGTTGATAAAGGCGGTTCCAGCGTCTGTTGGAGGCAGCCCCATGTCCTTTGTAAAACGTCAATGCTTCGAATAGCAACTTTTGTCACGATTTTTTCTACTTATCATTTTGTTGATCATCGGGCCTTTACCGCTCTATTCTGAGGTTCACTGCGACGTTGTTCCCTTTTTCTGATAATCATATCCTCTAGAAACATGAAAAGGTGCAGATGCTGTAGAGTCAAGTGCTTCATGCTCGCATACCCCATGAATGACCGGCCGAGATCGAATCGCAGTTTTATAACAGCTCAGGCCGAACAAGCTTTCATCCCACTAGGCCGATTAGTGGAACTGACTAGGTTGCAAAAATAAGAGCACGGTCTATAGGACACCTAGAGAGTGGGGGAAGGGAGGTGGCGAAAGGGAAGCCGAATCCTACGAGCGGAATTGCTTAACCTCCAAGAAGTTGTCTCTGAAATTTCAGTTTAACTAGAAGGCTACTTATTCTTGTTGTAGAACTGATCCCTTTTGAAGCCCTGACAAGATTGTTGACATGAGTAGCTACACGACATAATATCATATTTTATTTATTTATTTGGGGCGGAGGTGATGTAGTGGGAAGTGGCGCACCATCTCACATGCACAGTCAGGGGTTCGAGTCCTGGATCGATACCCGCTTAGGCCAACCGAGCCTTCCATCCTTCACACGGGATCGATTAAGGCCGAAACTTCATCTTTTTATCCTTTATTTATCATTTATAACATTGTGCATAAGGCAAATGCAAGAAAAATGAAGTTACCTGACTGTGCCTGTGAAGATGACAACTAAAGTTACGGACAATTCTATATAAACTAGCACTCACTAAAACGCAGCAATTCTAATTTACTAACGCGCTCGAAAAGTCCGAAGGCCGGAGAAATTATCACTACTTTGGCTTTAAGAGACGTGAATTGAGACCCTGCCCGACAAGTGAAGTTATGCTGCTTTATATTCGTTTTGAAGTGGCATACGATATTTTTATTGACCACCTTCTAGTTTTAGAGTTGATCTTACCATAGAATTTAGACGCGGCAACGTAGCAATACCATTCAGCAGCTTAAAAACCATACCCACGTCAAAATATTTTTAGCTGTCAATTAGCATCATTTGACCTCAAAGGGTTAAGTTTCCGAATACTATCCTAAGATCCAAGATCAACTAGAACTACGCCGTTTTCGCTCGGTCGGGTTGCATATCATTTACTACTCTTTTCAGAATTCCCACCCACCTGTATGAAGTAAGTGAAACCACAGATTATGTAGTCGTCTAATATTACATGCGCCATTCTCACGATTCATTTGTTGAGGAAAAACCTGAAAGTCAGAAAAAGTTCATCGTTTGTGTATTCTGCCCTTCAAACGTTTCCGCATCTTGACGGATCTCATATTTTGAGCTGTGAGAGCGCGCTATCCACTGGCCGGGAACGGTGCGATCCACTGGCTGCTTTCATAGTCCACGATTCGGCCTGCGAACGAACGACCGGGGGACTACTCGTCCGGTATCGACAAAGATTCAGTTGTAAACAAGGGGGAAGCGCCGCCCCCGATCGCTCGCTCGCTCGTTCGCTGAATCGTGGACTATGAAAACAGCCACTTGTTCACAAATTGGGTGTCAAGTCTCCGGCCGGTGCGCGCTCTGCTAGTCTCCAGCCCCGATACGGCAGCGTTGGGCAGGACCGATCGGGAGGGGGTGCTAAAATCCCAGGGCCAAAACAGGCTGCCCAAAAGGAGAAGAACTGAGATGGACACTTCCAACGCACGGACGCTCGCACCGCAAGCGTGTATAGAAGACCTGATGATGTAAGCTAAGGAAGACCAAGTACGACGTCATCGGACTGACCACGACGAAAACGCATCGCCCGCTGCACGCTGTATTGGAGACTGGAGAAGAACTGTTTTTTGGAATATACAACAGCAGAGGCGTCAGCGTTGTAGGTGTCTCGATTTGTACGAGGGTCTAACAACCCGGATCGGACGTTTGCGATTAAGAAGATGTGGCTCAACCCCAGCTCTAACCATTTCCGTTGTCTACGCACCATTAGTCGAGCTACGAAGAAGAGCAGTTGGGAGCGTTTTAAATGGATCTGGAGAGGCTCTACAGAGAAGACCACACTTTTTTCAAGGTCATCGCCGATGATTTTACGCTAGTCATCGCCGACGATTTTACGCTAAGATTGGCCCCAGAAGAACGGCTGAAGAGCTCCACATAGGGACTCACGCAATAGATTGAAATTAGCAGATTGAAAGACTGTGAGAGTTTATCATGTTGACCCACACCACCCACGGTAACTCGCAGTTCCCGAAGCCCTCTCATTTGCGATGGACATGGGAGTCACTTGGTTGACAGTTCCATAATGGAGTAGACCACATCATCTTCAAGTGAAGATTTTGCCTAAATGACGTCGCTGTTGCTTCAAAGTTCTACATGGGGACGGGCCATCGTCTCCTCCGTAACCATTCGACAACATCGATGAAGAATACAACCGGCTCGTCGAATATCTTCATGATAGCGCTAGAAAAGCAGAGTCTACAAATGGCCATAGACGACTCTCTTTAAAGACTCGCGAGCTGATACGCCAGCGTGGAATCGCGCGAGCTACAAGCAATTATCAACAAACGTCCGAACTTGCGAAGCTATGCAGGGAAGCGATAAAAGAAAATATGAAAGAGAGAAGAGCAGCAGTCATGGACGAAGCCGCCGAGGCCGGAAAGAGATTCGCAAAGCCCGACGGAGCTTGGCCAATTACAAGACCAAGATGACCTCCCTTCGTCTCGTCGTCCTGACGGAACAGTTACTGTATCTTGAAAGGCAATGGAGAAAGTCATCTTGACTTCTACTCGGAATATATATATTTATATATTTATATATCTGTAAGCACTCGAAAATTCAAACAAGTACCACGAACTGGCGCATTTTCTTTTCTTCATAAGACGGTTCAGAGAGGAGCAATTTAGGAGCTGTAGGCGGCACCGCTATGGGGTTGTAATGGTTGAGACCATAGAACGGTTTATGAATTTCTGGGAAATGACCTGGTAAGAAATTTCTTTACGAGGCGATATGCTTTCGTCCACAGGTGAAGCACAACCGAAGTAGTCGGCGATCTCGCTGTGCGTTATCTTGAGATCAACCAAAGTAGAAAAATACCTGAAAGCTGTTTCGTATCGGTGAGCTTCAATATAAAATTCTATTTTCTTCAAATATTCAATTCCGACCCCACCTAGCTCGGAATATTCCAATAAGGCAATTGTGGCTGAGCCGGTAGACAATGCGCCGGTCAACATAATTTTTTACCAATAAACTACCTGACAAAAAAAGAAAGAAATTCCATGGTAATAAAAATCGATTGTAAGGTTGGTTTAATCATGTAGTGATATGATTTTTTGTACCTAGGGATTCAAGTATCCGGTCTAAAAGCAGCGTCGGAAATGCTACGGTAGCTCCGAGCCTTGAAATGAGGTCGAACTTGTTGGAGAGAAGATCGAACAGTTCGAGCCGAGTCAAGCCATGCGTGGCTAGCACGATGTATGTGCACAGACTCTGTACCGACAACGCACCAAGTTCAGCTTCGATTCGTTCGAGTCGACCTGAAAGAAATGAAAAACTGGAAGTGGAAGGTGTCAGACTAAATGGGTAGGGCTCACCTTGGATACCTCCGCTCATGACACCATTTTTCCGCATGAGAACTTGATCGAGTAGGACTTGCCCAATAAGAACGTTCCGATTGCTGCCGGTGAGCTGGGAAAACGCTACGATTATTCAGGTGAAGACGTAGATATAATCACTGGATTTTTGCACGTTATTTCCCTGCAGGAGTCGAGGATGACTTCAGAACTCAATAGCTATTTTCCCTAAAGGGAAGACGTCCGAAAGTTCGGGGCAGGTGCGTGGGAGTCTGACAGTAGAGGGATTCACCCTGAAGACATTCCATAGATTATCTGCCCGGAACAATTTGCTCAATACTCTTCGGCAATAAGGTAGTATCAGTAAAACACTTGAATTTGGGGGTGGAACTTGAAGCACGAGAAAAACATATCCACCTCTGGTCTCCATATATTCGTCGCCAACCAGAACAAAGCAAAGGCTCGCGAAAAGAAAGTGATCAAAACGAACTTGTTGCTTGATTATCGACCACTGGGCACTGCCAGCTTTTCTGTTGACCAGCGATCGTTTGAGAATTTCAATGATGTCGTCCTCAGATGGCATATCAAGATTCAATGTTTGTGTGATAGTATAGATAGAGGATATGGGTGAAATGTTTGAGGCAGTCATAAATATTGCAAGTGAAGAAGGAGCCTGAAACTGTTTTGTGTAGGCAAAAATCTCCAGAAGTGAAATGTTCACCTTTTGAAGTCTCTTCCTGATAGCACTCATAAAAGGACCGTATTTGAGCAAATGTACATCGTCCAGAAATAAGTACAGCATCTTGTCGAGCGTTACAATAATCTCATCAAAAATCTTCAGTTGTTCCTCAAACTTGAACGCCTGCAATCGATATACTTTTATTTAAGATACAGAACGATTTTCTTCCCTCAAAAATGTAGTCGCTTCTCACACACGTTTATGACTGAGCGTGGTTCCTTGCCGATCAGGGTGCATAGTTCCAAGTTGATTTGCCGCCAAAGTTCATGAGCAAAGATGGAGTAGTACGTAAGGTCGATGAACCTGTGTAAATAGGTATATATCAGAATACAGTAGCGCTCAAAAGTCTTCGTCAAGCGCTTTTACGCTTTTCTCTCATAACTTTTTTTCTTAGTGGAGCTTATCGCGCAAAATTTTGAATATGCTTAACCAAAACATATTCTACACTATCCAGCACTAATTGACTGCGAAGCAGCAATATTCACATACTAGAGCAAGGTGTTTGTTGCGGTAGCAGGGTTCAAGCTCTTCGGGATATCTGGAACATGATCAGATTGTGGGTAGACAGTGGTTAATATTCACAATATACCCATGCCACACATGTAGAAATCTTGCATGATTAGATCCAGTAGGGGAGGATTCACGACTGAAAAGTACGGCTGAAGAAATATATGGGCGAACTTTTGAGCGCTACTGTATATTTGAATATGTACATCACCAATAAACATAGTTAACGTGCATTTGCAAACTATCCCACTTTATATGATTCATAATTCTGCATGTGTGTCTGTTGGTTTATAGGTCTGATCGCTCGTATGTGTGTGTTGTGTGTGTGTTGTGTGTGTGTTGTGTGCGTGTTGTGTGTGTGTTGTGTGCGTGTTGTGTGGTGTATGTGTGTTTGTGTGTGTGTGTGTTGTGTGTGCGTGTGTGTGTGTGTGTGTGTGTGTGTGTGTGTGTGTGTGTGTGTGTGTGTGTGTGTGTGTGTGTGTGTGTGTGTGTGTGTGTGTGTGTGTGTGTGTGGTGTGGTGTGTGTGTGTGTGTGGTGTGTGTGTGGTGTGGTGTGTGTGTGTGTGTGTGTGTGTGTGTGTGTGTGTGTGTGTGTGTGTGTGTGTGTGTGTGTGTGTGTGTGTGTGTGTGTGTGTGTGTGTGTGTGTGTGTGTGTGTGTGTGTGTGTGTGTGTGTGTGTGTGTGTGTGTGTGTGTGTGTGTGTGTGTGTGTGTGTGTGTGTGTGTGTGTGTGTGTGTGTGTGTGTGTGTGTGTGTGTGTGTGTGTTGTGTGTGTGTGTGTGTGTGTGTGTGTGTGTGTGTGTGTGGTGTGTGTGTGTGTGTGTGTGTGTGTGTGTGTGTGTGTGTGTGTGTGTGTGTGTGGTGTGTGTGTGTGTGTGTGGTGTTGTGTGTGTGTGTGTGTGTGTGTGTGTGTGTGTGTGTGTGTGTGGTGTGTGTGTGTGTGTGTGTGTGTGTGTGTGTGTGTGTGTGTGTGTGTGTGTGTGTGTGTGTGTGTGTGTGTGTGTGTGTGTGTGTGTTTGACCGAAGTTCATAACTTCTGTCCCTTGGATTTGAAGTAATCAAATTCCAAACGGATAAAGGTGGCAGAATGGGAACTCTGATGTTAGGTGACAGGAAAGAATAACAATTGACAGAGAACGACAAGGAGCGCTGGACAGCAGGAATCTCAGAATCCCTTACTCTTGTTAGCAGTAAAACACTGGCACTTTGGTAAATGAAGTAAGATGTCAAGGTACAGTAGGTGGTAGGGGACAGAGACCAAAAACGGGAGCAGATAAGAAGCCATTGAAGGTAAGAGTCACTCAGCTGGCTCTGACAGGGCCTTACAACCCTGTCACCAAGTGCTCACATCCGCCAAAGTATAGCGGCTGTTAGGGAGCCTCAAGAGGTATGAACCTTGGGCGCGCTACGTTCTTCAGGCTAACAGTGGAAACACGGCATTTTGCTAGGCGATGTGATGTGTGAAATGACCGTTGATGGTTGGTGACAAGGATCGAAACATGTGATAGGGGCTGATAAGAAATTACAGAGGGCAATAGCTATAGGGTCTGTAACATCCTTCCTTCTAACAATGGAGCGTTGGCACTGTGGTGGATGATGTACATAGAATTGTCGGGATCGCTTACGGTTGTTGAAAGGACTCGTACCAAGTCAAATTTTTATAGCTCTCGATGACCATATACATAAATGCAACATTCAGAATTTTTCCACGCTAATTGTGGTCAGGATCATGCCTAATTGAAAATGTGCTCGAGCTTCTGCTGGAATCCTAGATAAGCAAGATGTTCCCAACCTGATGATCTTGATTACAGTTGGTGGGGCCTGATCGTAGAGATGACATAGAGCTCGAGTTTTCCCGCACAGTTCTGGGCCTTGCAGAAGAAATACACCCCCAGATGTGGCCGAGCTGAGTAGTTCCTAAACAGTAATTTGCTGGACTAGTCACGTATTAGGTCGTGAAGAAAGTTCTTGCGTTTTTTGACGCCCAATTTTCAAATGCTCGCCGCGGTATTATTTGCTATTAGAGTTTCTGCAAGTTTTATACCATCCTGTAGGGCATTTCTTGCTCTATCCAAATATATAATTGGTTTTGCCCTGGAGTGATTCCTGGGGTTTTTTAGAAGGTCGAAATCAGCATGGACAAACTACAGATCCGCACGATTTTTCTTTTCCAATTCAAATTGGGCAGGAGCGCGACGGAAACGGACCGGGATATCAACGATGACTTGGATCTAGGTACGACGGATCAACGCACAGCACAGTGGTGATTTAAAAAATTCCGTACCGGCGATGAGAGCCTGGAAGATGATGAGTGTAGTGGGCGGACATCGGCCGTTGACAACGAACAATTGAGAGCGTCAGTGGAAGAGAATCCACGTACAGCGCTGAAGGATATTGGCTCTAGATTGAGTATTTCCAGCAGGACGGTTGGCACCCACATGCAGGAGATCGGGAAGTCGCAGAAGCTTGATAAGTGGGTGCCGCATGAGTTGACTCAGCGCCAGAAAGACTGCCGCTTCGAGCTCGCCTCCGCCTTGCTTCTGCGCAACAGGAACGATCCATTTCTAGACCGTATTGTGACGTGTGATGAGAAAAGGATTCTGTACGACAACCGGCGACGATCAGGCCAGTGGCTGGACAAGGATCAAGCTCCACGACATTTTCCCAAGCCGAAGCAGCATGGAATTAGGTCATGGTGCTGGTTTGGTGGTCTGTAGTCGAGCTGTTCCACTACAGCTTCATGAAACCGGATGAAACCGTAACAGCCGAGAAGTACTGTCAAGAAATCGACGAAATGCATCGAAAACTCCAGCTCATGAGCCCGGCACTGGTGAATAGGAAGGGGCCAATTCTACTCACGACAACGCTCGCCCCCACGTCGCACAACTTACCCTGAGAAAATTGATGGAGCTAGGCTATGAAACTCTCCCGCATCCACCATATTCCCCAAACCTTGCCCCCCACGGAATACCATTTCTTTAAACATCTCGACGGCTTTCTCGAGGAGAAATGCTTCAAAACCCAACATGATGCTGCCGCGGCATTCGACGATTTCATCGCCTCTAGAGCTCCGGACTTCAAAGCGAATGGGCTAATCTAAATTGGTTCTCGTTAGCAAAAGTGTGTCGATAGTAACTGTTGTTATTTCGATTGATGAAGTTTTGTTTAAGCCGAGATATGTACATTTGAAGTTTGAGGCGCAAAAACGCAAGAACTTTCTTCACGACCTAATAATTTCGTACGGAGATCATGCTTACATTCAATTTCGGATCCACCTCATTACGGGCGTACCACGGTTGTTTTGAGCGTGTAGCATGAAAATCTGGAATGTTTCAAGTATCGATTGAAGTCTTGCAAATGAAGGAAACGCGGTTATTACAAATGTGGGCGTTGCTCTCATCCGACGCGACCTCTACCGATGAACATGGAGAGCTCCGCACACATGGATGAAGCAGGACTAGATGAGTTTTGAGCCGCTCCAATATCTGAAATCATTATCTCAGTTTTGAGTAGTCATTAGAAATTTTTTATGCAGTAAACAATATAATATCGATCAGTTCAGCTGAACGCAGGTCTGATCACGCAGTTCGCAAGTTTAGGTACGAAGAACCTTAATTTTCATAAGATAGTACAGGGATCTAGGATCAGAACTCTAGAAGGCACAGTTACCGGGTGTGGCCAGTAGGAATGGGCTTCTCGCTTCGCGGCGAGAGTGACGTCGCGTTAGAACAAAAGAGTTAATAGTAGAATCATGCCAATAGTAATAATCGCATAGCGATTGAGTTGTATGAAGAACGCTAGAACTGTTATTATGAGGCCAGTGGTCCGCGACAGCTGCGTGCGGCGGAGCGATTTAACAAGACCGTTCCTACTGAAAATAGAGGTTGGACGAGATTGTCATGACGGAAGGGGTATTTATACGAATTCCAGTCGTTGCAATTACACACAGAGCAGACTAATCCGAGCCAAAACTCTCCAGAATTGTCTTTCGCTGTCGCTATTAGTCATGACAAGTTGCTTGAACTCCTTGAGCGCCAAATGGTATACGCTAGGATCACAAAACTACCCTTAGAGTATATCTCATGAGCCTTTTTTTATCGTGAACGGTGCCTTTAATGAAAGTGGTAGTATGTGCCCAGTGCGTACAGCTGGCTACAATAAGGGGTCCGGGAACTTCTCCCCTAACACGGCGTTGCACACGCCGCACCCGCCGCCTATCGCAGGATTGCGATGGAAGATTGGAGCGCGCAATTTGTGTGGTGGGGAGTCCTTTAAACATTTGAATTGGCCGGCCGCTCTCTACAGTTCCAATGCGATTCTGATCGTCTTTTATATAGGAGGAGTCATTTGAATTTATCAAGTCTATTAAACATGAAAACTAAAAAGAATCAGAAGAAAAAACGATAAAATCCAATGAAAAAGCAAGCCAGGCAAGGAAAAATTCCGCGACCTATCAATTGGCGGGAGTACGGTAATTGCAGTGACGTTCGCCGCATGCCGCAAGGGAGAATGCCGCGACAGGGGAGAAGTTCCGTTACCCTACAATAAGCTGCCCGCATGCAATGTGTGCTTGGTGCATGATGTGCGAATGGTGCAACCACTGGCTGCTTTCATAGTCCGCCGGCCGACCCGCGAGCGAGCGCGCGCGCCGGCCGAGAGACTACTCTGCCTGCGGTATTGATCAAGATTCAATTGTAATAAAGAGGCAAGCGCCGCGTTCGGCCGGCGGACTATGAAAGCAGCCACTGAGGCACTACAACGCAGTGAAAACTCGTCCGCCTGAGTGTGTACGTCGGCTAAGCCGATTTCGGTGATATTCTGACGCTCTATCCAAGTCGTTTTTCGCCCCGGCAGCGTCCCCCATGCCATCCTTTGAGATCGCAGGTTCATCCTAGGCAGAAATCTCAGAAACCATTTTTCACATTAACTGCTTCTTTGAAAAGAGCAGAACTCTGGAATTGTCGAAGATTTATTGAGTTCTAACTATAGTCCGCCTAGGAAAGGTGTGTAGCAAGTGTGGGTTGGAGTTTTTCCAGTTTTATGGGAATGGCTTGAAAATTTCATTATCCACCCGTTCGTGTTTTCGAAGGCCAGTTGGTTGGATATTACCAGGCCTAAGACCCTCGGTACCACTTCTTCTGAAAGCGATAAAGATTAATTATACATCAACTATGCATGACCAACCAATTACTATGAGTAGAATCCTTCTGGTATGATAAGATGTCTAAAAAGGGAAATTGCCTTGAGTTAAAGCTCAAAATTTGATACGGATCTGATGAGATCAGAGAAGTCCCCTGTGGTTGTATTCAGACACCAACTATATTCAATTACACTTCATCTGCAAGGTGATGCCTGGAAATATGGGAAGTGCAAAAATCGATTCGAGTCATTTGCCAGGTTTTTAGTAATCAGTAAAAGTGATTGGAAGAGTTTTGATGGTCATGATGAGTGCTGTCTGATGACTTTTTGGCAAAGGCCTATTCTCATTTCTTACTCTTCACTCTGTTAATGTCCCATTGCGACTCAAACGTTTTCCCTCTCTTTCTCCATTCTCATGAATAATACTCCTCGCAAACGGATTTGCACTTAGCAGTCAATTCGATATATTTCGCCTTACCTGTCGTTGCAACGTGTCTCGATACTTGTCAGCTTCACGAGAAGTGAAAAATGCTCCAATATCTCCGTTTTCGGGGGTAAATATGTGAGAGAACACAAGTTTGCTGTCGACTTTTTCGGAGACCTGATTCTTTAGCTTCGCAATCTTCTCGGCAGCCTCGGACCGCTTCTCGCAGTATGTTGAATTGACACCAGTGTCCGGACGTACATCTACAAGAAAGCATTCTGACATATCCTTCGGCCATGTGGTAGGTGGTAGTGCAGAGGGCTTTGTATGTACATGTGGCGCTAGTAATCGAGTATGGTTCACAACTCGTATCGGTTGTATGAACAATCAGCAAGTCAAACCTTAGGGGACATGAAATGCTGGTTCCCTCCTCATTTCACCCAGCTACATAACTTGTGAGCTACATACCATCAAACTTCCTGAGTACTAGCGTGCAGCGACAGTTGCGTTCCAGAGCGACTGCGGCGATCTTATGGAGTGAAGACCAGAAAAACCGTCGCTGTCGGTCGTTAGTCAGCTGCGAGCCATCAAACGCCTGAAAATGGCCGATACTGCGAAATAGAAAATGACTCAATCGAAGCTATCCACACAGTCAGCCAGCAAAAATTTCATTTCCAAATACATCCATCCTGACGAATAAGCCATGGATCTGCCCATACACACCAATAACTACGAACTTGACGCAAACAACAAATGTGTAAGATTAATTATTGTTGCTTATATTCTTCCTTATTGCCATTGTTTATATCTTGATATCTCCTTTCCAAGCAGGAATATGTACCCTGTAACGTTCTCAGGTTACAATAGCAAACCCACACTGTGAGCTCCTTTTTGAACCACTTTTGAGAGTTTCATTCGTTGTTTTGCGTCCTCCAGGTGTGTATTTAGTCGGTATTCCTCTTCCATGCCACTTCGATCCAAAACGTAATGCTGGTCAAGAAGCTTCAAATCTGAAAGACTTCTGAATTCAGCAATCGCAAAGTACACTTTTGTTCCACTGTATTTTACAACTTTTACGTTTTCACGCTGAAACCAACCTTCACTCTGCTCAAACACCGCTGCCCTGATAGCCTCGAATTCGCTTTTCGGAATTTGCGTAGGTGGTCCAACTGAACCATATTTGTCACCGAGGAGACACTGAAAATATCACTGCATTCGGCTTTCTTAACACCTGGACTTGATGAAGAGAGAAAGGACGAGGTTGTTGAAGTTTTAGAAAAATAAACTCACAATCAACCAACTGCTTTCTTCTAAGATGCCGTTCATCATATGTTCGAGCATCTCTTCGCTGAATTGACCTCTTTCACTGAGTGGATCGATCCACTCGAGATCGAAATCCGAATTGAACGCGAAATTTTGCAGTTCTGGAAGTACGTCCATCCACAGCATCTGTCGTTCCAAAGCAAACTCTGGAACAGTTTCATGAACAGTCCTATTCCGCCTGCTTGGAACAAGCGTTGATCGGTATTTTCCTCGACAGTTTAACTTCTCAAAAGGTCAAGTACTTCTCTTATCAAAAACTTTTTCTGGCCACGGTATGCAAGCAGTGTTGCAGCACCAACAGTCCAAAACCACCTAAACGGTGTTGGAAGCGACTTCAGTGGATCAATGTACGATAGCGCTCAAAAGTCTTCGATCAAATGGTTGTTCAGCCGTACTTTTCAGCCGTAACTCCTTTCCCACTCTATCTAATCATGCAAAATTTCTATATTTTGAGCGTGGGCGTGTTGTGAGTATTTACCTCTATTGACCTGCAATCTGATCATGTTCCAGATATCCCGAAGAGCTTGAACACAAAATCAACTGGAAATGCAGATGATAGTTATTCCAAAAGCTCTTTCCTTTTTGTCACGTCTAAGTGTACAGACGGTAATGCCGAACATAATAGATGAGAAAAACGCACATAAGGTGCGAATAAGTGCAGACGTCAACAGCTTTACTTTTAGCAAAATATGCTACCGCAACAAACACCTTGCTCTATCTGTAGATATTGCAGCTTCAAAGTCAAATAGTGTTGGGTAGAGTGAAATATGCTCTAGTTTAACATATCCAAATTCGGCGCGATTTGGTCTACTAACAAAAAAGTTAGGAACGAAAAAGCGTCAAAGCATTTCACCGAATACTTTTGAGCGCTACTGTATATCGTGGAAATCAATACTCTCCCTAGAAATTAGAGCTCCCTCATACCTTCGCTGTCGCCATAGACGACGTAGATTTTGGTGCACATTGGCATCATGCTATCAGCCTCCTGTCGTGGCTGTATGCTTTTCCTTCGAACACTTTCACGACGAAACATCTCACTCGGCGAACGGCATCAGTCCGCTCCTTAAACTGAGAGGAGAAATGGTGTTTAAAGATAGAGCCAAAGCAGAAGGAAAACGCACAATAGGGGAGAGCGAAAATATGAATCCTTATGAATGCAATCTCACATTGCAAATGAAACGGCCACTTTACACTTTATGGATGAAAAATTAGGCGTGTGTCTTTGCACCCAGCGATGGGTGGCTTAAAAGGATTCGGAAGCAGTGGGAGACTTTTTGGCCACCCATGTTAAAAACAGAATTGTTGACACTGAGTGATGCATCGTTGGCAAGAAAGGCGGGAAAAATGCAGAATCCAGATAGGTAGATTCGGGATTATACGACATTATAATGATGAAAAAGCTGTTAAGACGAGATCTAGTTGCGTACAGTGGCGCAAAGAGTAGGTCGAAGTAGCTTTGTTGACAACAATTGTTTTCTTTCATCACCAGTCAGTCAGGGCACGGATAACGATCTATCTGAATTTCCAACATATGCGCTCCCCTGTGGATGGTGCAGCCTCTTGAGGGCGATATCGATCTCAGGCTTAAACGTTTGCCGATTTCTCTGATGTACATATCGACTAAAAGCAGGGAAGCACACGAACAAAAGGAAGAGCGGCCGATTCTGGAGCTGACTCACTTTTCGATAACCGAAATTTACAGGAAATTTTGAACCGGTTCAGCGTCTCTTTCTTCTCTCAAGCCAGCGCAAGTCGAATCCGCAGTCTCACAACTTAGCTTTTCTTTTTTTTTTTGCTGGCCCTATGGAAGCTTGTGGTCGGCTTGGTTGGGCTAGTAATGGTAGAGCGCGAAATTGTGAAATAGGAATAAACAAGTGTGATTGCCCGTCCTGAGTCGGCGTCCCCTTCTTCCTTTTACAAAGTTGAAATGCAGGTCTGACTCTCCATTCTTCTTTCCAAAACGAATGAATGATTTTTGATTGAAAATTTCCGACGGGTAGTTCTTCCAATTCCGTGGGCAGTACAAACGGCCTACGCTCAAGAACTCCTGTCTGTTGTACTTGATTCAACGATGGCTATCTACTGAAACTTCATTCCTTCCCTTCATTGGCTTTGCTGACGCACCGGCCTTCCTGCAACTAAGTCACCCGAACTCTTGAACAGCACTCACTAATGTTGTCGAATGATGATACCCACAGCCCCTACCCCCCCCCCCCCCCCCATCTTCATGCGTATGAATCGTTGACCGAGAATCTCAGATTATTGGTGGTCGGATAGGTTTGCGGCGATTTATTTCGGGACAAGAACAATACGTGCTATCTTATGAAGCGCAAACCTTGTAGTTGGTAGGAAGGGGAGAAAAAACTTCCTTCCCTATGTGGTGCTGACATCGATCTATCCTTTTATCATCCTGCTCTACCAGCCTTAATCAGTTGTTACCACTTCCTGTAATCTGCTGTTTGCGTACAGCAGCATCCTATACTCATCTATTTATTTTCACTTATTCGCGAACATGATGAAGAAATTTATTTCCTTTCCTGGTTCCGAAGCTGAACAGAAGGAAACGGCCACGTGGGGAGCGTTCAAGGATATCGAGGGATAGTGAAGAAGACAAAGAATGCCCGGCTCCGCGCTCACCTTTCCGACACTGCTGTCCTTCCTGCTTTAACGAACTTTTCAGAGACTTGGATGGATATTGTGATGACCGTTGAACCAGGGCGACTACTGACTGGATCTCTCGGGACGTCAGACGAACGCTAGGACGGCACCAACGCGATGGTCAGACTTCTTCACGGAAGTTCTGAACTTACGGAATGCTGAGCCTTGTGTCTCTGAAGCGAGATCGATTCAATGGACCACTTTGGCTCGCGACAGGGACGAATGGAGACGTTACTGGCACCCGCCTGAAGAAAATCGATAATCAACGGGATGACAGGTGATACTGGTGATTCCCGGACCCAGCATAACTGCTCCGTGAATAGTACGATAAGGGGAACATGATATTGACGATCGATTTGCCAAAGAAAACATCATCTTTGAGCTTTGAGTGAGTAAAAAAATTATGGAAACAATTTGATGGAAGTAAAACAACAGCTATAGTCAAAGCAATCGATCATATTCCATACATTTCTGAGAACCTCTGCATCGACCGAATTGATGCTCTCAGATGGAACTTTCAGCGAGACAAGCACAGAGTATCTTCATCAAAAATTTTGTTAAACAAAGGTAGCACTCTGACAACAAGAGATTTGGCTCCGACCTGTGTCCTACTACCTGAGGCTTCAGTTTGATTGTTCTCGCTCCAGTCCTCGACTTTATGAGCATGAAAAAATCAACAGAGTCAATCACAACAGGACCTATGCTCCGTTGCTATACGAAAAGAGGGAGTAGTCTAAATGTAGTTACCAGCACTTATCGGTTATTTTCTTCCTCACCGGCTATCTACAATCAGAACAAATTCCACTCATCAGTGTGTCAAGCTTCCACTATCCACCGAAGGGAGTCACCGATTCACCCCTTCTGAGCTCCTTATCAACCTTATTAGTTATTATCAGCTCCTGCTATCAAGCATCCACGATCTCACATCCCAAATCATCCAATGAAGGTGTCTAGGTTTACAGCTTTCGTCAAGAGTTCCTGTTGTCAGGGAGGAGTGACCACTTCCATTATATTATTCTCCATTACCCTTTAACGGGCCAGGGTTAGAGGAGTTATGACTATGTGATCGAACGTGGACCCTATGTTGAATTAGTGTCACGTCTGGACTGGCGTATTGCCATTCAAGGAGAAGGGTCGATCCCATAGACCCACGTGCATAAGCAGAAACGAAAATTCAGTAGGGCACTCGTCCTTTGCAGCAATACTGCTATGGGTCCGGGCGCGTGCTCGTGCTGCAATGCCAACCCTCTCGCAAACGCGCCACCTACCCATCTATGTACTTGCACGAGGTCCCTTTTTGGCGCGTGCATATGAACCTGGTGAGAATTAACGTATTCAAATAGGGCGAAGCCATTAAAGAAAATATGTTGCTGATGAATTTCTTTGCCTCTTACATTTTATTTAATATCAAGATCACTGTAAGAGCCCTGTAGTGGTTACAACTTTCCGTCCCTCTCATACATACATAAATCTGATACTTTTGAGTTGCCATTCTGCCTTATTCTCATATTGAAGCTTACTCCTTCCACACCGCTGTTTGGGAAGTGAATCATTCGTTTGATGTAATGAGGTGGAGTCGAGTTCGAAAAATGTGGCATAACCCTGCACCTGCAGCACATGGGGTATCCCCTATGCACATGCGCTTTTAACCCACTTTAAGACGCTTAGTCGACTCCTCGAGCGTCATTACGCAATTCGATTTCTATTCAATAACAGCGAAAAATGTTTCCGCGGATGGAATGTCCATCTCCTGCAAGCTTCGCATTCATAACGGAACCTACATAAAAAGTTCTCAAATAAAAATTTTTTTTCAAAATTTCAGCAGCTAGTTCTAAGAACTATCGATTATGAGGTGAACTTGTAAAGGGATGCTTTGAATTAGATTTTCAGCCCGTTTGTTCTCTTTAATTCCCAACGGTACAAGTTGGGTTGGGAAAATATGACAATTTTTCAAAGAATAAATCAGAGCCTTGAAAAAGCGAAAGAGTCGAACGAAGTTCAGCAGTAAAACTTGACGTATTTGCTTGAGGATATGTAATAGCTGGGGGCGGAGGTGGTGTAGAAGAAAGTGGTGCACTACCACACACATTGTCACGAGTTCGAATCCGGGGTTAGCATCCGCCTAGGCCAACCAAGCCTACCATTCCTCCCGAGTCAGTCAATCAGTACCAGATTCGTCGGGAGGACAATAGCACTAATTGTGAATCGGCTGGCCACCGCCAGTCATTGTATACGCCACTTACGCATTCAACACAACACTACGATTTTGAATGTGAGTCGAATGCGGACGGACTTCCCTCAGACGGGATAGGTTAACGCCAAAAAACTTCTAGACTTCCACATAATAATTATTCAATGAAGGCGTCTAAACCTGTTGTTCCAACTGTAGGCAACAGTGTTTGAACTGGCAAGGGTAACGCACTTCAATCACCCAGACAGCGTAGGAGTTGACATGATAGATCAAACACTTTCGTTTTTACTAATAAGCCACTTACCTTTCCATTATTCCTTATTCTAGCCGCATCTAGAATTTGCTGACACGACGATAAAATGACCTTTACTGATTACAAAACATCCAAGAGTGCCGGGAAGGCGATGAGCCGCGTGAAAGCATAGGTGGGTGTCGAAGGAAAGACGGGGGGGGGGGGGGGGGGAAGCATTAGACATAGAGGCGCTCAACTCAACAGCAGCTTGATAATTGGTTTCGATAGCGTCGTATAACACATAAACGGTAGCGGGCCAGTAGGTGGTCATTAAAAGGTGGGAATGGTGAGTCAAAGCACTCAGATGCTCTTGGCCACCTGATATAACTAGATTCCTTTTACTCTGCTGAAATCTGCTTGATTGGCAGATAGTTTTTTCTCACACCTAAAATGCCTGCCAAGAATGTAATGAGCGTTCTGAGCATATTTTCGGATTGAATGCTGCGAGTGAGGAGTGAGGTATCGTCGTCGTGCGTGTTTTACACAACCACTCTCGCCCTCATAGCCGACCAGCACGCCAGTCAGGCTTTTCTGCTGTTGCTCCCCAGCCAGCAACCCTCAGGCACTCTTCACGACTCCCTCGTTTTCCTCAACCTGTGGCGACAGCAGGTAATTGTCGTCCTGGTGCCACGCGAACGATGCTGGCAAAATGCCGTCAAACTGTCGCCGACTTCGGTCAACGAGTCATCTTGACGATGAAACAGGCCTTCTGGACGGTCTTTTACTTCTTCTATTTTCTTGTGAAGTGAGTATTTCACCAGGCTATCTTTTTTCACTCGTTTATCAAAGTGGGAACTATGCTAGCAAAACATCCTCGGGTCAGAATACCATTTTTGAAACTTTTTTTTATATGGCACCTTAGTTTTTGGTACAGCTGCTGCGATGTTATTCAACAGACTAGGATTTCCCAGCAGCAGCGATTAGCAATTCTCATTGTCAAAAACAAAGCGAGCACTGAATGGTTCGAGTGTAATCCTGGCGATGAAAATAGATCCTGCCCTCCTTTATTCCGATTAGAAAATAAGTAGCAAAGTGGAAGGCCGCTGTGGCACTCCTGAAAAAAAAGTTTCTTGTGCTCTCCCGTGCAAAGCTGATGGGCGTTTTTCCTGTCCTCTCCCGTGTAAAGCTGTTGGGCGTTGATCAATCCCGTTTGAGGGATTCGCCCCCGCATTCGAATTCCATCCAGAATCGTAGTCTTGTATTCGGAATGCATCCTATGAAATGACTTGCGGTGGCCTTCCGATGTTCGAGCCTGAGATTCTCCTTGCATACCAATTTTTTCATAATTGACCAACCCCCGATGACTGGGAGGCTTGGTTTTCTTAGCGGATATCGATCCGTGTTTCGAACTCGTGTGTGATAGTGCGCCACTTGCCACTTAGGCACCTCCGCCCTAATTGACTGGTTAGCTATTTATTTATTCATTCATGCATAAGAAAACGCGCCAGAACCGTTATACTGTACTAAATTCGGAATACCACCCTGTGTGAGGAAACAAAAAGGGAGAATTCATAAAGCACGCATCAACCTCTAGGAAACGAGAACGAATGCAACAATGCTTTCCATGCGTAATCAACGTACATTAGAGCCTCCAGATAAGAAATCAATAGAAGAGGTTATTTGTCGGAAGAGTGACTTTCGAAGCGGAGTGGATGGAGGATGAACATGCAAGTAGTTCAAAGCTTCAAGGTAGCTGCAAGGTCGTCTAATAGCCTTCCTCCTTTCTTCCTATCCCACCACTTTGCAAGATTCCATTTATGTGGAGGAAAAAAGATGACTTCATACTTATTCTCTTTTGTTTCGGCAAAAGATCAAAGGGAACACCTACCTTTTATGAAAGTTTTTTAAATAAACGTTCTTAAGTCATGAATTTCATTGAAAAAACTTCTACAGACAATTTTTGCTTTTGTCCGGATTCTTTCTCGAACAGGTACATTGCATTCAGCTGACATTGATGCTTCTTCGAAAGAATTACCTTAAGATCGAGCAGTCTATAACCTATCTAAGCGATTGACTATCACATACGCTAGGTCAGGGGATCGAGTCTCAGATCGATATCTACCCAGACTATGTCGGTTAGTTGGTACCGAATTATCGGGGAAGTAGAAACACCGACTTGAACATATGCTGGCAACCGCAAGGCATTGTATAGATCGCATACACACTCGAACCGCCACACGATTCCGAATGGAAGAGGGGTGCATGCCAAAGAAAGGATTGGTTATCTCTGAAGACTTAATCCTAGGCCCTTAAGTACAGTGATCTCACATGGGTAATGTAATTTTTCCATGACTACGAGAGAGATTTAAAGGTTAGCGATTTCACCTCAATCAGTAAACATCATTTTTTTGTATCGTGAATGTAAAAGCGGAAAAATGAATGGGCATATTGCGGTAGGTATGAGGTATTTGCTGCACCGCTCGGAACTCCTACTGGGCCAACTGATTTATCGCCATCCCTGAATTTTGCCAGCCGTTATCGTGGGCTGAATAATGAAGGCTTCTTTTTGGATATCAGTCAAATCCCCAAACAGCTTAGCATGTAAAGAATTTCAATCCAAATCATATTAGAGACACACAGTGGGTCAATTCAACTAGGTACTCCAGTTTTGGAACATACCTGCTCTTGTGATTCAAGTAGCTATTGGAAATTCTGTCGTGGATTTGATAGGATAGGATGAGGGGAGGCCGGAACTGGATGAATTCAGAAGGCATCCGCCAATTGGCTCCTTCTCATGTTACTTGATCAGTAAGTGAATGCAGCCTCCTGTTCAAATCTGATTAGCGTAAACAGATTGGCTGGTGAGTATGAGGATGGCGACTGGGAACGCGTCGTACACGTGGTGGAGTCGGACTAAGAAGCTGGGAGGGTTGTTTTTCTCATTATGAATGTCCTACAATTATTCAGCCCACGATAACAGCTTTCGTCGTTGGAATCATACCAAGTTGAACGCTTTGTTACCATACACTGGAGCCCTGAGTGCTTAATCCTCATGTCAGTCTTTGCAGAGGCATCGTATCTTTTTCATATTCACTTCTATCGTGAGGTGATTTTTACGATAACGGGTCTGTCCCTGCTGGCGGGTAAGCATTAACATTTGGGCCTGTAAAATCATCAATTGAAAGTTTCGAAGTTTGCAAGATTAGCTATTCCAGTCTGAAAAA
Organism: Haemonchus contortus; assembly: GCA_000469685.2. NCBI lineage: Eukaryota > Metazoa > Nematoda > Chromadorea > Rhabditida > Trichostrongylidae > Haemonchus > Haemonchus contortus. The sequence goes on from LS997565.1 coordinate 51,193,553, forward strand.
GTGTCGTGATAATTAATAGTTTCATCACACGATCTTTATCATGACAACTGATTATTTGAACGATTTTTGTGACTTTCTGTGGAGTGAGCATTTTATCAGGCTATCCTTTTTCTGATCAGCAACGAATAGGCACTTATGCAAATTGTCCGGAGGCATCGTTTCAATTCATTCGGGTACTTGCAATATGACTAGATCTTCTGAGAACGGGGAACCAAGATTGAAAACCCTCTTTTTATTACTTTGTTGGCGCCTTACCTTTCTCTAAACTTTCAGGTTTTCGCGTTTATTTAGATACTTTTCCACTTTTCTGACTAATACTTCTTTTTTTCATTATTCGCCTAAGCCTATATGACCCAAGATTGCCGTGGATTGGTCTCCAAAGTGTAAGACGAGGTGAACCAGCTCGCCAAGAGGTCATCAATTTTAACTTGAAATTTTTTGGCTTCCAAATTATATGCCTAGGAAATAACAAGCTGACTCTTTCGTGTTTTCTTTCCTGATAGGCTCTTGCCTTATACATGCATAGCACAACTGAACCGGTTTTGTAGCCGAAGGTGTCCTCATTATCGCTGTGGTAATAGTTAACTATCACAAATGCCAATTATCGCGTTTTATAAAATATCCACGCATAACTTCGTAGTATTTAATTTCTTGTTTAAACTATGTGAAACCATGTTCATCTATCCTAAAATTTTGAGGGACCATTGCGGATCTGAGGAGAAATTGAGGATTCTTAGTGATACTTTACATTTGTGAAGTAACAGTGTAAATGAAACTCACTGGTGATTGTAGTGGTGGGGAGAGACGATCATAAGGTGCAAACATTGGAGGACTGAATTCCTAGCAAGCTCGAGCTTGCTTTCAGTTGAAAATTTCCAATCAAGGAACAGTAGCAGTACGGGGACGAGGAGGTTACTTCAGAAGATCACCATTTAAAGCTCATCACAGCTCGAAAGAATTTTAGTCAATATCGCAGAGATATCGATGCAAGGAATAAGCGTAAAAATAAGGATTGCTCGAAGGTTTCGAAGCCTCTTCTGCTGTTGTGAGAACTTTCGAATCCTATATCCCAGCGGATCATTGAGCATGCAAACTCATGGAGTTCCGTTTTTTTTTTTTATTACGAATCGGTGAAGCAGCAGCATAAGTCAGCTACTCGAAATCGTTGGTCCCCCTAAGCTGCGGCAGCAGGTGGTACTGATTCGATCACAGCTGTCATAGAAGTTATGTGTGGATAATTTAGAATGCTACTGCATTTTCTCGCTCCCTCTTGTGACTTTCCGATTCCTATGGGCAAGTGCCCGGATAGAGAGGAGCCTTTACGAACTGAGCAGTAAGGTCAAGAAAGTAGGTCCAGTCTATGCTGCTTCTTCATGGAAGCGAACAAACGAAGTTTGAGATGGCCTTCGTACTTTTGTTAAGGGCTACTAGGGGAATAGAATGGTCAGCTAATTCGCGTATTGAGTTATTGTAAGCTATTCAATGTTCAAATTACATGGAAGATTCAGATGGCGTTCCATGACTACTCCCACGTGCTTGCTTGCGGATTGCAGCTCCATGGGCTTTTCGTCGCACCTATCTTGAGTCATTCAAAAGGCAGCTGTGAGACCTGTTTCTATGTTAGCCTTGAGTGAATTAACAGAACCTCCCTTCAATGCAAAACTGTCCCAGAGGCGATCCACTTTAGCAGATTTTTGGGAACGTCTCATAGTTATGGTGTTCTCCTCTTTTTGAGTTCTTAATTTTTTTGGAGCGGTAACACGATTGCAAATAGAGAACGGGAAACAATAATTTGATTTCACGATTGTCTAGCATTTTGGTGTCTCAGAGAAAGGGCAAGAGAGGGTCATAATCGAACTCATTGCAAATGCAAGTGAAAATACATAAAGATTTTTTTCAGAGGGAATCCGAACTGGAAATGTGAGCGATACTCCGTAGAAACATTGAAGAATTGCTGTGTGGAGGCTAGGAAAACCGAACAGGAACAGAGGGCTGCTCAGAAATCTAATCTGTCATCCTGCGCAGCCAAGAACTACGAGCATCGCGGCGTTACGAGAAAATCCGTCCCGAGCAGAATTTCGGAATGGCTTGCGATGGCCAAAGACTTCGTAGCCTATTATGCGACACTTTTTGGACGACTCTGTAAAAGAATCGCCTGTCAAGTAATCAAACTTTTAGTTACCTTTCTGCAGTGTTTATGGGCTATTGTCAGAGCCATGTTCTGGCCCAATGTAGAATCGAAACGTTTGCGCTCATCGGCACCAAAACCATTCAAAGTTTACGACCAAGACCCACCGTCGTTTAACAGAGTGGACTTCAAACCAGAAGAGTCTACGGAGCAACGAGAATTGCAGTTCGATCAGACGCGTACTCCATCTGTAGCACCGGAGCTCGGGCAGCCAAGGCATCGCGGGCACCCGACACCGGCCGAACGCATACAGATGTACGCTGCAGAATCAGCCGCTCAACAGCAGATTGCCACCCCCGTGGCGATGCCTCGACAAACTCAGTTCACTTCAGAGCCTTTCTGGCAACATGAAGATGCTCCAGGACCATCGACGCACCAGTTCACTGACACCAGTCTCGATGTAGCATATAGGGATACGAGGTGAGACTTTGAACAATAATATGTACCTAGTTATAGACGTTTTGTTAGAGCACTATTACTTTTGTGGAAATGCTTCCGGAGCAAAACAATCCTCATCACTGTTTCAGTTCTAATGAAGACGAAACCACAATACATGCTCCACCTCCACCAGCTCCTCCACCACCTTACAGCTCAATTCGACTTGATCATGTAAACGGCAGAGAAGAAACGAGTGTAGATCCATGGGAATACAACTCACCCCTCTCCGCCACTACGAAAAAGGAACCACCAGGGATTGGCAAATTGCCAGCTGATGTGATGGCTGAATTACACGGTGAGATCTATGACTTGTTGGGTAAGTTACTTCCCAGAACATACACAAAGCTAACGATGTATCAGAACTTGGTACCGGAAATTAAGATGAATGAATGTTCAGAAAGTGACAGAATTCAAGCAACAACGATCGTTTCAGGAACTCAGAAAATGCGAATGGAGAAGGAGACCTCCGTTCAACGAGAAATGACACAGAGCTGCCATCCCGATATGGCACAGTGGAAAACACAGGACAGTGAAAGGTTCGAATATTACCTCCAATCGGGTTGACTGTACCGGATTTCGTTTCAAGAAATGTGTCTTTCATTCCAGTTATTGTTTATTGATGAAAAAATAACGATTGGTAATCAGTACTCCCAGCTGATTTTTGTTTTATAGAACTGTATTCCATAAAAAATGGACCTAGCACATATGGTGCAGGGAGTGCACATATGGTGTAGTCTATCTACGCTCCCCTTCCCCTCCCCCTCGCCTCTTCTGAGCCCCAGTATTCTAGAAAGAAAACCTCTTTAAACAAGTTCTTAATAAAATATTCAGAAACTGGTGCTGAACTGTTACTTTACTGTTGTTCTCAGAGATGGGAGAAGGGCCTAAAAATGAAAACCATCCCCGTCGTAGCGCAGAACCGGTTAATATCCCAGTTATGCATCCGAAATATATTTTAGTTTTATTCTTTTCCAGTAGGTACGATCGCTCCGCCACGGCCACCCCCTTCCGGGCCAGTAGCGTTGGTCCTACGATGCGGAAGCTTGAACAGGTTGTTAGCAGATTGGACGATGCTAACGAAAACGAGGCCCAGTACGTGTTCAGGTGAGCAAATTTCGTTATAGAACACATGAGTGGCTTATACTCTCGATCCGAAAAATCTTTGTATGGGGTACACCTCTACTGCACCTAAATCAGGCTTTCCGCCTCGAAATGGGCGCACACAAACGGTGTGGTCTATATAATGACTTGTGGTGGGCAGCCGATGTCACTGCTTTTGTCCACCCAGATTCGTCCCTGGTAGCAATAAACCGATCCCGAAATGATAGAGGGCTTGATTGGCTCAGGCAAATGTCGATCCGAAGTTTGTTCACCGACTACGCGTATGTTGTAGTGCACCACTACCAACTACATCGCTTCGAAAAATGGAATTTAGGAACTGAGGCATGCACTTCCAAGAGCTTTACCAAAGTGAAAAATGATTTCTTCCTTGGTTTCCTTCGCCCTTCTTGAAGGTTGTACTGAACAGATCTGGTGAACCAATTTTTCCATCTTATCAAAGTTATTTGCCGCTATTTTCAGAGCAAAACCATCCGACTATATGATGGGAAGGCCAGTATTTACACCGTTGGAAGAAGCTGAACGGATGCGAGACACAATCAACAGGTATTTCCTAATAACACCTACGAATTTAAAATTGGAATTCTTTTACCGACTTATGGGAGACAGAAAAGCTACAACTTCATGGACCACTGATCACAGAGGTGTTTCATATTTTCTCGGGTGTCTACGACAATTTTTGCGGCCAGTAGCTTACCGTCCTTGGTAAATTTGCGGGGAGCGTACCGTCGCCACGAGCTTGCGAAATTGCCTAGACCATGTTTCATAATATTTTTCAGATTATAATCTTTATTCCAAAAAGGTGGTGTAGTGGAAAGGGGAGCACTATCACACACACATAATCAAGGGTTCGATCCCGGACCGATATCTGCCTAAGCCAATCAAGCATTCCATCCCTCTGGGATCGGTCATGTGGTACCAGTCTCGTCTGGGAGGATAGTAGCACTGACTTGCACATCGCATGACCACCGCAAGTCATTTATAGCCCACATACGCATGCAATACGCCACTACGATTCTGAGTGAAAGTTGAAGCGGGTGGAGGGAGTATGGGCGCATCCCTCAGATTAATGTCCAAAGATTTTACTCTTATCCTTCATCCCAAAAAAAAACCCAGCGTTTGTGAATCTCGTTTTGTCAGGGGCTTCATACTCGACTCTTGATCGAAGTAGTGGTGTTTGAACGCTCAGCTCGCCTATGTAACGGCTGGCTGTGGATAACCCGATGAACTCATGGATGTTCTAAAGCCTCTTCGATAGGAAATGAATATAAGATAGTATGCAATAATAATAACAATAATAATTGACGTCAAATAGAATTCGCTTCTGTGAGGGTGTCGAGCCCTCAGGTAAGCGAATTTTATTTGACGTCAATTATGACGTTTGACGTTCCCGATTCGATTGCTTATTGGAAAGAGAGTGGCTCTTGCATAACGCCTTTCGTCTTGATCGTTTTTCAATCCGAGAATTGAGAATTTCAATTGTTGAATATAAAAATTCTTGGAATAAGAAAAAAACCTGCTGTACAAAGACCTTTTTACAGGAATTCAAGACCGGTCACACCTGCTCACAGCGTAGTAAGCGGACGTATGACACCATATGGACAAGAGACATACACATCACATAGCTACAGAAGGTCAGTTTGCCAGTTTTTTGGTCTTTATGAGGACCTAAGACTCCAAATGGTCTTGGGTGATGTGTTGATAGTTGTCGTTTCCAAAGGCCTCCATCCTTGCTTTTTTCTGAGCTTTGTTCATGTTGCAAGTGGATGTTCATTGAAATCAAACCGAGATCGGTATAATGGAACTCGTTCCCAGCTAAAGGCACAGTTCACGACAATTTTGGGTAATCCACATTATGATGAAAAATGGAAGACAAGATCGAAACTAGTGCGACTGAGGTGAAGAAACTGCGTGCATCGGTGTTTCCAAAGTGAAAAAAGGCTTCGAAAAACCGTTAAAAAGGGGGCTGGACGAGAATGAAACCAGAAAAATGAAGAAGAGTGGGGCGTCCGGAAGAGCTAAACAGTGTGTTTCACTGCGCGCGTGTGGGTCCTGGTGCGAATAATAGGCAATGGTAAGACAAAATTCACTCACTCATAAGTATAAATAAACAAAAAAAACCTAGTAACAGCAAAATAGCTCACCTTTTCAGCCTCTAGGAGTAGGAAATTAAATAAGGGATCGCGACAGCAAAAAGAAAAACAGAAAAAAAGAAGGGAAGAAAAACATCTCCTCATCACTCTGCGATTAGCTGATTGTGCGTGGGTCCTAGAACGAATAATAGCAATCTGCATTGTCTCGAGACTCGTCTAATGTGACACCGATCGAGGGGCGGGGAAGCGAAATACGGCAGCAACGGGGCTTCCACTATGCCCTAAGCGCCGAGATTGTGGGAGCAAGAGGGTCCGTTTCATCTCCCATGGGGGCTCTGAGTATTCCTCAAGGAAGAACTCAGTGACTTTTTTATCGTGAACCGTGCCTTTAAGTAATGCGAGCTTTATGAGGCTGACTTTCTCCTAGACAGCCTGAAAACCTGAAAGGCCGCTGTACACGCTCATGTAAAAGAATATTTGTCAAAAAAAAAAACACACGAAGGAATGGCTTGGTTGTACCACTGGGCAAGTACAAAAGAGAAAATCATGCCGGTTATGATTTTGACGTTAAGTGCACGGTTCCGAATTTCATACATGAATAACAAAAATGAGTGCACAAGCATAGCCGTGGCTGTCTGCCTTACATCTCTGGCGTGGATCTCTTCTAACGATGCTCGAGTAAGTGCCTCGTGTTTGTGAGATCGGGGCGAGTAGCCCGTCACTGAAATGCTCCGGCCATCCGTGCACTCTTGTGCGATTCGAGCCAGATGGATATAACCTTTTGAACTAAGCCTCAAGATGGTAGGAGTACAGGGGTGAGATGATTATTTCTTGCAAAAAGCTGAAAACTCGCCCCATCCCGGTGCTATAGCCCTCCTGAGGCTATCAAAAACTTGCATGTCCCTGGGGTGTAACATTGAATAACACGTAACACTGCGTTCTCCTCTCGAATACTAACATTGTGATGGGTGCCCTCCCCCTACCCAACCGACATTTTCACCGCAATCACTTAAGAGTAATTTTGTGTCAAGCGCGTTGGGTCCCTTCGGCGAAGTTTTGAAACACTTTCAAAAATGAAATGAGGGCGACGACTTCACCGATTTCATACTTAATAACTGCTTCATTACGAAAACTTGAACTTTGTTTGGCCCGAATACACTGAACACCTAAAAGTCTGATGCTCAGTTTTTAAAAATGGAGAAGATGGGTGAAGTGTTCATTAATTCCTGTCCCTCCGTTGTTTCAGCTTTCTTGGCACTAACTAAGGAATAGGGAAAAGAGTTCTGAATGAAAGCAATCAATGCTATGCCAACGCAGGCGGCTACAAGCGATGCCAAACGACAATAAGGGGTTGTGTAAGAAATCGATGTTGAATAGATAGATAATAAAAATTGAAACTGATAAAAATTTGGTAGGAGGGTAGGCGGAAGTGGTAAGTCAAGGAACTGGCTCTGAGCCAAAGCGATGGATAGCGGCAAGTCGTGAAAAAATAAATTGCCTTTTCCCTCAGATAGGCACGATGGAAAGCTTTGCTAGAGAGGCGCAGTTGAATGGATAATGAGGTGTTGGAAAAATGGATTAGCGAGTGGTTTTCCTCCTCTTGAGAGAGTCATTGATCAAACAGCGATTGATAAGCGATGCAGGATGATGAAATAATGGACGCTGAAAAAGTGAATGATTGCGGGGGGACACGACACTCCTCTTGTCTCGAGTTGAAAAAGCTTCTTTTTTTGATTTGTAGATTATTATGCATCGTTCTCATTCGAAATGTACACCTCTCAATTATTATAGTTTAATAGTTTTGTATTCCTTTCCGGTTTAATCAGTTGAAGTGGAATTAAGCGGACACTGGTACCGTACTACATATAACGCGCTAAGTGTGACTATTGGTTCGTCGGTGTGTGGATGTGCGCGCCCGACCGGAAAGTCATAACTCCTGCTCCCGCAGACCTAGTAGAGCGTTCAAATAAGGTACGAGTACAAGTGGCAGTATGGGAATACTGATGACAGGTGGCAGGGCTACTCTACCTTCAAGGGGCGTGGCGTGTGTAGAGAATGTTAGCTTGGACCCGACTCGTTCGAATTCGCCACAATTGCACACGGTAGGTTAACACTTTGATGGCATATTGTAGAAAGTGACGCGTTGTGACTTAATGGGTCCCAATCGCTTGGGGATGGGGGGATGAAGGGGGCGTAGCGTTAGAAGCGTGATCTAAGCGCGAAAGTCAATTCACGTGGTCAAGATGAAAGAAGAGAGGTATGAACCAGGTTACTCGAACACACATGGATTGAGCAGGACTCCACTCATGACGATCGAGACGCTTACAAAGTCTGTCGGGTGTGTGTTTGATCAGAAATGTATAACTCTTGTTTTCCTGCGACAGAGCGTCCAGATGTGGAAGGGAGTGGGCGGCATGCGAACTCCACACAAGAAGCAGGAGAGCGCGGAGTTGAGCGAACGTTCTTTCTGGTACTACAATAGTGATCCTTATAGGTTTTCTTATCTGGTACCCCACTAGCCCATCTATTGCTTTTTGCATTGTTCCGTTAGGAACTTCAGGATGTTTTTTTTTTGTCCTCTATTTTGTCGCATAACTTGGTTGCTATTTATGCACTTTCTGTAATTACTCAAAGTCGAAGTATCAAGTCGAAGATTCCACCATTTGGAGATAAGCGTACGCAGCAAAATTTATCAGGAACCATCGTGACATTCAAATATCGATTCGAAATTTGGCTTCTGCAAGAATTGGACAACGGAGGCTAGTGCTTATGAGCCAGTGTCCTTTGATAAATGGAACTGTTACTGTTGCTTCCCTTACAAGGGACAAAAGACCCAAACGGCGTGGAATCAAATACCCGATCCAAACGTATTGTGGTACCGCCTCTCAGCAGTTACCCCCCCCCCCCTTCCTCCCTCCCCCGCTCGCTCTCCTCCTTGGCTCGACCGCAACTGGGAAAATAATCTATCAAAAATGTGAGCAATTTCTTGAAGTGGCAAAATTATACTCCAGATAGTGCAGGTAAGCTGATAGCTAATGGGCTAATGGCTAAGCCGTAGAGCTTTTTGCGTATTTCAGTATTTCAGTGGAAAACATGAACGGACGGCAATGGGAGGGAATAGATCAGAATGAGATGACTGTTCGAAGTATGTAAGAGTTGCAAACATGGAAAATTGGAAAGCATGAAACGAGCATGCTAAATAATTAAATGGAATGGAAGGAAAATAGCGTGAGTGCGTTTATTGATCTAAGGCCTATGAAATGCGTTCTTTTCCTTCTCAAAGGGTCAGCTCTCGAAAGTCTAATCTGCCTTTGTGGTCCTGGTGAAAGACTTCATGAAGAGCGTGACGGGCTACTAAGAAAGCCCTTTAAAACTTGCGCACTCGATGCTTATGAAGGGGAAGAGTAACCGTCTCCAATAGTTTTTTCTATGGAGTTCAGTGTAATTCGGAAATATTTCTAAATAGCGTCAATCTTGACAATTTTAAAGGGCAGATAAGGGAATCAGCAGTTTTGCTGGAATTCAAGTGCTGTATGTATTTTATAACGGGTGGAGGTGATGTAGTGGCAAATGGCGCCTGTCATACACGCGTCACAGAATTGAATTCCAGATCGATATCCGCCTGGGCCAACCAGGCCTTCCATCCCTCCGGGTTTGGTTAACTGGGACCGATTCGTCTGAGAGGATAAAGCATTGACTCGTGCATCGGCTGACCACGGCAATTCATTGTATGAGCCACACACGTATTCAATACGCCACTACGACTCTGAGTTAAGTTGAATACGGGGCGAAACCCTCAAACGGGATTCATCGAAGCAAAAACGTTCTTAAGACACATTACTCAACTTTTCCTTTTATAATATTTCACGTATTACGCCCCGTTTTCAACTTAAAAATTCAATAATTCCGCTAGGTTACTCAGGGGCAGCTTACTGTATCGAACCTTTGGATATTCCACAGGAAAGCAATGAGTAGGGCGAGCCCGTGAACGAAAGATCTCTATCGTTGGCGGCGCACTTCAATATCGGCTTCTCTGATAAATTTACGACGACTCAGGAAAAAACCGCTTCAGCGAACGCGATAAACGGATTGTACATGGAAATCGCTCGATAAGTTTCAAGAAAATTTCAATTTCACTTTGAGATTAGATACCTGCGTTCCACTCACAACGAAGATAGTCATCGTTATATAAGAATCGAGACAACGATGATTTTCCCAGGCATTCCTGATGCAGTGGCTAAGCGTCGATTGAAATGCCAATGAGAATTTTTCCCACAAGGAGGCATGAAAGCAAGCTCTGATCAGTTTTTATTTGAGAAATTGGAATGAGGCAGATCCTAGGAACAAGCAATTGAGTGTTAATTACCACCATTTGCTGATGTTTTTTACCGTGTAATCAAGAAGCCCAAACTATTTGCACCGGAACTTGCACGCAGGCAGCTCACTGTAGCCAGCCACTGGTGTCCTATGCACATTTGGACAGCTCGTCCTATACCCCTTTATTGCTACTTTTGTCGTCACATTCTCGCCCAAGTCCTCTTTTCACGACTTTGTTGAAGGCTTATACTTCTCTTAATATGCGAGTTCTCGCGTTTTCGCCGCCTTTGCACTATTCTGGACTACAGCTTTCATTATTCGTCCGAAACCAGATACTCCAAAATTATCGCAAATTGAGTTTTCAAAGTTGCTCCTGGGAAAGCGCATTAACCGCTATTTGCCAAACATTTGATACGTAAATCGCTTTTCTAAACTCTTACTATTGTGACAAAGGTGAGGTTGAGCCAGTGGCGCGCTATCAGATCCCTAAAACAGGAACCCGTAACTTCAAGGGCCAAAAAACATTTAATCCACCCTGAGCTGATTAATTGGTACCAGAATTGTCAGGGACGATAGGAACCCTATTTTGAGTATTAGCTGGGAATACCACTTAACGGCCAAATACGCTTTCCAACGTCCGCGTTTTTGGAAGGAAGTCGGATTAGTAGGCGCATACCACTGCGGGACTGATTATTGCCATAAAACTTAATACTTTATATTAATTAGCTTCCTATTATGGCCAGATTCTTTAAATAACGCCTCCATGTCTCGGTCTCGCTCACTTGTTATTGAACTTGATTGCAGTATGATTATAATTCATTCACACTAATCAGTTTTGTGACCGCGAAGAACAATTAACCCAAATGGGTAGGGCAACAGTTCATTCAGTATCTGCGAGTAATCTCCATTTTTTTGTTGTACCACCCTCTTCAAACGGTCTTGGAATTGCTTTAGGTAACGACATTTTTAATGTATCGAATGAGGCTCTAAGCAGAACAGTAGTGCAGTGCGGTACGATTTAGCTACGATAACTGAGAGCACATTTTAATTCCTATTGCTAATGGTTTTTCCCTTTTCCAATGATGTTGGACAACGTGTGTCAGCGGCTGAAATGGGAACATCTAATTAGGGATTACACGCCTCGTGTGATTCTGATGGACAACTGAATGAATTCGACCGCGTTTTCACTGCATGCCTCGCTCGCTGGCACTACGTAATGCTTCAGTATGCACGAAGTCTTCCCTATACACTCTTCACTTTTTTGCAAGGAAGTCCAAGTTGATTGAAAAATGATGCGGCAGCATCTGCGTTAACGTTCATCGCTCCAGAAATTGCCTTTGAATTGATGCACACACTAGACCGAAGGACTTCAGTCGGTAACGAAACAAGTAAAAAAGTATGACTTAGAATCTTGTGCAAGTGCGATGAAGTGAATTCTGAGTGCTCGGATAATCTCATAAGATGAAGCCGAGTCTGTCTACCAATGGACATGTTTCCGAACGCTGTGATTTTTCTCGTTGACGCGCCTCTTCAAAGAAGGAAAGAGGAATCACTGAAGTCAGATCCACGAGGGAGCGTCATTGAAGCCACGAATGTCTCTTTTAGGAGCACAACTCCTACAAGAGAATTCCCACACGTGACTATGAACCTGCACAAACGCATCCGTCTATTTCTGGAATGAATCGACAAATGACTGACAATCAGAGGAAAACCGAAAGCGATACGCCTTTGTAGTTGCTTAAAATTTGAGAAAGGAGAGGGAGGACCTTCGAAAGCAGTTCCTAATAGCAAGGTTCAGCGTCAAAAAGATTTGAATGCAACGAAAGAAACAAGGTTCAAGAAAAGAGGGGTACGGAAGTTGCAGGATGCAGCAACGAATCCTTCTGAGGTCACTGAAGCCACGCGCCTCCTATAAAGGGGTGGAGCAGATGTAAACGAGGTTTGGCAAAAGCTGACTGCACACACACGCACCCATATCCACACTCATTCATCCAAAAACACAATTACATACACCTAAACACATATAAATGCATACATACACTACAAACACAGACATACATACATAAACACACACATGATACATACCACACACACATGCATACATGCAAGGAGCCAAGGCTGCAGGTCGGGCGAAATTCGTTCACCGTCAGAAACAGGAGGGTGGCGACGGCGAATGCAATTTGCTGAAGAGTCCGTCATCGCTAGGCAAGGGGTCCTTCCGGCCGCTTCCCCCGGGCTAAATAATCCCGTCTATCCGACGGCAGGATAAATCAAAACGAAAAAGCTACAACTCCATCCAATCCGAAAATTGCGTCGCTTAGCTCCATGCACTTCTATTTAACAGTTTCAGTCAATGACCCATTAGAACTGTTTAGCTATCAGAATTTTCGATAGGAATGCTTCTGTCGTACCTGCATGACTAGCTACCCATCCATTTCTTCGTCTGATCTCGGATTCGCTTTCCTAGAAATTCTATGCAATACAGACATTGCAGTCGAGGGGAAAAACAAAAACAATGCAGCATTGAATGCCTAACAAGCTGTTGGCCGATGATTATTTCATTGCTCCCATTTTATCGTTAACCACCTTGTTAGCTGTGCATTTTGGTGTCATTAGGAACTAAGCAGGAACCAGCAAGCAAAGCATTCTTCATGGAGCATGGCGTTTGAACTTCATCGCTCTAGAGGTTCAATGCCCGCCAACTCGTACCCGTGAAGGATTGACCGGGTGTCAATGAAGTCAAAGGTAAATGAAAGGGACGATGGACAAAAGACTTGTAGTCATAGTCTTCATAGAGAAGATTAGGGCTCAAAGCTCGAACTTATGAAAGAGAGGATTTTAAACGAATCAAGCAAAAAGCACAAGATTCCGCTAGATTCCACACCTCATCCCTCAACGGATTCCAAAGGCAAATCTCTTCGTTGAAGATGCACCTATGTTGATTCCACATCTTCTTGAGAGAAGTCTTGACGACTCCTTCAGGAGCTGCCAGCCTCGATTCGTAGACTTATGTCTAGCAGTCATCGAAATCTTCTTTCCTGATTCCGTTTTGAGAAATTGACGAGTATATAATAATTAGAACTTGTACCATCGTTACAAGATTTACATATCTGAGTGCGCATTCAGGTTCATGGTTCACTAGGAGGCTGGGGCATTTGAAAGAAAATTAGCCCAGACCATAATTGTATAGTCCAAGATCCAAACCGCGAACCACACCCGCATGGTCCGGGGATCAGATGACGGATCGACATTCGCCCAGGCCAGTCGAACCTTCCACCCCTCCATGGTCGGCTAATTGGTAGGCACCACACTACTACATAGGAAGATAAAAGCACTGATTTTTGCATCGGCTGGCCACCGCAACTCGGAAAGAAATCTTGATCGTACCGGAAAATTCTAGCAGAAGCCATAGCGCGCCATACTTTTGGGGCGTAAGTGAATAATAAGCTCTGGCAGTGACGATCATAACAGTGGGTGTTTTTCGCTTGTCATCGGTTCCGTCCAATTGATGAATGCATAAATAAGGCATACACAGGCTTTGCTAATGACAAAAACAAATTTCACCATTTTCCTGGATGCTTACCTGAAAGTCAGGGGTAAGGTTGAGCGCATCTTCTACAGAATTGGTTGTATTGAAACATTTCCAAATCTACATGGAATATCAAGTTGGGAGATACTTGGCTTACTGACGACTGTGCTTATGAGGAGAGTAGGGAGAGACAACCAACAAATACCGCAAATGATCGCTGCATTTATGAACAGCAAATGCTTCTCATGATCTTTTTTGTTGCTGTGTCTATTATATTGAAGTCGGTTTTTGGAATAAGTTCTGGATAATGTTCAACCACATCGACGCAGTACAAAATCGAAAGAGACTGATAAAGGGGATAAAGTGATTTCTGTCGGAGTTGTTCGTCCGGGCGAGCATCTACCTCCAAAATCTGTGCATTTTGTGTCATTTGTGAAAACCTTGTGTCGAATCTCAAAAAACCACGTTATTAAGCCCCGGTAATCCTCCCAAATCCATGCTTCTTTGAAATTTATTGTTTGATAGCTACCTGGATACTTATTGACTTTGTTGCACTTGGTTTTTCACTCTCGCATTGCCGAAGAATGTGAGAAGCCTTCTTCTCAAGCATGGCTCAGGAAGTACTAGAAGCTTTTTATTTCCCAACAACTACAGGTCGGCAGAATGACGCAGTATGATTGAAATTATCCTGCAAATATTAAAAGGATGTTTTTTAAAGAATTTTCTGGTATGCACCACAGCGTTCACTACCCCTACTGAGAATGCTTCTTACGTCTGCATGCTTTTGTGGTCTATTCACTGAGCTGCAGTAACCAATCGGCTTTGTCCACAAAGCTGCTCGACACGGGTGAAAATCTTGTTGTCATACAGAATGTCGTTCATTTCTTCCAAAGGACAGGGTGTTGCGAGAGTGTAGGAATATTCTAGAGAAACTAATATGCCTGACTCAAATTTAAACAATTCTTTCTTTTCTTTCAAATTCGAAAGGAGGCGCTCGGGAAGAGCAAAGTATAGAGCAAGTTATGTGTGAATGATCGCCTCTTTGATAGACAATGTTCCTAAATGCAAGTTTGATATAAGATTGCTAAATTCTTCCTATATAAGATATAAGCATTTCTAGCGCTGCTGTTGAAGCGCACGAAGGTTTTTTACGCTTCAAAGTGGTTCTTGGAAAAGGGACACCAATGATGACGACAGGTACTGTTAACTGGAATGACTACTAAAATACATTAGAGTCGTGAGAGTATGATGAGATAGAAATCTCACAATTAGGGAGGAATGGAATGTCGGAAAATAGCGCTTGATGAATTAGATTGCTGACGGAAATAGCGAAGCAACAACTGTGCGGCGCTCTACTGCTATGATACGAAGCGGAATTACTTCGATGAAAATTAATACCCTGCGGGCAGCACGGGCTGAATAGGTAACGACAATCCCCTTGATGTGCTTGGTAACCACGGTAATCGTGGTCAGCAAGCGTGAGACGGGAATCGAAATGAAACGTGTACACGCCTAACAGCATCTTCTCATTAAAAACAAAAAAAAGGAAAACGATCTCGCGTACTACCATGACAGTTCGACGCCGTTCATCCTATTGAAATGAGTAACTCCAGTCTCTGTTGTCAAGGTTTGGATCCTACCAGTGCAGAGTACGGTGGGCGACATCGAAATGTCTATGTAGTTAGCGAGGTCGTTTTTATAACTCCGTAACTAAGTTGGCTGTGCGAACTCTGTTTCAAAGACACAGTTTACGGTAATTTTGAAGTATCTAGTTTTGGACGAATAATGAAAGTAATAGTTTAGAATAGTGTAAAAGTGGCGAAGAAAATGCGAAAATTAGAGTATTTAGGAAAACAACGTTTCATATAAGTAGTAAAATTAAGGATTGGATGAGAATATGGCGAGAAAAAAATTGCATGGAAGGGGCATCTAGGAGTGTTGTGCACTTGTGTATGAAGTATTATAATTATTAACATTTGAAGATAATATAAATAAGGGGAGGGGCGGGGATCAAACATAAAGATCGGCTTCTATTCCGCACCGCACGTGCATGTATGCCATTGCTTGCGGAAGGCGGAAGGCTACAGTAAGCCTACGCCCTGCGTCTAACGTGTGCGTCCTCTACGAATGGTGCAAGCTTTACAGCCTCTACAACGTCGTGAGAACTCGCCTGTCTTCGGGTGTGTACATCGACTAAGTCGGTCTTGAAGTGCTCATTAGACCATCTCGTGGCCATTTTTCGACCCAACAGCGTCCTCTATGCTATCTAGTACGCGGATCACAGGCTCACCCCGAAGAGAAATCCAAGAAACCAATTTTTATCGTGAACTGTGCCTTTAATTAGCCTACAATAGTAGAGACTATCCAAGGAACAGGCATCCCTCCAAATTTTTCCATCTTCCTTGAAGACTGTAAAGTATGTGAAGTGAAACACTCCCACTGATGCCACTTCAATATACTGAAACAAAAATAATAAGAAGCTCGCACGATTCTTATTCAAAAGATGCACATTTCATATCGATGGGCTTCCGAAATTCTCCATGACTGAAGTTACGGAACATGAAGTCATTCGATGCATCATGCGTGTCAAAGTCTCAAATAAAAAGCCCATGTAAGAGATGAACCCATTTCCTGAGCATCATGCTATCCCACATCAATAGGCCTCGTTACGCTGATTATTAAGTGACTAGCTTGGTGAAAGTTCTAAAAAAAGAATGATCAGGCATTTTGACAATATTATCATCGTTTTGGAGTATTGGCTGTGCGATAAAATGAATGCTCACTCCGGCGATGTCCTTGAAGGCATAGTTCACGATAAAAAAAGGGTTTTGACTTTTCCCCCTAGGAATACACAGTGGCCCCCAAAGGTAAGACGAAGAACGCTGTCGGGTCCAAAAACTCAACGTCTAGTGCATAGTGGTAGCCCCACTTCAGGATCGCCCTGATGCCACACCCTCCAATCGATTATGTGTCAGACGAGTGTCGAGGCGATACAGGTAGCAATATTCGGGCCAGGACCCACAAATTCACCACACAAGCAGATTGTCGCGTGGTGATGAGACGATGTTTTTCTCCCATTATATTATTCTTTGTCTTTTTTTGCTGCTGCGGTCGTTAAACTGAATTTCTACCTCAAGAGGCTGAAAAAGTAGGGCTATTCTGCTGTCACTTGTGTTTTTGTTGACTTATGCTTATGAGTGAACGAATTCAAAGGCATTTTCGCTTATTGTAGTCAGCTATTCGCACCACGACCCACATGTATGCGATGATCCACATTGTATACCTCGTCTAAACACCCCTTCTTCATTTTTCTGGTCTCATTCTCATCCAGCTCCATTTTTAACGATCTTTTCGAAACCTTTTATCACATGAGAAAATTTTTGCAATTCCCTCGCCCTCCCTATTTCCCACCTTAATTTCCATTTTTCGTAATAATTTGGATTACCCAAAATTGTCGTTAACTGTGCTTTTAAGGTTCACCTGCTGCTTTTGTAAGAAAGTTAGGGATAAAGGATGAAGTCTATGGCGTCTGAAAGCATTTCGAAAGGCAATTATTTGGAATTTGGTCGAAACCTTTTAGATGCCTCCCACAAACTTGGTTGGACCCTTGGTGCTGAGTAAGAACGACTCTGTGACTCCCAATCTGTGTAACCTACCTTTCTGGAGTGTATAGGGACTGCCCGGTTTTAAGATGTGTTCACTTGTTCAAATGCGGAAAGCTTGAGAAGGAATGTATAGCGAGAGCGGGTAGAGAGAAGAACTTCAATCCATCTATTGTGAAGAAGTTCTTAAATCCTGTGGTTTTAGACGATCACGGGGCTCAACAGTAGCGATATATGGGTAGGAAGGCGTTGCTCCTGCACGTGATTGGGGGTTCCAACCCAACGAATTAATTCGAGGAAGACAAAAACTAAAAAAAGGGAAGCGTTCTTCGCTACTGCTTGAATTAGCTCCTCAGCCGGCTATGAGCTATGCTGCCGTTTTTTAAAAAAGTCAGTCTAGACGCAAAAATCAGGCGCATAGTTCAAAGTTAAGAAAGTGCTCGGCGTTGACTACTATTCGTAATTCTACCTTTTCACAATTATTCGCTGCCTTGAAGGTTGTAGACTTATGTTTCTCGATGAAAATGTTGACGTGTTGTTTTGGCGGTTCTATTCATGAGAGCACTGTTCACGATAGTTTGAGGTACTCTTATCGAGTCGAAAAGCTGAGGAAATGGCGGGGAACAGAGCATCGGTGTAGAATGAATCGAGAAAATTCGCCGAATTTGTGTGAAATAAGGCGCCTCAAAAGTTGTGAGAGTAGAGGTTGTACGAGATACCATGAAAGAAATGACATGGAAGGCATATTTGCATAAGGACACTTGTTGCAATCTCGTAAAGAGCTGACCACATCAAGCCAGGCTTGTTTATAATTGCCTTCCTTTGGCGCTATGGGTCAGACAAGTTGTTTGAACTTCCTACATGGGTTCCTCTTTGAATGGTGAAGCGTTTACAATACCGTTGGGATTCATTCGCTATTACACACAGGACAATTTTTTTCAACTCCCTACTTAGACGTTTTCCGACCTGACAGTGCCATACATGATGTACGAGGGGACCGCAGATTTATCGTAGCTGGCCATCTCATTGGCTATTTTTATCGTGATCTGTGTCTTTAAACCCGGCCATCTTTGGCAAAGTCTCTTACAACTTTCTATAACAAACACGAAAGAGGACAAATATGGACATATGCAGGAATTTCTGGAGTTTGGGAAGCTAAGGCGGAGGGGGTGTAGTGGCAAGTGGTGCATTTCCACGCGCACATGGATAAGGGTTCAAGCACCGGATCGACATTCGCCAGGGCCAATCAAGCCTTCCATTCCTCCGGGGTTGATTAACTAGTACCAGATCCGTTCAGGAGGATGAAAGCACTGAGTTGTTCACCGACTGGCCACAATGATCACTGTATAGGCCACATACGCATACGAACAGCCGCTACGATTCTGAATGGAAGTCGAATGCAGAGGGCGCATACCTCCTCACACGGGGTTGATCGAAGTCAATAGAATTTGTTATCGGAAGGCTTAACTCGAAGTGAGTCGAAGTCATTTGTGGGAGATCGGTGCTTTGAGACACTGAGCAATCCTGTTGATTCGCTGTTGACCCTATCTATATAGGCTGACTCGGAATGTTTGTGTATATTATGCGGTTCGCTTTCAAGTTATCGCTTGATTATTTGAAGCTGCACGATTTTTATTTTCCCACCCCATTTTAATGGAACCATTACCTCTGAGCACCAATTGCTTTCAATTAACGAGAAGGGCGCTTGCTGGGTTTGAAGAGCTTCAAAAGCGCATGATTGGCGTGATGATTGCCGTAATTTTCATTCTAACTGGGACCTTCACTCGAATGAGTGATATTTTCAAGCAATCTCGATACACCATCACACAATGGTGGAGAGTAAGTATACTGACCATTAACCTATTTTATTCATCCAATCACAAAGAAGCGATTCAATAGGAGCGCCAATATCCACAAAGGAAGCTATCTGGACGTGGACAAGTATGCGCTTCCTCGAATCGGTGATCAAGCTGCGGGAGCAGACAACCTACTGAGCTTCATCCTCATTCCACTTGCTGAGTTAATTAACGCTTCGCTGTGAATGCCATTCAGGAAACGTCCATCACGGGTATCACTTGCAACCGCCAACATTTGGCGGAGCAAGCAAAGTGTGAGGAGAGCCCGACAAGGGCTCGAGAAGATTGACCGCAAGAAAATTTCACGTTGTTTTGAACTGAGATTTCACGTCGTAGATGAAGGAAACTTTGATCGACGTGCGAAAAAAAACTAGTGACTTGAGAGACCCGAAAGTTTTTCAGCCGTAATACTGTTCTCATAAACGAGAATCACGCATTCGACCTCAAAGTTACATCCAGCACAATTTCCCTTCTGGGCTTACCAAACGGTGCTACAAGTTTTTTCTTCGTTCACCAGCCAAATATTTCCTTACATGGAGCAACGATTGGCTCACATATTCTCAAATGTAAAGAGCATCACCAAGTGGTACCCAAATTCAGTATTCTGTGAAACAGACTGTATGAACTAATGCAGAATTGGAGGCCTAAAAAATATTTTTGTTTACGAATCGCCCAGCAAATTTCAGAACTGAGAAACCTTCAGAGTTTCGAGAAATGTTCAGATTGCCACAAGTCGTGTAGTGATGACGAGGGGCGATTATAAAGATTAGCGCAGCGAATTATTGCGTACTGTTTCACTCGATGATGTTGAATTTTTGGTGGTTCGTTTTGGTAGCTACCTCTTTCCATCTACATCTCAACTGATGGACCATAATTTCGCGTGAAAAATATATGCATGTAAGTCGAAAAATCCAATGCTAAAGTTTTTGTCGGCTGGAAGTGAAACAGAATCCCAGTTATGTGGAGCAATAAGTGGAGCTGGGTTGTATTGCACGCCAATCTGAGCAGCTGTTTTTTCAGTGAAGAAGATGGCGGTCGAAAGAGAGCAAGGACCGTTGGACCAATCGGCAGGGACAGCGTGCAGCGCAAGAGCGGATTTTACGCGTGAGTTCTGTACCTTGATTACTAAACTAGCAGGTTTTTGTTTAGAAACTTGTATGCCAGAATACTATTTCTCGAATTAGGTCCACATTCTTTCAACCTTCGTAGTTTTCTGATATCCTACTTGTCGCTGTAGTACTCCTTCTAGAACACTATTGGCAAGCGTGGTAAATGAAAAGCAGAAGGTTCAGCCTCAGTAGAGACTCGAATCCTGTCTGTTTGCCACAGCTGTCGGATGGCCCTCACCGGTGCAGGCCTAATTTCTTTTGCATGTCGTTTTTCTTCGTTTACGCATACATTTAATCATTATGGGAATGCCTTCACGTGCCATGTCTGTGTAAGTAGCCCTACCCATGTTAAGCCCTACGTGAATCCTAAGGGAAATGTTGATAGAAATGATGCTGTTTTCCCCTGACCTCTGAACTTCATCAATGGTTTGCTCAGCGCTCATAGACTGTAAGATTTGTCACAGCGTATGGACACTCATTAGTGGAATTAAACCCCGAGAACAGGGAAGCTCTGAATAACTGCGTGAGATTAGATATTATGCATACAACTGGCTTGCACGAAGACACTGCTATTGCTGTAATAACAGTGAATCGAGATTATTATGAATGCATGAGTAGCCCATTTCAGTATGTCTCCCTATACCTCTCACACTGCTCGAAGGACTCCGATACCATTCGATCGCGGAGTAAACTTTGCCTACGACCGAGACAAAGTCACACAAGGTTAGTTTATCGCTACGCTGCTAATGTAAAATTGTTACGGCTCCTTATTTAAGTTCTTATCTTATTCAGCTTACTCATATTTAAACTTTGTTCTGCTCAACTGCTCGGAATATGATAGATTATGTGTTTGTTCTCTTACTGCTGTAAGGCCCAATTGGCTTGAGCAGGCATCGATTCGGGATTTGTTCCCATGCATGGGACAGTGTGGACCACCCGTCACTACACCACCTCTATCCTCACCTACATACATTTATCTGAAAGTAATGGCACCGATGCGAAGTTTTTTTTTTTGGCTCATGCACAGCTGGAAGGAGATAAGTGATAAAAAGCATTCCCAGTGTCAACATTCTACGCCAACTCGTGCAAAACATGAAAATTATACTTGAACTTATAATTAAACGGCTCGTCTTCACTCATGTGCGAGTACCAGCAACAAGCCATTCGCATCTGCCTTTCGCGATCGTCATCCTTTGTAGACTCAGGATTCGACGAAGATGACGATGTGAGGAGTCGTTCAGCTGCTGTCGCAGCTGTTTCACGTGATGAACAAGCACATCCCCTCCATCTCGCAGCAAGCCTACCCTTAGATCGCGAAGATCCTACGGGAGCCTCGACTGTCCTTCTTGTCCATCTTTCAACATCTCTTCTCATTATATGACCGGCCACCGATATTTTGTGTTTTTCATGTATCCCATCGGATCGTGAAGTCCTGACATTCTCCGCATATCGGAGCTGCGGAGTCTGGCTGGATATTGAGTGAGCCGATTGAACCTCAAAAGACATCGCTCGAGCGCTCTGTGACTTGTGCTCAAAGCCTTTGACGTGGATGCACTGGTCACCCAAGTCCAACCCGTAACAGAGCGTAGGAAGAACGGTAGGATCGAACTGATTAGCGCGAAGTTCCGGGTCGGTCAGACGATTAGTAAACTCTTTCAGAGGTTCGAAGGCAACCCATGCTGCTTTCTGCCGTCTCA